>JAPDVR010000014.1:27985149-28335149 GCA_026230005.1 Gila orcuttii
TGTTGTAACCTATTTCAATCAGGTTTATGTATTATAAAACAAGGGAATGCTGTTTTAACTTAATTGAGTTACATTGACCCTATATACAATTTCCAATAAAGCTCAGGATGCATTCGCGGTTTCGCAGTGTATGGTTTCGCGGGCTATGTGACGTCAGAGCTCGTAACTGGGAGTACATCGATCTAGTACGAGTTCACGGGTGGGAAGTCACGGGTTTGACTGCTGTTCCAGTGCACTTTCACGGGTATAAGTTTGGAAAAACACGGGTTACAGGCATGGCCGTAGCCAGCTATGAGGTCACCTCGGTCCGGACCTCGGTCATTTTTTTACATTCAAAAATAAAATGTCAAGCTCTCTGAATGATTAATTAGCCGTGTTTAAACCACCTCATATGAGTGTTTGCAATTCATGTTGCTGCGAGAAGCTAGCGCAGTGAACGGGGCTTGAGAGCGCGTTGTGAGTGAGGGCGCGGGGGCAGCCTCCGTGTTGCCAGATCCATCTAGGGGAAAGGTGGCAGTAGACTCCTGGACCTGTTTTTCTAATTTAATGTGACACTTTAGGAAGTTATTAAAGTGGAAAGTTGCATGATAGGTTTAGTGATATATTAATCTTATTTCCAAAACACAAGCTTTGAACTTATTTCGGATTATTATTATTATTTTGTTTTGCTTGTTTTTCGTAGCAATATCTGGCAACATTTTACTGTCGGCATTAATAATAAAAAAAAAAAGCTTATAGACAAACTGTAATTGCATAAAGCTACCACATTCGGTGAGACAAACGCAATGATCATCGTGATTATCTGTAAGAAATGTATAACACTATCAAAAACAATAGCATAGCATAATACAGATCTGTTTGTTACTGAATGAAATTTGACAAATAACTTACTGGCCAGCAGGAAGACGGCTCATGCTGTTTTAACCTTTCACAAAGTCATCATAAAAACATTAATTAAAGCAGTGTTTCTCAACTAGCAATCTATTCAGTCAGCATATTTGTGTTTGATCTGTGTGAATTACAGAAATATAAGACTTGCAAGACCTACTTTTTTTCTATATTTCTTTGCACAAAACTCTCCAGAAAGTGCCATTTAATGGTTTATTTTTCAAAAAAAATTCCGGGAAATTCCCCCATAGTGAGAGACTACCCCACACATAATTATAGAAATATAGATGTCAAATAAAATTCCTTTTTCTAAAAAAAAGGGTCGCAGCTTAATGTCCATGGGGGAATGTGGATCCAATGGCCTAACCATTATAGCACAATTCTTTACACAACGCCCCGGACCTCACTAATTTTCAAACCCTGGTTACGGCCTTGGTTACAGGTTGCTCGGAAAGCGACATAAATCCTCTATAACCGGCGGACTCGCGCGTCCTCCATGTCTGTAGTTTAACACTTTTCACTCGTGTTTGTAGTTCTAACTGAATCCTCGTCCAACGCGCGATGGGTTGTGGGCAATATTAGCCGTTAGAGTGTGCATCGATCTGCACTTCGGATTCTGACCGGAAATAGTAGACCATCCGGGTATCTTTGGAACACTCATTTCAACATACTACGATTTGGGACTACTAATTCTATTTCCGAATACTATTTAGGACGGATAGTATGCGAATTGGGACTGGGCCATTGTGTGTCATGAAGAACGACACTACTTGATTGAAAATTAAGCATCATTAAATTAATTTTAAAATGAGATTGGATCAACAAAAATGTAATAAATAATCTAATATATACCATAGAGTAAATTAATTTAACCTAAACCAACTAAATTGTGTTGACCCAACTAAACTGATTTATTTTGAATGAACTAAATTAAATTGTGTGTAAAAAAATTTCAATTAAAGTAAGTAAGGGTAATGAATTAATTTGAGTGTATTTACATCAAGGTGAAATAAGACGTTCATCATACAAAACAACAAAAAAATTGTATATCAAACTTAAGTAATTTTACCTTGCTGGAGAAATCAGGTTATATCTACTGACAGTTATGCTTCAGTAGATAATCACAGATGGTCACAGATATAATCAGTAATCTTAAATAATTTATTTCAGTTCAACAAAACAGTTATTTTAGATGTTACCACATAAGTTAACTGATGAAACTTTTTTTTTTCAGTGTATATAAGGTAATTTTTCAATGATCTGTTTCTAAGCCTTACCAAGACAGTCCCTGTGACAACATTCCAGCGTGAGAAATAGTATTACATGACTACACAAATCTAGCCTTGATTAATCTTGTGACACATATTGTGGACCACCAACACAACAAGTCATAATAGAGCATATAATAGTTTAATTGTTGTTATTCAGTGTTCACATTGATTTCAGGAACATTTGTTTCCCCGAGTGACTAATCGGTAATGACGTTAAATGCCGATCCATCCACACATTGTGACATTTTGACTGCTGCAGACTCCTGACTTATACATCAACAGTCAATTTGCGCTTAGTTAGGGTAAAAAATTGTCACGACCTCAGGAAGGAAAAACATTGAGTGAGGAAAGATAACTTTAATAAGTCCCTCCCCTTTGCAATTACTTTGTTGCTAAATGCTGCCATTGCGTGCATGAAGAACAGCAGGCAATTATTTATCCTAATTTAATGGGATTTCACTGCAGCAGGTTTTCAATTTGGGCCTGAGCTGCCGTAAGTAAAATTTTAATCTTGCCTCGAAATTGTCCGAGGTAAACAGTAACGAGATGGCTATGGAACTAGTGGTAGAGAAACAATGATGAGCTGACATGTAACAACCACTACATGCTGCCTATTGTAAGAATGACAAAAATAAACTAAAAAAGAAGCCAGGAAGTTTCACCCTTGTCTCCAAGTTATATACTGTAACCAGCAGGGTATTCATTAAAACTTTTGTCCTAAGTGAGAAAAAGGAACCGACTGTGAGCGCCCTGCTTTCATTTCACACATAGTAACCGAGAGGGCAATTATTCGTAAAGTGACAGTAAGAAATAGACTACTAGATCATAAATCAAGTATGGTTTAATAGAATTTCTGAAAATAAGAAATTATTTTCTGATCATAAGAAACAGTATTTTATATGAGAACATAAATGTGAACATCATTAATGTTACATAAGAAACTAGTAGTCACACTTTGTACTCCAGTGAATATCCCTCAGGGTGGGTTTATTTTTGCAGTTAGTATAGATACATACCTCAAAGTCATGGCTACAAAGAAAAATGAAATGTTCCTCCATTATTAACCAAGAACAAAAAAAGGATACAGTTAATTTAACACACGTTTTGTGACAATGTGCCACAATGATGGGTCATGTGATGTCATCACATTATATGGGCTAAGTTCCCACAAAACATATATTTTAAAAAATATGATTTATTAGAAACGTGACAAATTATATATAGGCTACATATAGTACATTTTAACTAAAAGGGCAAGGATATTTGTTTTTGTGAGATATAAGAAAGGCAGTGTAAAGAGAACATAAAAAAAAACATATTAAATGAAGCTTTTCAAGTTGCTTAGAGAACATTTGAATAATAGCGGAGGAAACATTAATGTGAGGATGCTTTCCCAGCTGTATCCAATATTCTTTATTGGATCAGTGTAAAAAATAGCTTTGCATTATAATAGTTTGAAATTTACATATAATAAAGTACATATATTATTACAACCATCTTTCCCATTGGTAATGATTTCTATTAAAACAAAATTTGCCCTGATTTCATTTAGCCGTGTGGGGATCCCTTTAAAATCACTTAGGACTAATGCACATTACTGAGTCTTGTCTAGTACGAGTCTCTCAGTTCACATTTTATTATCAAGGGAGTTTATTGAGGCCTTTCAGATGCACAGTGACTTAGCACTTAGAATAGGCAATTTTCTGTCTATTATAAAGCATTATTGATAAAATGACAGTGCACTGGTGCCTCCTGAGAACATGTGGGGCTGTGAGAGGCATTGTCAGTAAAAGAACATTAGTCTTTATCTTTGCTACATCTCTGCCCTTCTGTCACTGGGCTCAATACAAATCAAGACCGAAAGAAGTGTCCTGTCAAAGCTTGTAGTTAAATTTAGTTGACAGCAATGGTGTGAGATGATGCGCTGACGGTGTTAACTGAAGTAGACTGTCAATGTTTAGGTGAAGCCCAATGAGCTGGAGAATTCAATAGGAGAGAAAGTTGAGGAAGAGCAAAATGTAACTTGCCTACTATTTAGAGACTGTAAGAAGTAAATCATTATTATTTGTCCTGTCAGTCTCCTGTCTTCAGGTATAAGGACTCTGCAGTGTTCCTCCATTTAATGCCAACCAAGTAGTTGGGAAAAAATTCTGAATTTAATATTTGTCTCCCTTTCAATTCATGAGATGGAATTTGAGTTTAATTGGTTGAATTGCAATTCGATACAGTCACACCTTTTAGCAAAAAAGTATAAACAGCATTTTTCTTACTTGATTAGACATAAGCTTTTCTTTTAAATATCAATTAGTCTTAATGGCAAATATCAATATTGGTGATTTCATTTATAAAGTTAACTTTTTAAAGTTAACTTATGCATTATGCAAATGACTCTTTCTTCAGGTTACATCGTTACACCAAGTGATAGTCCTTATGAGTAAGTAACTTCATTGTTAATTCAAATGAACGAACCAGAACGAAACATGCAAATGTTTCCACCAGACTGGAACATGCAAATTTTTCCACAAGACTGGTTCGCATTCTGGAGCAAAGGGCTGTTCTCAGCCAGGCAACTGGAGCCTATGCCACAAACTGGCCGCGCGTTTCCTCAGACTTTAGGAAGGAACGGTCACATAACAATGGCATGTGTAGTTTACCTGACTATAACCAGTTTTTAAAAAAAACATTGCGTGTCCCGGTGTTTGGTGAAAAAGCGTGAGTCATTGAATCATACTCTCAACAATTTGCTCTAAAACTGGGAAATGGGAACGAAATGATTGCTATATGGCTCCCAAATCAAAGCCATGCATGCTTGTGTGACATTGCTAAACCCTAAAATGCATGAACCAAAAAAACTACACAAATGTGTAAAGGGGGTCAAAATGACCGGTAATGGATTTAATGGTTTCTTCTTGTTCTCAAAAAAAAAAAAAAAAGGAGTCCTATTTCTAAAATAATTAAAATAATTGATTCCTGGTTGTTGACGTCACCCGCCTCTGATGTCTTGTCACACCATTGGACAGATTTCACACGTGCTTCACGAAGCAATCACGCAGTGTAACACTTTCCCCCCACTATTCTATACCGATTAGGCACTTTATTTCCACTTTTTAAATATTTTTCTTAGTTTTTCCTTTACATTTTATTCAAATTCAAATGGCAATTCTACATACTGTTTGCTACCTCAATTCAAAATCCATTCTCTGAATGGCATACAGGTGAGGATGGGAAAGGACATCTCTCACCCTAGGGGAGTCTCTGTGATTCAGAGGAGCAAAAAATAAAAGCAATTGCTTATCAGGTACTGAAGTGAACGAGGCTAGAGTCAAAGAAGGCTATTAACAAATGGATCTGATATAGCCTAAATGCAATTTTCAGTTCATAATCATGATCTTGAATCAGTTGGCAAATAACAAACTGTTCATTTCTAATCTTTTTCGCAGAAAGTTTAAAAAGATCTTTTCCCCTTTGTGCCTTTCATTCTCTTTGAACACTGCGAGTGAATAGTGGTCCCCAAACTTAGCCTTTTTTCAATGGATGGGGCTCTTTTTTACTTTCCTAGGGAATCAGTTAGTCATTAATAAAACATGAGACAAGATAAGATTATAAGCAGCGAATTACAATTTGCCAAAATGACTGAAACCTGATAAAACATTAAAACGAAGCGCTTTATATAAGCATTATTTATGACAGTATTAGCATACGTCCTGAACAAAGATTCAATATCAAGGGTCAATCTGACAATATCAGTCGAATTGAAAGTTTTGGGGTCTTTTTGAGTACAGCATTTCGGTTTTCATTAACACCCTTTGTGCTAATAGGAATTTGTCCAGCTTTATAATTATTTTTTTAGCCATAACTCCTAGAACTTTCATTCTCACCAAGATGAACATTACATTTTCATCATGGAGAAATGATTGTGAATATTTATAACTTAAGATAAAGACTGGCCTAGCTGAAGTCTTTAATACTGATGGATGAATGTAAAATGAATCTACATGTAAAAATCTTTTGAACATGCATTCAGTATAGCTGACAGCAAAAGCTACATCCTCTTATCAACAAATATTTTCACAATTTATATCTAATGAATTTTATTACATATCTGAATGATGCAGTTCCTGCAAAAGTTTGACAAAAAATGAATCAGATTAAAAATCTCATTAGGGTCCACCAAAGCAGCGAGAAGGAAAAGATTCTAATGATGTTATTATGAGAACTGTAGTGCCAAATAAAAACAGAGTTGCAATTTACAGCAAATTACAGGGACTATAGTAACTGAACCCACAGTTTCTAATCAAAACACTTACAGTACTAACACAATTGTACTGGGACTTATGCACAAAAGTACAACTAATTGTAGCATTGCTTTGCAGATGGTCACAAAAACATCCTCCGATAAAATAAAATAAAAATCTCATATTTTATAATACTGTTGTTTCTTCATTGCCGTAATTTTAAAAAATATATATATTTTCAATTTATTTAAATTTTCTATTAGACAAAAGACACTGCAGTTTGAACAAGCCAAGATAACTTATTTAGCATCTTCGTATCTTCTTTTTATACTTCTCAACATAATGTAAGACTTGACCAAAAAGGATTTTGTTTTTGGGGTCTACTAAAATAGGTTTTCTTGCTTGAATGTTCAATAAACACATTATTTTTTCACAAATTTCACATTGTTGCTGCACCTTTAATCCCAGTCTGTCTGTAACGCTCTGTTTAGTTCCAGTTTCTATTCAGTTCCAGTCTCTATTCAGTTCCAGTCTCTATTCAGCCCCTTCTTCCGAGAAGCGGATGTGCTGATTGGTTTAACCAGTTTGTTGGTTTAACCAGTTTGTTGTGATTGGTCAATTGCTTCTAGCATGTTTCGGAAATGCCACACCCATTACCATAATCATGAGTTTAAAGATATAATATGTAAGATTTTTCGCGGCAAGGGGGCGCAGTTTACAAACAATAATAAAGACAAATCTTGATGATGCTATGAAGGAGAGTGGAATGATTGGAGATGTCGTTCTCACCATCCAAAGATGTATTGAATTAACAAATCATGATCAGGGACAGGGGCAGAGTGGCAATCGGGAGAGTCTGGACTTTTCCCGGTGGACCGGTAGTGTTTCGAGGCCGCGAGGGCCGGTCTGATAATAGTTATAGGCTACATTGCAAGTTCTTAGCAACACCATCCGGCGGCCTGGTGTGCGGCCGCTGCCCGCTGTCAAACTGTGCAGCCTCTCTGCTCAACCCGTATCGATCCGGATGTTTTGTTTGAGTTCTTAAATGGTCTAGTGGTAGATCTTTTTTACCAAGCGTGTCAGAGGTTTCGTGTTCTAATCCTCACTCGAATAGTTTATTTTTTCTCTCATCAAAACTGATTATGTTCATCAGTGGTTAGTCTATATGAAGCACGGACAAGTTTGTGTGCATTTTATTTTATGATTTCACCGGAACTCACAGAGAGTTTCCGCAACGGCGATAGATTGAAGAGCGCTTCTGAGTGAAGACTGCGCTAGCCACAAGAGAACAAAGTTATATCCATGCAACTGATAGCAGGGGCAAGGAGCACTCAGCTTGAGTTAAAACACCACATTTTAGCGCTAGATCTCTTATTTAATAGCAAACTAAATGAATGCTCTGCTAGTTAACTGGAGATGTTTTATTTATTTGTATTAGGTACGTACATCCGATCCGTGCCTCAATGTTTCAAAAAGTGGTGGGGGACAATATTGATCCTGAGAAAAAGTGGTGGCTTTCTTAATCTATTTAAAATAATTGTTTATAAGTGCTATTGACACGTGTTACGTTATGTGTACAAAAAATACATAGATTTGCTTACCTGTCTATTAATACTCACGTGAGAGCAGAGTCTCTGTCAAGCCCAAGTTCATCGCGAAGCTCTCTCCATCTCGAAAACGTCTTGCCGATATTTATCCTTTTATTCCTCCGGTTGTCAGAAATTCTGAGTGTCTCCCCATTTGGAGGCTTACCTGAAGTCTCCCTGTATTTCTTACAATGCAAACTCACTAAACATTTAAAATGTTATTTGTTTAAAGTCGGGAATTTCCTCTGCTTATTAAAAGTTACTTTCATCTTCACTGCAGTCGTGAATATCAGCTGACGGACGAGACACCTCAGCGTTTATATTAAAAATGATTCTTCTGAAATCTGAATACAGATTTATGCTTTGTAAGGCATGCGCATAAAACTTAATTCGTTATGTAGAGTAATTCACTGTGGTTATGTAATTATGAAAAAGAAAGAAGAAGAAATAAGTCAGAATTGCAGGATATAAATTCTCAATTGCGAGAAAAAAAAGTCAGAATTGCAAGTTTATATCTTGAAATTCTGACTTTTTTTCTTAGAATTGTGAGATATAGGGGACAGGGGACAGTTGCAACATTGCAACTGGGGGGACAGTTGCAACATTGTTTGGGGACGGTTGCAACATGTTACAAATACAATATATTACAATATATGTCAGTGTTAGCAAAATGATTATCAAAAATGTAAGTTATAATAATATTACAGTGTTATTTATTCATCAGCTTTGATTAGATGACAATGGATGGGATGACAATTGGATGGGGCTTACATGCGCTTCTTGAGGCACGCACGCACATTTGCGCACACACACGTAAGGTCGCTCTCTCCCTCTCTGCCGTGCGCGCGCTACACGGTTTGGAGCTCGCGAGCTCTACATTGCGGGAGATTTTAACTAATTTGCGGGCATCAAGGAGCCGCTATCAATATGCGGGAGACATGGGATATCTGTGAACGCATACCTCTCTGTCCAATCATCTTTGAAAACTATTTTCTTCATCAACTTTTCTTTTCCTGGACAATGACATCCTCCACACCCATTCAAACGCTTACTGGGGTGAAGTGTCGCGTTGCGCCCGATTACGTCAAAAGTGATACGCTCACTGGATGTCATGGAAAACTAAATCACGGAGGAAAACTTTAAATATCTCGCCTTCGTTTTAATTTCGGACCATCTCAAAAAATAAACAAATGATTTTAACATGCGTTTATCAAAGTAGGAAATCCACACTTTTAATCCCTTACACACAATTAGTGCTCTTGAAATACGAAATGGAGGCGGGTCCGGATTGAATTCCCTCCGGGTCCGGATCCGGACCGGAGTCCGGACTTTGAGAAGTACTGAACTAGATTTTATTTTTTAGTAAAAACTTATGAAAAAATGTTAAAAATACTGCTATGTGGTCTATTTTTATATTTATGCATTGTAAAGATGATTGGACAGTTCCTGTCAGCCATGATAAACAATTAACCTTGATACATGCTAATCATACTAGCTTAAAGTTAACATATCACTCATTTAAACCATATAAGTTTGAGCTGAATCACAAAAACAGTGACAACAGTTTAACAAAAACAAAGCTCAAGAAAATAAATACTTCCATTTATTTGGGGGGGGGGGGCATCCAATTGAGCATGTACAGTTTGAGTGTCATTACTCGGTTTCTGGTTGGAGAAAAATGACATGTTGCAACCATTCCCTGTTGCAACTGTCCCCGGTCTCCCCTAAACTTTTTTAAAAGTTAAAATTGCAAGATATAACCTCCCATAAAGATAAAAAGTCGCAATTACCTTTTTTTATGTTTTATTCTGAGGCGGAAACAAGCTTCTATAAATGTACCATCACAACCATTTAAAACTGAAATGACTTTCTTCTGAAGCTATATGATACCTGGGTGTATTTACATTTAATTTACATTTAAGTAAATTAAACTTAAAAACAACAAGTTTAAAATTAGCTTAATATGACACCAGTGTATGATTTGGTGCAGAACGTCTCTTCATGAGAGGCACACAGTGATCCTTGAAGAAAGGCTTGACATTCAAATAAACACAGAGAGCATACTGTGAGAGGTGGCCTTCTTATTCTAACACACTGTGATACCTTGATCTGTGTGGTGTGTTTGTGATAATGGGCTTCGGTGAAGAGAATGCTTCTCAAAGGGCCTTGTCCTCCACACACCATAGGGTCTGTGTTCTGCTCATGCAATCCTTACAATTTAATCATGAGCTGATGCTACTGCTATGATCCTCGCTAATGAGAACACTGATTATTCAAACAAAATTCAGCAAAATAGATAAATAAATAAATACGGCATACAGAGCCTTAATGACTACAAACACAAGCTGTTAATTTTGTCTATACCCTTGCTCAGATCTACGAGACAGATGGAGAATTGCAGGGGTCAGTGTACTCTGTGTTTGATAAACCCCTCAGCTTGTAAAAAAATATCAAGAAGCTTTTGAAAATTGGTTAAAATGCACGCTTTGACCAGTTTTGTGATCTCTTAAGCTTACATTTAAAAATGTTAACGCTGTTTCAAGAAAGCTAGTAAGCTGCCTTGCTCCCTTCATAGGCAGCTACTTAAATTGAACCTCATTAGTGACTGATTTGGAACGCTCTTCATGGGCAGCGAACTCAATTATCATATTATGCACTCAGAATGAGATATTAGAATCATAATACAAGGGAATGGGCATAAATATACGGTAGCATGCATTCAATTTAGGTAAAATAGTCATTCTAGTTTTAAATTTAATTGTATCACTACTTTTTTATAATTAACATTATAGATTTTTTTTCTCATCACAGTGCATATTGGAGACATTATTCAAAATATCTTCTTTTGAAGTGATTCTATGAGGGTGAATAAATAATGATAACATTTTAAGTTGCCTGCCTTTTGAAACAGTCAAAAGGTGAAACAATACAGATGAAAACATCAAAGATATGCCAAACATCACAAGAAAGCACATGCATTGTCTGTGACATGATCTATTAAGGCATTGCTATGCTCAGACAGAATCAAATGCATGGTAGAGGAGACCATGGAGCATTGTAATACATTAGTATATTTCACTGATGTCATTATGCCTATAAAAGTGTCTCCCTGGGGTTTTAAGTGCATTTTTTAAAAGATGTATTTTCCATATTTTGCTGTGAGTTTAAATACAGTCTTATATCACTATTAAAGGCTGTGCTTCGTAATCTAACAGTATGTCTTGTTTTAGGATGTATAGTGTATTAACGAAGAATAATATGTATAATATGAAAAAGAGTAATATGCATATATCACATTACAGAGGTCTTTACATGTACTGTGGAATTTTTCACATAACAGCATTATAGTTGTATAGTTTGGGTGTTAAAAAAAATAACAACTGCGCCTTTGTGATTCAATTAAGTTACATTAAAATGTCATTTCAATTGACATAGGTAATGACTGCTATTGTATCAAAGATGTGCAAGGCAAAATTTTAAATGTTTGGGTTTAAAAAATCTAAATAAATGAGAAAAAACCATTCATGCACTAATATTTACTGTATGTGTTTTCAGGTTTGAGTTCAGGTTGGGAAAGGAAAGGAAAGGAAAGGAAAGGACTAAATTAATTAAATTAAGCTTAAAATTTAATGGTTTATTAAAGGTTTCCCATATGGTGCATTAGTATACTAAGAGCTTCATTAAATGCAATATTCCCAGATTTATTCATGTGTACATCCACATTTTACACATTAATATTTCCCAGGCTGCAGCAGCAATCAATTATTAGCACAGATATTTCAGTGTGTTTTACTTTCTGCCAACTGTTGTTTACCATGGAAATGTCAGTCTTATCATATCTGCATAAGTCCCAGGTGTAAATATGTAAGCTTAAAGCTTCACACCTGGGTTGAAAATCAAAATAGCGTTAGTAAATAAGCCAAAAATGATAATTAATCTTTTCCCCTTGGCATACTCAACCATTAGGCATCCAAACTGCATCAGAACAGAACAAGGACCCAGTATTGCCACACTCAAGGAGATTTTCCAGAACATTCTAGTTATTATTGGACATGGAGATAATGGTAGAATGATCTAAAGCATGCAGGCAAACAAATTATGAGTGCTCAGGAAACAGCAGGATTTTAACTGGTGCTAATTTTGATGAATTATGAATGCTGTGTGCCTTTAAATGGGCCAGCTGTAAGAGCGAGGAACAGATGGCTTGTGACAAACTAAATGCATGAGTTTGGACCATTAGTGGTGAGGAACTCAGATAAATGTGCAGCATGAGAAACCCCTCAACCTTTCAAATGTTATTTAGAAACCCATGAGCTTGACATATTAGTGTCAGGAATCATTTTTAATAAACATAGTCTGCCAAAGTTTGGATCGATCGAATAACGGGAATCTCAACTGTTCGCTGGGTCGCTACCAACAGATGGGCCTATTCTGATTAGAAACATCAAGGAAGATAACTACAAATTTAAATAAAACATAAATGTACAATACCAGTCAAATTGACATTATTCATCTTTTTGTCAAAAACGTTTCTTGAGCACCAAATCAGTTTATTAGAATGATTTCGGAATAATTTCCGGCCCGTAGTGTCTATCTTTTAAAAAGAAGGACATTGAGAATTTTTTTTTAACTTTTACAATATTTATAAGTCACATTGGATAAAAGTGGTTGCTTGATGTAATGAACAGACCATGAAAGGTAGATAATACAGACACATAAAATCAAATATGGTCCATACCATTGAATTGTTCATTGAACCAATGCATGATGACAGCAAGAAACCATTAAAATCTAAGAACACTTGTGTTTACTTTTGATGCCATGTTGGGGTGCTTGCTTGATTTCCAATGTGAATTGGTTGAGAATCCCAGCATTTTTATAATAAATTCACAGAAACATATAGCTACTCCTTAAATTATATTCTGGGAAGCACAGAACATGTCTGAGTCATCCTTTATAGAGATGCTATTGTGCCTCACTTCAAATATCATTCAATCCATGCACACTGCAATCTGCATTACCTGTTGTGGCTTTTGGCTTTTAACTTTTTCCGTGTGTGTGTGTGTGTGTGTGTGTGTGTGTGTGTGTGTGTACTGCCAAATTATAATAAAATGATTTGCTTTCTCCTTGCAAGAGACTTGACAGCAGAATGTAGCATGAGGCCAACCTTCAGTATCCTTACTTCTTAACGATATCTTCTTCCTGCTATATTTCATTTGCATAAATATAGTTAGATTTAATTTACATTTCTTGTCCACATTTAAAGAAAGAAGTTTAATTAAAATCAAGTCCTGCAGCATGGGTGAAACTCCTCTCTTTCTATATACAATGTCCTGCTGGAATAGACTTTACAGAGTGCTTGACTCTTGCATTGTCAATTCAAAATCTTGACCAAAAATATACGCACCTCTTGATGGAAATAACATCAAAACATTTATTTCCATCGAGAGGTGCCTCAACATCAGCTTTAAATCAGCCCAGGCTCATTTTCGAAAAACGTACCTGTGGCAACATTTTTGCAAAACGTAAGATACGTTGCGTTGTGCACTTTTCGCGACAGTTTCAAAGTGAAATGTCCAGTGAGTGGCCATAAAAGCGTGTTTAGTTTTTTTCCGGAACAGATGAACATGAATATGGCAACGTTTTATTACGTCGGAGTATGTAGCCTACGTATAACTGCAGTTCTGAATTGAAATGTCCGGTGAGTGGCGCTAAAAGATAAATGCTCCATCACGTTTTAACGTACACCTACACTATACCCTAAACCTACCCAATAGTGTTAACAAAAGCAAATGCACATAATCATGGCATGAACTCATATATCGTGACACGTCTTTCACAGGGTTCATACCCAAACTCTCCGTATCACAAGTACAATTCTGTACCAGCTGAGCTTCCCAGCAAGCTTAATAACTGAGTAAAACTGAACATATGGAGCTGGTTAAAGTGATGCAAAATATATTAGTTTACAAATCATGCACTATGGTAAAAAGTGTTTTGAGGACATAACACAATTCTGCAAGGAGCCTTGTGAAAATAAATCTTTATTAATCCATAATCTGCCCCTGTAGTTATAATTGTGTGTGAAAACGATTAATAGTGTTGGCTGTTTCACTGCCTCTAGTGTTCATTTCTTTTAGAAACTGCAGTGATATGTTCGTATTGGTACGTATTTTGCATTTTGCATGTTGCACACAGGAACGTTTTTCCAATGAGCCTGTGTTGCTTTAAATTAATAGAGTACCACTCTTTAACCATTCAGCTACATTTACATTTAATCATTTAAGAGACGCTTTGGTCCAAAGCGACTTTCAAATGAGAAAGATGCTGGGACTAAAGCAGTGGTTTCTTAAATCTGTCCTGGAGGACCACCAACACTGCACGTTTTCTTTGTCTCCCTAATCAAACACACCTGATTCAACTCATCAGCTCATTAACCCATGTGATAATGAGCTGATGAGTTGAATCAGGTGTGTTTGATTAGGGAGACAAAGAAAACGTGCAGTGTTGGTGGTCTTCCAGGACAGGTTTGAGAACCACTGGACTAAAGCTATATTGCTGCAGTATATACTGCGCAAAGTATGCAAATTATCTTTATAATACCCAGATGCAAACAGTATAGCTTTTATTACTATTCTAAGTGCGAATAATATACTACTCAGTTATGGGGAGTTCTCTTTGCCTCTTTACAACATTCATGCTGTTTGGAAATGAGTTAGTGGACTCTGTGTGCTGTGGGTATAAACTTCTTATGAGTTAATTTAATGTGGTGCAGCATTGACCTGACTGTTGGTTGAGGGTTTTTATTGAGGTAGAAGTGATGCTTTGATCAGATTTTCTACTATTCACTCACACTCTATTAGAGCAGTGAAATGAAATGCAGGACTCTGTTTTTTTTAGTAGTTTCCTGATGGTAAAACACTTGTAAATTAATAGTCTCTTTATTGTACTTTATGCTTAAGTGCGGAACAAAAATTTTAATGATTGTTTACAGCTTTCCAGAACTTAACCCTCATCTACTATTGGTCAGGCAGATAGTCCCACCACCAAACATACTCTGAAGTGTTTTGATAAAGTTTTTTTTTTATTTTTTTACTGAGGATGCCACTGATAACAATACAAAGTATTTTTGCATGTTGTGATCTGCATATCGGTGCATATCTTCCTTTTTTAAAACCTGTGCCTTCATATCGCCATTTGGGCATTTTACAACCTCTTGCTTCAATTTCTGGGATCTCCTAGCTATGAAACTGAAAAGTGGTGTATTTAGTGTAAGTTCCCTTCTCTCTTGTCTGATAAACCTAATCGCTGAATGCGAGTTCATAAGTTCCAGTATGAAATATAGACAAAGTCACTGTAAATTGTGAGAAATAGTGTCTGATTTTATAAACATGCGTGTAATGGGGCAGAAAGCAGCCGATTCAGATTGAGCTTCCCATAAATATTCAGTCCTAAGGATTTTAGGTTGTGTAAATATTTTACTTTACAAATGTCTAGAGAATTAAAAATTCATTTGGGTTTTATAGAAAAGCATTCCAACAAGATTTAACCTTTTTTCAAGGTTATAACGTTTATGACCTCTGGTTATGAACCAGTGTATTTGTCAAGTTTAGGCTTACAACTACTGTAGGGTTAGGTGCTTTTACATCAGTGTTAATCACCTATAATTTCCCTATGATTTTAGGGGTAACTTATTAGGTTAGGTTTAGGGGTACGGATAGGGTTAAGATTACATTTTCAGACAGGATTTTTTTCACTGGCAAAAAAATAAATAAATATGGCATTACCCTGACTAAGGTTTATGAAGCTTCCTTCTCTACACACTTAATTCGCTCCTCATCAGTCAGACTGATTTGTCCCTGAGGCTGGTAGAATTGGGCGAATAAGTCACAGGAGCAGCCTGTAATGCATTCTATTAATTACTAAGATTCATGGGGAAATGAATGGGGAAAACAAGAAAAGGGGGGATTGCTAGTCTTTTTTTTTCTCAATTAGATTGTTTCTCTACTCTGGAAAATTGAGTGCTTGATTTACTCAAATGAAAGGCAAAAAACAAATTATTAGATTTTTCCCTCTCCTTTCAGTGTGTGAGCTGCATAATCTTCAAGACGGGTTCCATTACAAGAAAATAGAAGGCATTTGTAATGGAATCTCATTTCAGAAACAAAACAAAAGGTAATGTTGGTAATGAAATAAACAAATATTATTTGTTTTTCAAACAAAGAATAATCATATTTTCCATCTCCTTCATGGAAAATGTCACTTGATGTACATAGTAAAACATTATTCTGACTCGTAGGTCAAAAGTCAGAGCTTCCTATAAAACAATTCCACCGTTCCCACACACAAACCTAAAATGAATAAGTTGGAAATTACATGGGGCCTTTTTTCTCTGTGAAGCTGACCAAAGCTAAAGACCACATTTTTTTGTAAAGAATCAAGACCAAACTAAATAGGTTCCATATGGTTGAACAAAGTTTAAGTTCCACTGATGCGTCCAAGTGATTTCAGAAAGGAAAAACCCTCTTTGACCTGCACAAGTTTGAAGTTAAGGGCAAATCATTCTGAATTCATTTTTTCTTCAATGGCTTTTCCCAATGGATGAATCTTCTTTAAGCCTAATATTAAAAACATCAATGTCCTACATTAATAGGCAATTACCACTGTAGGTCAACCCCATTTATCAGGTTTATGGTATTCGATGGCATATCCGCCAGCTTCATAATTCAAAAGTACACTAAAAGTTTTAGACTCTGAAGCACACATTAAATCAGATTGTTGAATGTAACCCTCTATTTTTTTTCAATCATTGGTTAGGCTTCAGGCTATACTGCAATTTTGCTTTAAACACTGTAGCTTTCTAGTAAGGTGGCCTGTTTGTTTCCATGACAGTCTTGGTAGAAATGGTCTAAATTCACTTCCATTGTTGTTTGTTCAATCCAAAAAGTGTCAAAAGCCTCAATATACATGCATAGCAATGACCGACAACTTTGATAAGTGACACGTTCTAGTCTAGCTTTTTGTCCATGATATTCTCTGCCCTGCTGTAGGTCTGTTGTTACTCTATCATTTTTACTTAAAAAAAACGTAGTCTCAAAGACAAACTTGTCATTGATTGTTCTGCCACATGAAGTTGCTGTTCTGATAGAGAAAATATGTTCTATGGTTAGTTACATAATACCAAACTTTATTTCAAAACACTTAAATATAATTACACAAGCTGACAGCTTTTTCTTCACAGTAGACAAACTCATTTTAGAGAGACAGATGGAATATTAGCTAACGGTAAACAGAGGCTAGGAGCATGTTTAATAAAAAGGTAATAAACATGTGTCATAACCAAAGATAAACAGGTTGCATACTGCAAAATGTGGAAAAAAAAAAAACCTACGCTGACTTTTTTTGTCCAATGCATCAGCTGATGAACAGGGCTGGACTGGCCATCGGGCATAACGGGCACTTTCCCGGTGGGCCGACGTGCTTTTTGGGCCGATACAGATCCATAGATCCGGCCCATTCGTTTAGTTTTGCTTAATTGGCGGCGCTGGGATCTTTGTGCCGGTGTAATGCATTGGACAAAAAAAGTCAGCGTAGGTTGTTTTTTTTTTTCACAGACCGGCCCATGAAACGCGTAGATCAGCGGCCCATTGGTTCTTTTATTGATTGACACTGGGCTGGTCCAATCACATCTTTAAACTCCACCCCCTTTGAACTGGTGCTGGTTCAAAGTTGGTTCGGAGTTGGTTCAACTTGTGAACCTTCTCAGAACCTGTTTGTTTTTCCACTGACTAGAGCGCCCAGCGAACGACGTCGTTACGTCACTGTGTACGTCGATGTACGTCTTAGCTAGAAACGCTTGCAAGAAGTACAACATTACTTTGGGATTATCTCTAACTCGTGTACCAAGAAGGCTTTAAAAACAATTGAAATATGTAAGTCTTTGAATCTTTTCCTTTGATATGTAATCTTTTCTGATTAGTTATGTAGCCCTGTCTTGTGTCTTTTTTTATTTCCGTTTATTTGTTCTATATTGTGACCGTTTTCTTCTTTGCTTACATAATGTTTTAAATAAAAAAATAAAAATAATAAAAAAAAGCTAGAAACGCTTGCGCCAACTTCAAGCATAACAATTACAATGGCGGACTACATCGTGTTTCTGCAAATGTTTCTCCTGGCTTTGCGGTCAGAAAAGATGTTTAGAGCACATATAACCCTGCCCCCAGACCCCGACGTAAGCATGACGTTGTAAAAGAACGGTTCTCTGGTTCTAGTCCAGCAAAGAGTTGGTGCCGCTTTGGAACCAGTTTTCCTGGCCGAGAACCGGTTCTTTGGCTGTCGAAACACAAAGAACTGGTTCGCGAGTAGGCACCGGCTCCGAACCGGCTCTCAAAATGCTTTGGTGGAAAAGGGGTAACTGACTCTGACTAGCCAGTGGTGATGCAAGGGCTGGGTGGTCTGTTTGCATCTGATCTGCCTGTTAGTCCAGTCATTTTAAGCCAAATAGGGTTCAACCTTGAACAAATTGCAACAAGCAAACTCAACTGATTTTGTATCCTCAATATGTCCTGAGTAAGGAAAAAAAAGTCCCAAAGAATCCCATTAGGGAAAGTTTATATCACCATGAAAATTACTGAGTTGATTACTTACATCAAGACAAACAAAAAATGTATTCCAAGTTTTTTTTAAATTGTTTGTTAAGATGGACAAACGGTGCATAATCTAATTACGTATGTGCTAATTTGCATAAATACCCAAACAGATCTAAACATTGGGTCTAGCCAGGTGGAAATGTCTTGTTGAATCTTGTTGACACATAACAGTAAAATACTTAATGTTAAGGTCTGAATGGAACCCATTTAGGCTACCCATGAACATTAATACATAGAGGCAGGAAGAAGTACTTTAGAAACCAGCCTTTTTTAATTATTAAGAGATGGGGTTTGGGGCTGGGTCTGTGCCACTGTTTCTGGGGGACGAGTCTAAGGGAAGAACAGGAGACAAGGGTAAGGAGAATGCAGAAGACAAAAGGTAAGTAAAATAAAAAGTGAATCCCCAGAAACAGATTTCGAAACATTCCCCTAATGGGATTCTTAGGGACTTTGTTTCCTTACTCAGGACATAATGAGGATACAAAATTATTTGAGTTTGCTTCTGTTGCAATTTGTTCAACCTTTTTTTCATAAAATGACTGGACTATGTTTGTGCTTATTTTAAAATAACTCTGATATCTCTCCCTTTCTTTTCATGTTTAATTGACCCTGTTCAAAAATATGACAAATTTAAAATATCATTCCAATCATATTCATATTCTAATCATCATCCAATTACCAACATTTAACTCTTTCTCACCAGTATATAAAAAAAGTGGTTTTGGCAATTTTCACAATTTCATGGCACCCCAGAATATTTTGTTGTATGAATATCTGAACATACCAAAAGAAAGAATAAACCCTGTGCTTTTAAAACAAAAACAAAAAAATAATGTTATTCTAGCTTCGTGCGTCTTTTTTTTTAATCAGCACTTGAATGTTGGCAAGTTTCATAAAAAGTAACATGAGCAAAAAGCTGAGAAAATCGCTTTTTTTATCAAAGACTACATCTAGATAAGATTCATAATGATGATCAAAACACAGTAGATCGAGTCCATCAACAACCTACACCCATAAAGCTTCATAGTCCTATAGTGATCGCATTATGATATCGCTTGTTTCTGCTCTTCTTTGCCAGCGTTTTGATCTCCTATCCTCACATTAGCTAGAACATTTGTACTGTAACGTACACACGGCAAGGTACTGTATATGCGTGTATTAGGCCTAATGTAGGCTATTGGGAGCAAACCACCCTGATGCTAAACCTTAAAAGCTTACTTCAAATATGATGTTTTCTTATTCGGTGAAGTTCGGTATCTTGCAACCATCTCTCGTCCTCTGCTCGTCCGTTTGAAAACTGCGCGCGCCGCGCTGCCGGCGAACATATATATATTTTTTTTTTAAATCAGCATCAGCAACTGCCAGTAGCAAATAAAATTTTGGGGTGGCACCCGGGGTGGCCAATCGCATGTCAGGGGTGTCCAGTGCCACCCCGGACCAGTGTTGCCAGATGTACGATAATTATCGTATTTGTACGATATTTTTGACCTCTGTACGATGTACGATCAATAATGAAAAAAATCCCATAATGTACGATAATTTCAGAGTTTTCAGTCGTTCGTCCAAACACACATCCTACCGCTTCTCTCTCTGACCCAGAATCATTTTGCAGGCTCGCCTGCCTGCACGCAAGCACGTATACACACACACACAGGCACCACACGGCGTCGCCCCCCCCCACCCCCCCCCACCCCCAACAAAACCAAACAATCCACCCTACATGTGGGGATAAATAGCTGTATTCTACATGGTTACGCATGAGACGCGTTTGTAAACCATGTTTTCCGTCAAAATAAAAGATCATATGTTTATCTCTTTCAAACATAGAAATTAGTACAAAACTAATTATGAAAGTTGCTTTTATTTTTCAGTGCATTTGTTTTACAATATATGGCTATTACTGTCATGGGATTAATATTATAACTATTTTTATGTAGTATTGTAATGCAGACAGACACCATCACAGCTAAAAGAGTTTTTGAGTTTTTCTTTGTTCAATTTGCACACTGATTATGGGTTGGAGCTCTTAATTTTTAACTCTCAAAGTGCACCAGATTGATGAATTTAACATTAAAAAGCACAATTTTTTCTTAAGGGGGGGCTCCCCCGAACCCCCCAAAGGGACAGATGTCCACCCACCACAGATTTACCAAAAATCCTGTCAAACACTGGTATTGCTATGCCAATGCAGCTTATAGCTTGTTTTAGAATTCATCATTGTGGAATAGTTTGATTGTATTTTACAAATAGTAGTTATTTCATCTATTAACTCTTACTCATTCCTACTCACTCATTCCATGGCATTAGTGGTTTTAATAGGAGTTAGTATACATATTCAGGGGCGGGAAAAGATCGATTGTGTTTATGATTATATGTAGTGGTGGCAGTGGCGGAGCCAGGATTTTTTCATAAGGGTGGCCAGGCAAGGGCCAGCAAACAGTCTGGGGTGGCATATAAATCTTAATAATTTTAACATAAAAATTAGTTTAAATAATGTAT
This sequence comes from Gila orcuttii, assembly GCA_026230005.1. Taxonomy (NCBI): domain Eukaryota; kingdom Metazoa; phylum Chordata; class Actinopteri; order Cypriniformes; family Leuciscidae; genus Gila; species Gila orcuttii. Next base: position 28,006,278 of record JAPDVR010000014.1, read on the forward strand.
TGGACTGTTTTAGTGCCTTCCTACACATACAGTTCATTTGTACTTAATTGTAATTGAGATAGTAGTGAATTAGGAATCATGGAATACTGAGTGAATTTGATCTTTTTTTATTATTATTAGCTATACTACCTCCAGGCATATTAATAAAGAGTACACACACTATAGCTTAAGCTCAACTTGCTCAGTTAGCTTGGTTCTGGTTCTCAAAACCCCCAACATTGTTGCACCTTCATGGATGAGACATGCAGATAACTACTGTAGTTCGAAGATTGTTTAACCTTCATTGAATTTTATATAATCAATTAACTCTTCAACTTTCTATATTAGTTTTCAAAATAAAGAATCTAAACCGTTCTATCATACCGAAATTAAAAAGGGGGGAACATCTCTTTTGAATCCCTATGTGCAAGAATGTGAACAAGGCGGAAGTAAACAGCACATAAATACCAGAATGTAAAATTAGTTATTTTATGGATTTAAAAATGATCAATTTTTGTTTTTCCTTTACAAATTAACGCAAAATTACCGCCTATCTTCTAGTAGCCTACAAATCCACAGTGCTCACATTTATTTGAACATTTAAAAAAATCACATAGCCTATTAGTTTGTGCCTCAAATTGTGATTTCACATGGCAGAATATTTTAGTCGAGACATATGTGACGCATATATAACAAATACATGCATGCATGCAGTTTAAACTTTTGACACAGATTTTAATCGCCTTTTTGATTATTTCATGAGTTAGTTAATTGATGACAGAATTACTGCTACAGCACGCCACATAGCGCGTGATGTGCAAGTAACGGCTGTCAGGACAGGAAAGTTAGTTTTACTGACATTTGTTGACCTTACAACATCTCATTTTACCGCAGATAGCCTAACGTTACTGATTCAGAACAACGCGCTTTTCTCCGCATCTGACAGAAGTGTCACAAGCTGCTTTCACACAGATCTTTCAAAATAAAAGTAGAATCAGAAAAGAAAAGAGAATTACGTTGTTGTTTCTTTGAATGGACATATGCGACTCACTCAAAACGGTCTCGCAACCCACCAGTTGAGGAACATCGATCACTGCTCAAGCTCATTCGGCACCCATACATTTCTGCACTCGTTTGACTTGCGCTGAGGTGAAGTTGGAGTGCGCGTCTGAAAAGTCTCACGTTTTTTTGTGGTCTTAAAGCGACGGTTCTGTGTTTTAAAAACAAAATTCTTGTAAAAATAAGAGCGAGACAGAAACAGCAGTTGTGAGAGGGGTGGCCAAAGGGGTGGCCAAGCTTAAGCCAAGGGTGGCCATGGCCACCCCTGGCCACCCCCTGGCTCCGCCACTGAGTGGTGGGCCAGTCTGGGCCAAAATGCCAGGGACGATTTTTAGTCCCAGTCCAGCCCTGCTGATGAAGCAAATATGAACATCACCCATACAGGCTGATAGCAGTTCAAAGTGAAATTCATGATTTATGATAGACTGGAGACATAACAGTACAACAAAGCCAAGAGACACTGAAACAGAAACCAACCAGAAAAAAATGGTTGCATTTAGAACACAAGTTTCTGTCCTAGAATAAACAGCCGAACAGTCACAGTTCAGACAACAGTGACATCATTTCCCATGTATTCTTCGTGATAATTTTTTCTACAGGTACTTAAAACTGTATTCTTCAATAAAGAATTCTAAGAATACATACATGTCACAATGCAGGTTGAAGCAGGAAAGGATTCAAGATCTATTTGCAGCAGCTTTCATTTGAATAACACTCTAAGACTCATAAACTGGATAACAAAAACAGAACAATCAAACATAACACAACGATAACAAACAAGGAACAGACTGAAACAGGGCTTAAATACACAGAACAGATCAGGGACACGAGACATAGCTGAGACAAATGAACTCATAAGGACTAATTAACAAGACAACAGGTGACAGGCATAACATCAATGAAACACATGGACAAACTGGGTGTGCCACAAGCAAACACAACATGAACACAGACACTAAACATGACAATACACTTTCAAAGTTAATAATTGGATATTTTAAAAGTTTTTGAAAGAAGCCTCTTTTGCACACCAAGGCTGCATTTGGTAAAAAAAAACTAACAAAACAAACAATAAAAACAGTAATATTGTGAAAGAGTGAAAGATTGTGCCTTCTAAGTGGCAGCGACACACCCCTGGAATAGTGTCACGGAATGGTAGACAAGAGACGTGGATTCAGATGCAGAGATTTAATAACAAAACAAACAGGGTAGGTACAAACTTCAGGGCTCAGACATCACAGGAGGAACACGAAGACACGTAACATGTACAACGAACGAGCACAGGACAGCAAACACAGGAAGACTAAATAGGAAGGCAAATAAGGTGGGTAACGAGGATAACAGGTGGGACAAATAAACCAATTATCAGATAACAAGGGGGAGGGACCAGACAATAACAAGAGCACATGGCCCAACATAACAAAACACTCATGTGCATAACCAAAACAGGACAGACATGTGACACTACCCCCTCCCTACGGAGCGGCTACCAGACGCTCCATAAAACCGGGGCGGGAGCGAAAGGAAACTCCAGGGCGGGACGGGAGGGACAGACCAGGGCAAAACACAGAGTCCATCGGGCGGCCCGGGGCGAAACACAGAGTCCATCGGGCGGCCAGGGCGAAACATGAAGACATGAAAGTCCATCGGGCGGCCAGGGCGAAACATGAAAACATGAAAGTCCATCGGGCGGCCAGGGCGAAACACAGAGTCCATCGGGCGGCCAGGGCGGTGAAGACCCCTCGGGCGGCCAGGGCGGTGAAGACCCCTCGGGCGGCCAGGGCGGTGAAGACCCCTCGGGCGGCCAGGGCGGTGAAGACCCCTCGGGCGGCCAGGGCGGTGAAGACCCCTCGGGCGGCCAGGGCGGTGAAGACCCCTCGGGCGGCCAGGGCGGTGAAGACCCCTCGGGCGGCCAGGGCGGTGAAGACCCCTCGGGCGGCCAGGGCGGTGAAGACCCCTCGGGCGGCCAGGGCGGAGAAGACCCCTCGGGCGGCCAGGGCGGAGAAGACCCCTCGGGCGGCCAGGGCGGAGAAGACCCCTCGGGCGGCCAGGGCGGAGAAGACCCCTCGGGCGGCCAGGGCGGAGAAGACCCCTCGGGCGGCCAGGGCGGAGAAGACCCCTCGGGCGGCCAGGGCGGAGAAGACCCCTCGGGCGGCCAGGGCGGAGAAGACCCCTCGGGCGGCCAGGGCGGAGAAGACCCCTCGGGCGGCCAGGGCGGAGAAGACCCCTCGGGCGGCCAGGGCGGAGAAGACCCCTCGGGCGGCCAGGGCGGAGAAGACCCCTCGGGCGGCCAGGGCGGGGCAGACCCCTCGGGCGGCCAGGGCGGAGCAGACCCCTCGGGCGGCCAGGGCGGTGGCTCAGTAGCAGGACCAGCAGACACCGGCTCAGGACCAGCAGACACCGGCTCAGGGACAGCAGACACCGGCTCAGGGACAGCAGACACCGGCTCAGGGACAGCAGACACCGGCTCAGGGACAGCAGACACCGGCTCAGGGACAGCAGACACCGGCTCAGGGACAGCAGACACCGGCTCAGGGACAGCAGACACCGGCTCAGGGACAGCAGACACCGGCTCAGGGACAGCAGACACCGGCTCAGGGACAGCCACAAGAACTGTAACAGTCACAAAAACAGACACAAACACAGATACAAACACTGGCTCTGGCTCTGGAACAGGCACTGGCTCTGGAACAGGCTCTGGAACAGGCATTGGCTCTGCCTCCGGCTCTCGAACAGGCATTGGCTCTGCCTCCGGCTCTCGAACAGGCATTGGCTCTGCCTCCGGCTCTCGAACAGGCATTGGCTCTGCCTCCGGCTCTCGAACAGGCATTGGCTCTGCCTCCGGCTCTGGAACAGCAGACACTAGCTCCGGCTCTGGAACAGCAGACATGGGCATGTCCAGGATCCGAACCAGACGCTCCAGATATTCCAGATCCAAGAAGGCAGACGGCACTGGCTCTGCCTCCGGCTCTGGAACGGGTACTGGCTCTGCCTCCGGCTCTGGAACAGGCATTGGCTCTGCCTCCGGCTCTGGAACAGGCATTGGCTCTGCCTTCGGCTCTGGAGCCGGCAATGGCTCTGCCTCCAGCTCTGGAACCGGCAATGGTTCTGCCTCCAGCTCTGGAACGGGCACTGGCTCTGCCTCCGGCTCTGGAACGGCCATTGGCTCTGCCTCCGGCTCCGGCTCTGGAACAGCAGACACTGGTTCCGGCTCTGGAACAGCAGAAACGGGCATGTCCAGGATCCGAGCCAGACGCTCCCGATAGTCCAGGTCCAGGAAGGCGGACGGAACGTGAACAGTCCCTCGCTGGACAGACGTGACGTGAACAGTCCCTCGCTGGGCAGACGTGACGTGAACAGTCCCTCGCTGGGCAGACGTGACGTGAACAGTCCCTCGCTGGGCAGACGTGACGTGAACAGTCTCTCGCTGGGCAGACGTGACGTGAACAGTCTCTCGCTGGGCAGGCGGGACGTGTACAGTCTCTGACTGGGCAGACGGGACGTGAACAGTCTCTGACTGGGCAGACGGAACGTGAACATTCTCTGACTGGGCAGACGGAACGTGAACATTCTCTGACTGGGCAGACGGAACGTGAACAGTCTCTGACTGGGCAGACGTGACGTGAACTTTCTCTGACTGGGCAGACGTGACATGAACATTCTCTGACTGGGCAGACGGAACGTGAACAGTCTCTGACTGGGCAGACGGGACGTGAACAGTCTCCGAATGGACAGGCGCAGGTCTCCTCCTCCTCCTCCGTCCCTTCTGATGGATATGCGCAGACTCGGGGCTGGCTAAAACCATCGACGGAGTACCAACACTGGACGGATCCAGTGATGATGATTTCCTTCCCGAAGTGACCAGTGGAGAAGACTCTGCTGCCCTCCTCTCCTCATTCCTTTGAGCGCACAGGGAGAAATATTTTAAAAGAGAAATCCCATTCTCCCTTTCTGCAGGACAAAGTTCGCTCCGCTGAATCCACATAATGGCTCGTTCGTTCTGTCACGGAATGGTAGACAAGAGACGTGGATTCAGATGCAGAGATTTAATAACAAAACAAACAGGGTAGGTACAAACTTCAGGGCTCAGACATCACAGGAGGAACACGAAGACACGTAACATGTACAACGAACGAGCACAGGACAGCAAACACAGGAAGACTAAATAGGAAGGCAAATAAGGTGGGTAACGAGGATAACAGGTGGGACAAATAAACCAATAATCAGATAACAAGGGGGAGGGACCAGACAATAACAAGAGCACATGGCCCAACATAACAAAACACTCATGTGCATAACCAAAACAGGACAGACATGTGACAAATAGCCTCCCTCACATATGATCCTGTGACTCGTTTAAATGTATTAAATCTATGTTGAAATCGCATCACTCCGTTGCATATAACTTAAGTGTATGGACACCGAATAGTAATGAGTATTGTATTAGGTTTATGTGTATCTGTTTTGGTAATTTTGGGAGTGTAAAGCACTTTGGTCAACTTAAATGTGATATAGAAATGAATGTTGATTGATGTTGATAGGTTAATTAATCACTAATCTCACTAAAATATAATGGAGATGTTGACCTACTGATGTAATGATAAGTATAAAGCTAGCTATGGGGTCTCAGGTCCATCTAGCCATCCTGTATTTTGAACACAGCATATAGAAAGAAAAGTTCAAGGTTTCTTAGAAAAGAACCGGGATTCAAGGTCGAGATATTCATGTTTCATGATTTTGCTCACGTTTTGTGTGGAGCTGGATCACACAAGCTATTTCTGATTCTCAGTAATCCTCAGCTCTAATCTTTCTTGAAAAAGAGATGCATTTAGGTCTGTAAGAAGGAGCACGGCCCTGATAAGACATTCAAATTCAAATAAGCCTCATGCAGGTTGAGACGGTGGGTTTCACGGGAATACACATGCTGTTGAATCAAATCACATGCTGAGTGGCGTGCCCTCAAATCTCTTGGGATGTCTTTAGCCGGGCTCAGACTATAGGAGTTCCAGGCAGATTTTTTTGCCCGATTGTTTTTGAAAAAAATCTCATCCAGGGCATCAGTTGGTTCCAATGTTCAGCCCATATTATCTGGTAATGTGAGGCGTTTATAGATCAAATCTTAAACCACCCGATCCGCTTGTGGAAACATCGGGGGCCACCACCGACAATATCAAACATCAGTCAAATATTAATATTTAGGATTTTAAATCAGAATAATTACGACTATGATACTTCAGTACTCCCACAATAGCCAATGAGAGACAAGTCTACAAGGAGACGGAAGTGACAGAACTTTTGAAATGGCGACCGCGAAACAACAAGCAGCTGTACGGGTCCGGTGGGCAACGGAGATGGAGGAACGGCTAGTCGAAATTTGGCAACAACATGACTGCCTGTATAATGTCTCCTCATAAAATTCACAGACTCACAGTATCCATTTTGTTTACATCTGTTTCCCTGTGAGATCACGAGAGATGCTAAATCTGCCATGATAATCTTAAGAATATCTTATAATCGGGTCACAATTTTTAAATCTTGTAGTGTGTGCAGGTTTGAGATTTTAAAGAGGAAAATCTGTGAAGATTCTTCTTATATGCGTGATGCAACCATATTTCATAATCGGTTAAGATTTTATAAACTCCATAGTCTGAGCCTGGCTTTTGGGTTAACTTCTCAAATCAATCAAGGTAATTTAAAACATGAAGCATTTTTGTAATGAATTCAAAAGGCCTGAAAGATGAGACAAACACCAATGGACAAAATTAAAAAGATGTGAATTGAACTTAGAGATGTAAACATTCCTCTAGGCATCACGTCTTCTCTGTTCATGAGAGCATTGAATAATTTATTTAGCAGTATATGGCAGTTTCAGTAACATAATCATGCAATAATTTTTTCCAATGTGAACAAGCACAAAGTTTTATTGAAAGGCAATGTTTGAATCTCGTTAAAGTGTGCATGTCCCTGGGAAGTACATAATAATAAATAGACAATTTCATTTTAGATGAAGAGTTCTGATCAGACATAAATGGCTCTCTATTATCAAAAGAGCCAAGCACTGACAGAGAACAGTGCTGTGAGGAAAAGTGAAATTCTTTCTCCATTCTCTATAAACCATTTGTAGTCTAAATTAGACACAAAATGATTTTTTGATATCTTCTTCAATATATCTGGAAAGATACCAATTTTCAGTCCCAGTCTCTCTCTCTCTGGAGACCAATCGCAGAGAATAATCTGAAGAAGAAATATCACAAATCAAAGAAAGGATGAGAAAAAAAGATGAAAATATGAGATACAGTCTTACTGTGTCTCAAGCTTGGGAGATAAGGGAAGGATGTGCTTTCTCCTCTCTTCTCTCATTCTATCTTTTTATTCTGCTTGCATCACATTGATGTCTGAATGTTGACATTACCAAGAGGATCTTCAGACGGTTGTTCAAACAGTGTAAGAAAGAAAATGCAACATTAAAAAATTTAAAAACACCATGAAATGGCTTGACAAGTGCAGTTTTGTTTCTTGTGAAGTTTTTTTGTGTATTTCTCACTGAAACAGGGAAATGCAGAATCTAAAGCACCCCCTTTTAAAATAGATTAAAAAATCCAGTCGTTTTCACCCCATATATAGGGGATTACTGTTAACCAATTAACAGGTTTTTACCGTCACATTTTTACAGGCTTTTACAGTTAAACTTACAATATTGTTTTTTTTTTACAGTGTAGCCAACAGACTTTAATTACATCACAGTCATGAATCATGGGTTCTTCTCATTTCTTATTTGAGCATCCTCGTTCCCTTCCCTTGCTTCCTTTCCTTGCATCTTAGCTCCACCCCCTTAGGATGAGAGGGAAAGGATACACCACTGTATCCTCGATCATGACTCCTCAAGCTTCCTCGTTCCTTATTCCTCAACTCCTTGCAGTGCAATTAGAGAATTGAGACGTCCTTCATGAATGATCGAGTTTGACCAGATTCCGGGTCACAGGCTTGAGGACTTAGGAGCTAGAGGCCTGCATTTCAGCCCGAGCCCGACGGCCCCGACTTATTTACGGTTCTAGGGCCGGGCTTCGGGCCAATTTTCACGTCATAGTTCACACGCGGGCCGGGCCTCGGGCCTGTTTTAGGCTTATCTTTTTTTATAGCCTATTTTAGACATTAATTCAAATATAATATGAGAAGATGAGGATTGAAAAGCAAACATAGAAAGAAGTTTTATAACCTATCACACTGACATATGACTGACACATGACAGTCTGCTCACGCTCACGCACACAGGTTTCCCGGCGGCGCGATCTGAGATTCGCGCGACCGGCTCGTTCTGTGTTTACTGTCCCGGTAGCGAGCGTGACTTCAGCGCAGCTGGAAAAAGTAGGCCTACGACTGGATTAAAACCTTCCACTAGTGGATGCTGTGCTTTTTCTTCACGATGCTCTGAGACTGTGCTTAGCCATGTTAGGAGGTTGTTTTTCGTTTGATTGGACTTTATTTTCATGAGTCTGTTAGAAACTATTGGAAATAAGAATGGCCATGTTCTGTAGTGAAGACTTGATTTTTGAGGTAAGATAACCTGCATGTTTGTTTTTAATGTAAGTTATTTGATTTGTTTAGATTGCATTCTCTGTATTGTATTATATTGTATGGTAAACTCATTTAGTTTGCGAGCGCTGTTGCGACTGAGCAGCAGAGCAGTTTGCCTCAGCCTTTCAAAAATGACAATAAACGTTTAAACTAACGTTAACTGTCTGTGTGATAGGCTATGCTTAAGTTGTTTTATATATAGGCTATATGGATTTTATTGTAGCCCAGTAAAGTATTTGATTTGAGAGGCTATAAATGGATCAAACATGTTTAACTCTGTCGGCTAGCTTGGTTGTCATAAAAAAAAAAAAATTTAAAAAATTTTTTTTCTTAATTAACTTTATAAAGAAATGAAAATAAACTTACCAGTAAATATTTTGCCATTAAGAACAAAACATATCTGTTTTACTGACTGCAACATAGGGCAGGCTGTGTAGCCTATCCTTTTTTTGTTTTTCTTTTCTTTTTTTTTTTTTTTACGGGCTCGGGTCGGACTCGGGCTGATCATTCTGATGAGGTGTCGGACACGGGCCGGGCTAGGGCCTGAGCGTCTCGGGCCAGGGCCGGGCTAAGGCCTAGATTTGAGGCCCGTGCAGGGCTCTATTAGGAGCAAGGAAACAAGGAAGCATCAATTTGAGTATTGAGAAGAACCTAAAGATGTGTTACTTGCTAGTCAGTTGCTGGGGTATTCTTATCTAGAACGCATTTGATTGGACAAAAATCTGTGTAGTGCAGGATGAGTCATCAGTATTTCTGTTTTGTATTTGTATTAAAATGTGGGTAACGCTTTATTTTGATGGTCCCTTTTGAACATTCTGTTTACTATAAGTAACTTTGCTACTACATGTCAACAACAACTAAGAGTATTAGCAGACTGTCTGGTTAATATCTGTTAACTCTTTATTGTGATACTCTCCTAACAGACATTCTACTGATTAAGTAACTTTGCAACTACATGTCAACTTATTCTAACCCTACAAGTCTACTAATACTCTACTAACATTCTAATGAGAGTTAGTAAACAAGTAGGTTCAATGATACTTATAGTCAACAGAATGTGTTAAAGGGACCATCAAAATAAAGTGAAACCAAAATATGTATTTCTCCTAAAAGTGAATTTTGTCAACATTTAGGAGTACATTAGCACAGGGGTTTTCAATCTAGGGTTTGATAAAAGTGTGCTAATGAGTCACCTTAATAGAAAGTAAATATTATAATCATTTTTCGGGGTCTGTGGCATAATTTATTTTCATAATTCTGGTCTAGTTTATATAGGTTTACAGTAAAACATGAAATGCATTAATAAAAACAACACTTACAGTTACACTTCCTTAAATTTAATTTTAATTTGATTACAAACAGCACACAACCACAGTAAGTTGATCTTTATGTAAGGTTTATTTAAGTAAATATTATTGGGTGAGAACAGACGAGAGCAAGTGATCAAGTCAGACCAACACATGCCTTCATTAAGTCTGAGTAAGTGCTGGATGCTAGAGAGCACAGCATGACATTCAATCTGTTTTGTCTCCGGCTCCAGGGGAGTAACTGCCTCAGCAAATAAATGTCTGAACATTGCTAGCGTGCCACGACTTTTCAGCCACATCGGGACCACCAATGACTTCTCATTCTCCAAACCAACATGAGAAATAGCACTTCATTGCCATCCTGAGCAGGCTAAAAATACTTCTGTCCAGTGAAAATTAAGAGATTGATTTGCACCAATCCTGCAGCTTCATGTTAATGGTTTTGCACTTCATCTACTTTTAACAGACATGATGCTGCTGAGGTAATAAAAGTTAACTGTCCTTATGTGTGATGTGGAAACGCAGCATGTAAGAAAGACCTGGAAGATCCCCTTCTGAAAACACCATCACAAATTTCTTATGCGGAGTTAAGTATCTATTTAAACATAATTCCTTCTGTTTCATATTCTTTTATTAAAAATAAATTACAACTCTGTGTGGAAATGTGTCATTAAATATCTCTTACTGGTAAAATATGTTCTCTGGTATTAAAAACTCTTCACCAAACCGTTGATTACATCACGGCTTCAAGAGCACGTCCTCACACTTTTGGTCATTTTCTCAACTCAGTGCTGCCTGTGGTTAACTGCCAGGTAAACAGATGGTGCACTGGAGAAACATGAGTGTCACACAGTAAATCCTTTTGTGCATGTTTGCCAAGATTAAATGTTTCTGGGAGAATCTTCACAACAACAGACTCTAAGCTTTACACAGTAATTAAAGAGGTGAAGAAGCTCAATGCAAAATGTTGTAAAGGAAAACAATGCATTGATATAATTGAAAATTGTGATGCACCATGTAGATTAAAAAAAAAGAAACTACTATTAAAGCCAATTGATAACTATACAGTTCCCAGGACTTAGACACAAGTTTAACTTGAGCGAGTTTGAGTCTAATCTCAAGCTTTTCTTGACAAAGAATAATTGAAATAAAAATCAAGGAACTAAGCATGTTGTCTTGTCTTCCATTAATTTAATGAAGGTTTTTGATTGTATAAAAGCAAAACCAAAAATGGTGTTACACAATTCTGTCCCGTGCAGCTCTGCCACTAGATTGGTCCAAGTGCACTGGCTGGAGGTCATCATCAGGCTGCACCTCCACCACAGGGGTCCTCTCCTTTCTGATGGTGGCAATATTGTGGAGTATGGCACATGCAACAATGTCACAGGCCCTGTCAGGTGCAACCCTCAGACACTGAAATCTTTCCTTTAGTTGCCCAAAGGTCATTTCAATGCGTGCCCTTATCCTGGCTAGAGCTGCATTGAAACGGGCTTGTGGTCCAGAGTTTAGGTCAGGGAATGGCGTCATGAAATACTGCCTGTAGGCATAGCCCCTGTCACCAAGCAGGATCCCATCGTAAACACCTGGAAAAATGCAGTTTTGTTAAGCCCAGAATAAATGTAATGCAGTAAGCTTGATATTAAATTTGTCCTTACCACGTTCAAATAACGTACATAAAATGTGACTCTGAAAATCCTGGAGTCATGCACAGATCCAGGCCATTTTGCTTCCACATTTGTGATGTGACATGGAGTCACACATCATCGAAGATATTTTTAATCAGTCAACTGCATACTTTGATTACATTACTTTTTTATTCTTTGATATATAACACATATCTGGAATAAGAATCGTAATAGTAATTTCCCTGCACATTTACACTGTGAAATCCCCTTTATTGGTCGAACATTTAACGTGTGGTTCCAACAAATTAATGATGTATATGACACCCTCACGAGAAAAACGATATCTCTCAATAAGTAGATTATCACGCTGCGCTAAAGGATCCGGTCTATCTCTCAAAACACGATTAATTCAAAAAGCTCTTCGAATTATCCTGGCACCTTCAGCAACAGGTTCTTGTCGTAAAAACGGACAAGACATGGCTGCGAAAGACTTCCCGCATCACCTCCGCTTATGAAGCCGGGATCTAATCCTGTTAACATGAAATAAGCCTGCTCGGGAGCAGGTTTAAGCTTGCACAGCTGTTGCTATGACAGCAAGTCCAGGATGAGCATCGAAGAACCAAACAATCCAAGATCATGCCAAATCACTAACAATCAAACCCAGCTAAGTGAGTTAGCGACGAACAACGAACAGGCCCCTGGTAATCCAGGAGTACAGTAGGCAGGCCAGCATTAGCACAACTAAACATAACAGTGACCAGACACTGAATGACGGTGAAGGGGAAACTTAAGTACTGAATGCAAACAAGGTAATGACAATACACAGCTGATACACATGAACTCATAATGATGGTAACCAAGGAGACAGATTAGTGGCGGGAATCTGAACAAAGAAACACGTGTGACTAACGGATACAAACAAAATGTCCATGAAAACTGAACAATCCAACTTAAACTGAATCAAACCGCTAAATTAACGAGAAAGTTCAATGCCATTTTGAGAATTCTTTCAACTGACTCATTAAAAAGAATTCATAAAAGTAATTTGTTTGCGAAACGATCATCACAGCATGCACTGTGTTTGTTGTTGCGAAGGAAAGACAAGGAAACACTGGCACTGACCTTGATGAGACAAAATCACATATTGATGCCCAAAAAGCTTCCCCAATTCAGTGGTGACTAGATTTTAAATTACTGTTGAACATTATGTATTTTTTGCCGCATTTGTCACCAATTTAATTGCAGCCGGGAGCCAAGTTCATTCATGTCACTGCTGACAGTACCTGTGTTCAAGAACACCAGTTGCTCATTTTGTTGCACGCAAACTAAATTTGAGTTGATAATCAATACAAAGTTGATAATTTAAGTTGACAATTAATACAAAGGTTTGTTTTTGACATATCTTTGGTGCTCTTTATCCAGTGCCAGGGGAGACGAATAAATCACTGAAACCAGAAGACACTGCCAGATAAACTGGACTGTCAGACAAAATTGGAGAAGATACCCGTGTCCTATGAATAGAGTCGATGGAGGAGTGTTAGTATCAAAGTTAAACTGACATGAAAGGCAGTGATGAAAAATTAAACATGATAGGAACCAAAGAATTTAAGATGAAAGTATGCAATACCGATCCTTGCTGAGAAGTAAAAGAGCCTCAATGACTTCAGATGGCTGCTCCTCTGAATTGCAAGTGAAATGTATCTTCTTTTTTTCCCAAATTTTACTGAAAACCTATCCCAGCTTACTAGCCATTAGAGGCCATCCTGATGTCTGTCAAATGGTTTGAATTGATTCCATTTCTTTCTTCAAAAAGAATATATCATGAGCCGTTGTAGCATGTGCCTGTCTTACAGTTGTTTTGCTAGTGTTACCTTTGCAGGGCAGATCTCAAAAGCTTTGATTAGGTTTATTCAGCAGTGCAAAGCAATCCCGTCAGAATGACATTAGACGTGTAGAATAAAGAAATTGCACACCCCACGTCTCAGCGAGCACTTCATTATCTTCCTGACTTCCTTCATTTTGTTTCAGTGGCCTTGCAATGCATTTCCTTTTATCCACAGAATTTCTCATTGTACTAACACTCCAACTGAAACACAATTAATAATGCATGAAATACAGAAATTAACAAAAACATTATTTTTTCGTCTTAAAAAAAAAATATTTCTGATTTCTGTCAAATTGGTGAAAGGGAGTCTAAATACAGTGATGTGCCACTACATGGAGCAATGAACAAAGAAAATCTATGGATTTACTTAACAGCTTTTTCTTTTCTTTTTCACCCTCATATCCTACAATTGACTGCTGTGGATTCAAATTCAATCAAAGCCTCTGAGGGAAATCTGCGCCAATTTCTTAGGGAAATTATTCTTCCGCCCCTGCATTTGACCCTGTCTCAACACTACTCTATAGGAAAATATCATTTTATAAAAGGCAAGATAGGTCTGGCATGTAATTGGTGTATAAATGCAATAGATTCAGATAAAAGTCATAGCAATTCAAGAATGTAATTCAAAAGAAAAGAATAAAGCACATGCGAAACGAAATAAAGAGGCAGCACATAAAAGGCCTCTGTTAGAAAAAGAAACATTGTATATTTGAGTTGGTGCTGTAAAAAAATGATTTAATGGATATAGCGTGAAGATTTTATCCCAGTATTTTTTTCTAAATATATATATATATTATATATATATAAATTTTGATTTTGATGGCTGCAACACACCCCAAAAAAGTTGGGACAGAGACATGTTTACCACTGTGTCACATCACCTTTCCTTTTAATTACACTTTTTAATCATTTGGGAGTTGAGGATACTAATTGTTGGAGTTTTTCTAGTGGAATATTTGCCCAATCTTGTCTGATACAAGACAGCCGCTCAACAGTCTGTGGTCATCATTGCCTGATTCTCCTTTTCATGATGGGTCATACATTTTCCATAAGAGACATATCTGGACTGCAGTAAACAGGCAGGCACATCCCTTCTGGTGCAGAGTGTCTATAAACCACTCAGTTTTAGCATGTGCAGAATGAGGCCTGGCATTGTCTTGCTTCCCTGGAAAGATGTCATCTTGATGGCAGTTTATGTCACTGTACAATCCAAATATATGCCTCCATGTCAATGGTACCTTCACAATAATGCAAGTTACCCATACCGTTTGCAATGATGCACCTCAATACCAGCACAGATGTTTGTTTTTGCACCTGTCGCTGGTGAAAAGTCTGGTTGGTCCCTTTCATCTTTGGTACTGAAAACTCAGTGTCCATTTTCTCCCAAAAACAAGCTGAAACATGGACTCATCTGACCACAGCAGACATTTCCACTTTCTTCTAGACCATCTGAGATGAGCTCAGGCCCAGAGAACTCGCCGGCATCTCCACATAGAACTGATGTAAAGAGCTTTCTCCTTGCGTAACAGATATTCAAGTGGCATTTCTTGATGCAGTGTCAGACTGTGTTCAGTGAAAACGGTTTTCCAAATTACTCCTGAGCACATGTGGCTGTATTTAACGGATTAGCATGATGGTGTCTTGTGCAATGCCATCTGAGGGCTCAAAGGTCACGCACATTCAACAGAGGTCTACTGCCTTGCCCTACACAGACTGAGATTTCTCTGGATTCCCTGAATCTTGAGACAATATTATGTATGGAAGATGATGAAAGGCTTAAATGCTTTGCAATCTTGCATTGAGAAATGTAATTTTTTTAATTGTTTGACAATTCTCTCAAGACATTTGGCACAAAGTGATGATCCATGACCCATCTTTGCTTAGAAAGACTGAGAAGCACTTTTACACCCAAACATGATACCCTCAACTATTACCAATTCACCTGCTCATTGTGGACTGTTTCAAAAGAGTTGGATAATCTTTTCACTTTTATTTGGTCTCTGTCCCAACTTTTTTGGGGTGTGTTGCAGCCATCAAAATCAAAATTTGTTCATATTTACAAAATACAATTATGTTGGTCAGTGAAAACATTGGAAAACGTTTCTTTATACTTTT
This sequence comes from Gila orcuttii, assembly GCA_026230005.1. NCBI lineage: Eukaryota > Metazoa > Chordata > Actinopteri > Cypriniformes > Leuciscidae > Gila > Gila orcuttii. Next base: position 28,021,823 of record JAPDVR010000014.1, read on the forward strand.
GTCAGCTAATAAAATGTTAAATAGAATGAACAAATCACAGATTCTTGATTTAATTGCATTTTACAAAATGTCCCAACTTTTTCTGATTTGGGGTTGTATATGTATATATGTATACGTGTGTATATTATAAAAATAAAAAAGCATATACTATAGACACTACAGTTCTACATTACAGCACTAAAGTCATACGATTTAAACAAAATAAATTAATCCTTTTATTCAGCAAGGATGCATTAAATTGTTTAAAAGTGACAGTAATTTTATCAAAGGTTTCTACAGCCTATAATGTTGTTCTTTTTAATTTTCTACTCATCTAAGAATTCTGAAAGAAAATGCATCACAGTTTCCACAAAAATATTAAGCAGCATAGTTTTGGTGATGGCGCAGTGGATAAGACACGTGCCTTTGGTGTGAGAGACCCGGGTTTGAATCCACTGTGAGACACCAATGTGTCCCTGAGCAAGACACTTAACCCCTAATTGCTCCAGAGGCGTGCGACCTCTGAAATATAGCGATTGTAAGTTGCTTTGGATAAAAGCGTCAGCTAAATATGTAAATGTAAAGCTCTCAACATTGATAATAATAAGAAATGTTTCTTGAGCAGAAAATCAGCAGATTAGAATGATTTCTGAAGGATCATATGACACTGGAAAAATGGCTGCTGAAAATTCATCACAGGAATAAATGACATTTTTAAATATATCGAAATAGAAAGCAGTTATTTTAAAATGTAATATTATATAAACAGTATATATACATATAAACAAGGCCACTGTTAGAAAAATAAATATTCAAAAAAGAATTATCAGTATATATTACACAGTATATCACAAACTGAGCTTCACAGACTGGTCACATTTTTTGTTCATTACATGGATAAGAGTATCTTTGACATTTCGTTTCACAGGAAAAAGTTACACAAGTGACATTATAGCAACATGAGATTGCTCTCTTCCTTTGCCATGAAAAATCTTCCATTGCATTTCACATTTATCCACATGACACCTACAATTCACTTTAATTATTATTTGTCTGTTTCAGACTAAGAGTGATTTCATTTTACCTGAATTTCACCGTATTAGATATAAAACTTAAGAAGGGTCTCATTTTAGAGCCACATACACAGTTGATATAAACTGACTCCAACTGTGTTAGGCCCCACATTCTTCAGAGGAACCAAACAAGCTTTAAACAACAAAGAATTTAAAAAAAGTAAAAAAAAAAGAATATTCTGTTCCTGCTTCCTATATAAAAAAAATAACCAGAAAACTATTCAATAGCAAAACAAATAGATAAAAAGATAATAGCATAGAATAATAAGAAATTAATTTATGAATATAATGAATAGAATAGTTCATTTAATTTTACTTGTGTCCTTCATTAAGTCCATACTAGTGGTATAATGCTGACATGTGAATGTCTTTGAATCAATCTTTAAAAGTAGAGTCATGTTTGATAAATTAAAGTGCATGTCAGGCTGTGACCTTTCTTGTGTGGCTGTATTTTGTTTTCTCTTTTCTTGTGACTGCAATTAAACCACCAAACGTCTACAAGTGCAACATTCCAATTCAGATGCAACCTTTCAACAATCTGTTCCGTTTCAATATTAATTGAGGTCAATTAATTGAATAAAAGGTCATGTTGACTTGTCCGGGACATATTGTAAATCATTATATGTCTAGTGGATCCACCTTAGACTCTCCACAAAAAAGAATTAGCAAATGAAATATTCACACTAGTTTAGAATCATATTATCTGCTGTAAACTCATTCAACAAGGCCAAGCAAGCTCCAGAATTATGTTGTTCAAATTTTGTTCTTGCACTTTTTCTACAGGAAACATGTGAAAAGCTCCTTCAAGTAAAGCTCTTGAGGGCACATTGGCGGAAATAACATATCATAATTGCGTTTCCTTTCGCCTGCATTCGTTGCCCAGTAATTGGACTGAACTATGAAAGAGGTAGATGAGTGGCAATTCATAAGAGGAAACAGAGGGCCAAATGGGTGTATTCTCAACAGGCACTCATGCAGGTAGCCGTCTGTGTTTAAATGAGAGGGCCAGTCTGGGCCAGTGCACTAGGGAGTAAAGAAAACCGGTACAACAGGAGTTCAGGTGCTGCAGCTGGTCCTGATAACGAAGCTTATAGTAAAACGGGGAGCCATTACAGTTCTACTGAGACTGTGGTACCAGAACAGTTTGTCTGCTCTAGTCTCAAAGTGGTGTTTTAGACTACTTCCACATTCTTGAACTGCTCTAGTCAAAAGATTGAAGCCTACTGCCCATGGGATCCCATTGTGACCTCTTGTTCCCATCCCACCAATAGTTTGTACACACACACACACACACAAACATATATATATATATATATATATATATATATATATATATATATATATATAAAAGATGCTCGCCAGAACTGCAAAATGTGTCTTAAGGTCAGAGAGGAAGCAATTAGTGGAGGAAAGGAAAGAGAATGCATTAAACCAAACCACCAGAGAGAAAACCAGTTCACGGTGTGAGCTAAATCGATAGACATATCCAATGCCCAGACACCGCAGTGCCCGTATTCCTTCAGGCTAGACTCACAACCACATTTCTGATGTTACCATATGGCACAGTGAATGAATGAATAATACTATCTTAATACTAAAGGAAGATGTTAGAAGCTTCTGTTGTGTGGAGACAAGTCGGATTATCATATAATAAAGCAAAAAAAAAACAAAAAAACTGACCCTTAGATTCACAATATTGATTTATAAAGCCAAAAAAAAAAAAAAAAAAAAAACACCAATACGAGGTCACTGCGGGGTGGTGGGGTGAACGGTACAGCTACAGCATGTTACAAAGCACTTGAGGGGGTTAGAAGCTTTACATCTGAATTTTTGCAGATGTGAAGAAAAAGGCGAAAGTGGATTGGAAGAAATTGGAAAAGACTGCAGTCAAGCATGCTGTTGACTCTAAATAAATCCGGCCAAGAAAAGGTCATCTGACAAAACAGTTATAACGGAAACACCAAAAACATTGAAAATGTAGATTTGTAAATTCTGTCATAATTTATATATAGGCTATAAATCCAATAATAATAGACTAATAATATTGTTGACTATTTCAGTTCTATGAGTGTTTACTTAATGCACTTAATTTTTTATTTACAACATACTATTTCAGTTTTATAAATTGTGGCATCTACATTTTAAGTGTTTAGTAACACAATATGCATGTCATACATTTCAGTGTGTTCACTGTTCAGTGACACTCAGCAATGCAAATAGCTTTGCTAATAAATTGAAATGGAAGTTATTATTTTTCTGCTGAGTAATCAATATAATGTGATACACGTACTATAATACCTCAGGTGATAAACAGCAAGTTGTATTTTCACCTCTATTATTTTTTACATTTTTTTTTAAAAAAATTTGTATGAAATATGTCGCAATATGTATCGTATTGTGATATATCACATCGTGACATGTATCGAGATATGTATCGTATCGTGAGCCCCTTGCCAATACACAGCCCTAATACACACACACACACACACACACACACACACACACACACACACACACACAGAGTGTTTATATAATTAAATACAGGTTTGAAACAACATGAGGGTGGAATTGAATGTTAATTATTTGTAATAATGACAAAAGGCACATTTTAAGGTATTTTGCCAATACATAAAACAGTAAAGACACAAAGTTCATCACATAACTATAGGATGTTTTATGAACAATTCCCTTTGTTTAATAGGTTATTCACTCTGACTTTTATTCTAACCTTGCTGTAGAGGTTTTCTTGATTATTTCACCCTAAGATACAGTGGTGAAGTAAATGGCAGTGGAGTATGTCAGTGCCTCTCCTGAATAATTGAGCTAGAATGAGAAGCATTTTTTCTCTCAGAAACAGTAGGAGGTGGAGAGAAGAGTGCAGCAAAATGGACTTTGAGAGTAGTTGAAAGGGGACAGCGGTTAAAGAATTACAGGCATACCGCACACCTACCACCACATGGGGTTTTGTCAAAACATTTGGGGCAAAATGATGCCACTAATTTTGGCATGGGCGATTGTTTCATTCAGTGTATTGCTTTTGCGCTTACTGACATAGTTCAATATGGCTGCCCAGTGAGAAACTGACAGGTAGTGAAGCCAGGTGACAAAGCTCTCCCTCAAAGGGACACCAGCAGAGAACTATGGCTTATTAATGTGCTCATGTCCAGATGCATCGGGCATAAAAATGGATCTCTTTGTTCCTAGAAAGAAGAGAAAAACACAGCTCCCCATCCTTATGCATTCCCAGTTTGTGGGCTATACTGTTTAATCGCTTTGTGAATACATTTATATGGAAAATTATGCAAAGCCGCTCACTGTGCATAACCAGGGTGAGTCTGAAGATCCTGAGATCCCGAGGGGAGTTAGGGTATTCTATTTATAAAATGTAAAGCAATCTTTGATTCTTTTTCTGGGTTGAGGTGGAGTGATAAAGTGAAAGATAATTGAATGCAATGGAAGTCACCTTGGATGTGTGTCTGTGTGACCGTTAATGACAAACACCATTCATGCACTGATGAAAACCCATATCTCAGGATATGGCAACAAACTTAGTACACATTACCTTTAATCGGACTCCAGTCTATCTAGGATACAAAAGACAATATTAAGAAACAAACTTATTATCTATGGGATTCCAGAGAATTGTGACTGATAATATTCGCATTACTTCTAACGTGTTCAGATAATGGATTCATTACTACAAGAAAATGTACTTGGCTTCCAGATCTTTCAAACAGTGTGTGCATCGATATGTACAGACAAATGTAGATAGATAACCATAAAAATTAGCTCATTTGAAAACCTATTTTAATATACAGATATGTATAGATGTATACCATTACCTAATTTGCACAAAGAAAACATGGATCTGCAATGCTGTAAACAGAAATCCAGCTCAGGTCCTGATAATTATATATTAAGATCCACCTGCTAAGCTATAATTGTGCACTTTGCCCCATGCAGACCAATGTAAGCCCGTTTGGATTTAAATTAAATGATGCGGCTCATTCCTCAGTCTTTATAGAGTCACATATGTCATGATCTCATGGCCTTTCTGGCTCACCCTCCAATTTATCCCATTTTAATTGGCAGTAAGAGAAGATGAAACATGCTTTTATGTTACCCTGACCAATTGTCCCCTTCATCTCCTGGGCTTTATTGAGTAAATATGGGAATATTTCTGACACCCAGAGCCTCCAGAAGACAAAATTGGTGCAGCAGAGAAAACAATACAGATTTTCACTTGTTAAAATAAGAATAAAAATTTTTATGTAAGAAAGGACATCTTTTTATGTAAGATGTTTGAGAAATTAATAGAAAAACAGTGAGAGGTGATCTTGTTTTAGACATTAGGATCTCACTGACATGAGCAACTATTTGCTTTCTGCGTGAGAAGACTTACAGGAGTCAAAATATTGCACAACATATGGCACATATTAAATAAGCAAAATACATATTACTGGCTTTCTGACTCTTTAAGTTTGATATGTTTGTTGAAAATAATGTGCCACCTTGAAGTGAGGAGACATTAGCTGATTACAAAACTCTCTTTGCAGATGCTAACATGCCTTTTGTTTAATGTGTGTGTGTGTGTGTGTGTGTGTGTGTGTGTGTGTGTGTGTGTGTGTGTGTGTGTGTGTGTGTGTGTGTAAGAGAGAGTGTGAGAGAGAGAGAGAGAGAGAGAGAGAGAGAGAGAGAGAGAGAGAGAGAGAGAGAGAGAGAGAGGCAATGGGATGAAGTGTCTTGAGCAGCACAATTAGTATGTTCTTTACCTCCTCTAATTATCCTGATAAATAAATCAGACCAAGAGGCTCCGGATTCAACCAGGGATGGCAGACATAAATATTCACATATTCACTATTGTACCATTCAGAATAGATTGCAGTTGATTGCATTTCTTGTTTACACTTCAGAAGCGTTGTGAATAGAATTATTAACAAATACTAAGAAGCTTGTTCTTTCACACACATGCAAATATTATATATTGAAGAATGTCAGTCCAAAATGAATTTTCTTTATTTCTTATAAACTTTATTTCTATTTCTATTTGTGAGTTAAAAATAAGAAAATATTGTCACATTGTGAGAAATAAAACCACAATTTGAAATATAAAGTCAACAAGAAACAAAGTCTCAAATGCGAAACACTGTGAGATATAGTCACAATTAAGAGAAATAAGGTTGCAATTGTGAGATATACAGTCACAATCGTTCCCTTCTCAGGGAATAGGGGTTACAGTCGTAACCCGAGACGTTCCCTTTCGAGGGAACTCAACACTGCGTCGTTGAAAACGACTCTTTGGGGAACGAATGCCCACTAACCGTGTTGGGAGTAACGCGTTACAAAAGTAATGCATTACAGTAACATATTACTTTTTGCTGTAACGCATGTAGTGTAAGGCATTACTAATCAATTTTCAGTAATATTTTACTCGGTACATGTTCAGTAAGGCTTGCGTTACAACAGACTTTTAGTTTTAATTGTAAAAAAAAAAAAAAAAAACAGCAAGACCGAGAGACATTAAGGAATGAAAAATGCAAGTAGGCTAAATTACCTGTTCGTGGTCAGTCAATAGCCGCGTGTGGTGTCCAAGTTTGTAAATAAAGACTAAATGGCAGCGTCTGATATATTTGTATAGCGATTTATTTTTTACAGGAGTGCCGTGAGGCATGATTTCGGCCTCTGTGCTCGAGCTGGCCAGTGGAAAAGCGGCTAATGGTGAAGATGGCATGAAGAAGACTATACATTCGCGAGATGGACGTATGCGCATTAGGCTATTCCTTCTGTGTCTTCTTTCTAAACAGTTAGGCTATGTTTATGTGGTATTTTTCATGTTTTCATCACGCAATCATGTTTTTGATGCGGTGGTGACGCGTTCATTTAAGGGCGGCGGCGCTGCCGATAAAGCACCTAAAAGCTGTCACAAAGAACCGGCAAAAGCAATGATTATGAATATTTCAAATATAGCAAGGAGACATTTTAATTGTTTATTAATAAAGTCAAGATGAAGTTGACGATGCTGACTCGCGATATTCGCAGTAGGCTAGTGAATGAACCAGAGAGAAATGCACATTTCATTTCATAAGCAGAGAGCAGTCTGTTTTCTTTCGTTTTGAATTGTTCTGTTTACAAGTAGACATTTCAATATAGATATATTTTTCAGGTCCGTGAATAGGCTACCTTATACGCTGAGGTTCATTTATAAGACGCGCTCCAGTTCACGCACCGGCGCCTCAGTGTCTTGATTATCTATAATTGTCTGCTATATTTAGCCTACTTCTTATTTATTAAATCCAGGCAATTGGTTGATGAAACATTGATTAAAATTAAGATACAATTAATACAAAACGAAATTCACTTTAAAGAAAGGCTTTGTGTCTTCTGTGTAAGGTCTCTGTGAAAGTTTTAAAGCAGTCTTTTAGTGCCGCTTCAGAGCGGTGGCGTCCGTAACGGAGAACTGTCACGTCTGTAACATTGTTTTTTCCTCATAAATGCGAACACGAAAAATAAAATAAAATGAATATTTTATGTTCTGTGGAGACCCAACCCTTCTTCATCCGATTTGCGCAGTGTAATTCACAGAATTACAACAAAAAAAATCGTTGCCTCCTAAAAGTTAAAGATTTTTTTTTTGTCACGCATGACTGTCTATTTCCCTAATATTAAATATAAAACGCATGTGTAGACTGATATTTTTCTAATGTCTGGACTCCTTTCAGGGAGGAGCCTATGGATAAACAGACGTTTCAATATTTTGGTATTAATGCATTTTGTGAGAATTTATAGGCTATTTCAAGTTTTGACTGCAAATGTCATGTCCATAACGCTGGAATTCCCAAATTTTAAATAATTTATCCTAGTTTTGTGGTGTAGGTCTACGTATTTTATAATGTGTTAACTTCAAATAATACTAATAGTAATTTAAAGATGTGGTAGCATTGGATCTGGATGGTATGGATAGCGCTGGGAGTTGGAAGCGGTGTGTCGCGATTCTGCAGGTTCGTGGATCTGAGTGTCGCGATTTCGGTTTCATATCGCATATTGTTACAGCCCTAGTCATTTTAGAATGTTAAGTTCTACTTCTGTATAGTTATTTTGGTGAAAGTAACTCAAAAGTAATACAGGAGTAATGTAACGCATTACAATTCTGAGACAGTAATATTGTAAGGTAATGAATTACTTTTAAATAACAGTAACAAGTAATATATAATGTATTACAGTTTGGAAGTAACTTGCACAACACTGCCCACTAAGCCACGCACCGAAACCTGTCCTAGAGTGAAACTGAAACATGCACTAGCTAGGACGAGAGCACTTGTGCGCCAGGCGTACTAGGGAGGTGCAGACTATAGAATTTAATGAAAGTGTGAGGAGAGGCCCAACCAGGCGCATCACAGATTTCATGAATGGGGACTCCTACATGAAGGGCCCTTGAGGATGCTATACCTCTAGTAGAGTGCGCCCTAATAGCCAAGGGTGAAGGTAAATCACGCACCCTATAGGCCAAAGTAATAGCCTGAACTATCCAGTTGCTAATAGTTTGTTTAGAAGCAGGTAATCCCTTCCTAGGTGATCCAAAGCACACTAGAAGTTGGTCCGACCTCCTCCAGGAAGAGGACCTCTCAAGGTAAACTCTCAAAGCTCTGACAGGACAGGAGCCTTTCCTCTTCTGCCGACACATGTGGTGGAGGGTGAAAAGCCTGAAGAACTGTTGACTGTGCCACATTAGATGGCACCTTAGGCACATAATATGGCCTAGGATGTAAAATAGCTTTTACTCCGCCAGGGGCAAACTCCAAGCAGGCCGGCGTTACTGCCAGGGCTTGGAGATCTCCTACTCTTTTTATAGAGGTAATAGCTAGCAGAAAAGCCAATTTAAAAGTCAAGTCCTTCGGTGAAGCCGACTGAAGTGGTTCGAAGGAGGCCAGGGATAACCCTTCGAGAACCACTGCCAAGTCCCAGGATGGAACCCTGGACCTGGTTGTCGGTCTCATCCTCCAAGTACCACGGAGAAACCGTATGACCAGCTGGTGCCTCCCCAAAGGCCCATCGTTTAAAGGTGCATGGAAAGCCGCAATGGCAGCCACGTATACTTTTAAAGTGGATGGGGAGAGACCTGCAGAGAAGCGGTCTTGAAGAAATTCCAGAACTGAAGCTACCTGGCAGTTGACTGGATCTACATTATGTTCTCTACACCAATTAGAGAACACATTCCACTTGAGGCCATACAATCTCCTGGTGGATGGAGCCCTAGAGCTAAGTATGGTTTCAACTACTCCAGCTGATAGACCAGCATCTAAGTACTGAGCCCCCTCAGGGGCCAGACCCACAGTTTCCACATCTCCGGGCGAGGGTGGAATATTGTGCCCTCTGCTTGAGACAACAGATCCCTCCTCAGAGGAGTGACACTAAGTCTGACAACCATACTCGGGCCGGCCAGAACGGGGCTATCGGAAGAAGACTGATGCCCTCCTGGCGAACCCTCTCCAAGACTCCCGGGAGCAGAGCGATCGGGGGAAAAGCGTACAGGAGAAGCCTCGGCCAAGCTTGTACCATCGCATCCAACCCCAGTTGGGTTGGATGAGTGAGGGAAAACCAAAGTGGACAATGGGACGTCTCTTGAGACGCAAATAAATCCACTTCCATTCGTCCGAACTTCTGCCAAATTAACTTCACCACTTCTGGATGAAGTCTCCATTCCCCGGGCCTCAGCCCCTGCCTCGACAGGATGCTCCCTGATTCTGAACCCCCGGGATATGTATTGCTTTGACGGATAAAATTTTCCCTTGGGACCATAAAATTATCTGATGCGCCAATCTGGATAGAGGGCGCGATCTGAGTCCCCCCTGTCAGTTCAGATTAGCTACCACTGATGTATTGTATGAACGTATCAGGACATGGTAACCCTTGATGTCTGGAAGGAAGCTCCTCAGAGCCCTGAAAACAGCCAACATCTCTAGGCAATTTATATGCCAAGAATGATGATGGTCCTGCCACAGACCCCTGGCAAAGCGGCCGCCCATGACCGCGCCTCAGCCAGTAAGGGAGGCGTCTGTCGAAAAGGTTTTCCTCTCAAGACTGGTCTCGGGTATCTTTTGAGCACTGTTCTCGACTTCCTGAAGCGGTAGAACGGCAGGAGCTAGATGAGAAATATTTTGTGACCATAGTGGTTGCTCTTTTAACCACTTTTGTGGCAGACACCACGTTGGATGTTCGCTGGAAATTAATGTGGCCCGAAGCATCAGAGATGGCGGGATAACATCTTTTTCCCGAGGGCTCCGCTGTGAAAACAACCTCGGTTGCCTCACAGCGGGGGGGGACAGCCCTCTGAGGTCCTACCACCTCGGTTAGGACCTCTTCCCCACTCTCTTGGCCTGAATGACGGCCCTCAGGTCGCCCATCTGGCCGGCGGGTTTCGGCTGAGAGCGTTTCCTCTGTTGCCAAACTCCCGAGGGAGGGGCTCTAGAGGCAACGCTCTCCTTTTGTTCTTGCCGATATGAGGAGCTGAAGAACGGCCGATGGCACGTGCCTTTTCTCTAGTGGCCCGGAGAGACAAATCTGTGGCCTTCCTTAACTCCGCGATATCTGATGGAGTGGGACCCTCGCCTTCATCTTAATCTTTAAGGAGGTCGGCCTGGTACGCCTGCAAGATAGCCATAGAATGCAGAGACGCACCAGCCCGACCAGCTGCCATATATGCCCTACAAACCAAAGCTGATGTTTCCCTACATGGTTTGCTGGGCAGCCCCAGGGTTTTAAGCGAAGATGCCGCTTCAGGAGAAAGATAACTCGCCAAGGCTTCCTCCATCTGCGGCATCTTGCCATACCCCGCCTCTCTCGCACCCACCACATTGCTATAATTACACGATGTGTTAGATGAGATGCGAGAGGAGTGGGGTTTTTCCCAGGATCTAGAGATCTCTTTGTGAAGATCTGGGAAAAATGGCAAACCCCGGCGCTGAGGCTGTGACCTGTGCTGCAGGAATCTCTCGTCTAATTTACTTTGACGAGAATCTTCCTGCTTATCTTGTGGCCAGCTGATGTTGAGTCTGGCCACAGCACGTGTCACAACCTCTACCAACTCCTCATATGCAGGAACATGAGCTGGCGAGTGTGACTCATGTCCCTCGCTCCCGATGCTGAGCACATCCACGTCCTCAGACGCGGATAACTTAAGCACCGGGCACTCATCACGGGCAGAAGAAGCCGCAGCGCGGGCTTCTGCACCGTGAACAAGCGTTATAGAATCCGCAGATGATGAACGATAAAGTGCCTCGGCAGTCTCGTTCTCATCTGCGAGATCCTTTTGCGAACCCCACGATTTAAGCCTCCGCGCCGCCTCAAGAGAGACGGGACCTGAACCGTAGGGATCGCGAGCTCGGCCATCTTTATTAAAAATAGCCAAGCGGGAGCGCAGCACTCTCATAGATAGTGCTTCACAGTGTTCACAGGCAGATCCCTCAAGAGCTGCCTGTGCGTGCTGCGCTCCCAAACAGTTCACACAAAGTTGATGTGTGTCCCCACCCGTGATAAATCTTGGGCAGGAGTGCACACATCTAACAAACTGTTCACTCGCCATAATATTTCTTGTAAATCAGACAAACAACACCAAATAGACAGAGACAGTTTCAACACAGAGCGCTTGCTGAAGAGCGAAAGCTAATGTGTGTGTGTCCGGCGTCTCCTTTTATACATCCGGTTATGCCGTCACATGTTACGTCATGACGCAACACCAATCAGGATTGGATTAGTTTCATTCATACTTCAGAGGCGCACGCTAAGGGAGCGTCCCCAAAGAGTCGTTTTCAACAACGCAGTGTTGAGTTCCCTCGAAAGGGAACTCCATTTCCTTGTTGTGTTGCATAATAAAAAAATAATAAATCATTCTAAAATGTTCTAATGTGATGATTTGGTACTCAAGAAACCTATCCCTATTGAGGCCTATTTGCCGTTTACTTCTGAGAAAAGTCTCGAGAGCATCTGAGTCAGACACAAGTTTTTACCCACAGGCTGTTCGGCCCTTTTACCTGGCTCTCAATCCATAGTTTCTGCCGATCATCTTTCACATGCTGTTTTTTTAGTTGCCTACAATCTTTCTTATGTGCCTTGCTGTCTGGCGTATCCCAATTCTATGCATACTGTACTTTTTTTTGCCTATATTTTGCTAGACATTATACGAGTGCAGTATACTGTACAGAGATAAATCATTTAGTTTCTTTCCCCAATTATCCAACTGACTGACCTTCCATTGTCATCCAATATCTAAAAAAAAAAATCAATAAAAAAGTTTTTTTTTTCCTGTGAGCATTTCTAAAATCTTCCCAGACATTCACAGCTGATGAATATTGATCATTTTAGTCAAGTTAACAAGCTGATATTTCCCTTTAAATATGACAATTACATCACACTACAACCTTACATAACTCAGCTCAGCCAAAACTTTTCAGATCTTTCTCTATTAATCCTGCAGAGCTGTTATGATTTATTGATGCAGAGCTGTTTAATAAATCCCTGCATCTCCCAAGATGTTGCAGAAAGCACAGAGCCGTAAAATACAGAAGTCATATTGCTTGAATGTGCATAATTTTAATCAATCATGCAATTCCCCATTCGCACGACCCTTTTTTTATTTTTTCTTAAATGTGCATCCCCCTTTACACCTCCTATTACCCAATTGAGGGTTTTCTTAGGGTTTGTTCACACTTGGAAGGTTCGGTTAAAACAAAATCTGGTGTGAGTGCTCTTAGTGTGATTCATTTGAATAAATGTAAACGCTGCTATCCGATCCCTGGTGTGCACCAAACAAGCGGACCGAATATGCACATACAACATAGCCCACTACATTGCACTGTTTTTGGATGTCCGGTAAGTTCTCTTGCTAAATGTATGTCATAAAAGCTGTTTTTGTTTGGTATCATTAGGTTTGGTGGTAAAAATTACAGTGTGAACGATAAGAGAATAAGGACTTTCTTTTTTGGTCCGGACCAAAAAAAATCAAGAGAACTGAAGCACAAGTGTGAACACACCCTTAATTAAAAAACTCCTATCAATACAACCTCAGTCCGACCTGATATGGACTGATATGTGACTGGTAACTCCAATCATGCGAAGTATTACAGCACAACCTGAGGTAGTAGACAACCAGCTGATAAGTCAAGTATACATGGCAGATGTGCTGCATGCATTAGGGCATATCTCAGTTTCAAGCTGATCTAAAACCAAACTTTCCATGTCTAGGCTCTTTGAAGAAGAAGAAAAAAAAAGTGCTCAAACAATGCCTACAGTACTATGATTTTCATAGCCTGTCATAGATAAAGTGCCAAATGGTCAGGGCCGGTTCTAGACATTTGGAGGCCCTAGGCAATATTCATGTTGGAGGCCCCCCACCGCCAATAAAAAAACTCTTGGAACAAATATGATTCCTAACCTTTTAATTTATACAACATTTAATTTTAAATGTTTTTACTTACACAGTACATAAGTTTGGACACATTACTATTTTTAATGTTTTTGAAAGAAGTCTCTTATGCTCATCAAGCCTGGATTTATTTGATCAAAAATACCGAAAAATAATATATTATAAAAATTTAAAATAATGGTTTTCCTATTTTACTATACTTTAAAATATATTTCTGTGATGCAAAGCTGAATTTAGTGTCATGTGATCCTTCAGAAAACTTTATAATATTCTGATTTATTATCAAATGTTAGAAATGGTGCTTAATATTTATTTTATAACCTGTGATACTTTTTTTCAGGATTTTTTTTTTATTATTATTAAAAAGTTGTTTTAAAAAAGTCTTCACTATCACTTTTTATATATTTAACACATCCTTGCTGAATATTCCTGTTTTTTTTTTTTTTTTTTTTTTTTTGTATTTCTGATCAAATAAATGCAGGCTTGTAGAGCATAATAAAAAAACTTCTTTCAAAAACATTCAAACTAGTAATTGGTCCAGACTTTTTACCAGTAGGCTACTGTATGTGCATATTAATCAAACTTCATCTAAGGTAATCTCTTTTTTGTTTAATGAAGATGTTATTGTTATTGTTATTTTGCTGTTTTATACAATTTATTCACAGTTCCAGAATACCACTTCACTTTCAGTGATATATGCTTTTATCATTTTTTTCATAGCTGGTATGGGCAGGATTTTTCCCTCCCATTTAATCAATATTGACTGCAGATATTGTCATATTATTAATATAAGTAATATGATATTATGCATTGCATTGCTACCTTAAATATGCTATACACAAATCAAGTGGACGAGAAAGACACGATCGCTACTGATTAGAAAAAAAAAATCTAAACTGATATTATTGGCAATATTATTGGTGTAAGTAGGCTGATGTCAGACAGGGTATAATCTAATCATCAGGCGAATTTAGAAGATAGACCAATGAGATCCTTTATTTGAAACATTTAAAAATGTTGTAGTGTGTTGGCTTTTTAACTTTGAATACAAACGTCTTGACTTTTACTTTTGTAGCGTTTTTAGTCAGCTCCCGACGCGATGTTATTCATTGTACGCGCAAATTCAAAGCGTCGCGTCTGGGCACGTTAATGACGCTCGCGCTCTTTTAAACTCGTAATAAAGCGGTGAATGATTTTTCCAGAAATGACGCTGATCTACAGTACAAGTTTATATTTAGAATACATTGCAATCACTCCAAAATAGATGACGACAACGCACACACCTGCATTACGAGCTGTGCTTCTTTGCGTGCCTATTTAGGCTTTTGCTTCGCAGCACCTGATGGGCTGGCGTTAATGTGACGTAATGTAACAGTCTATGGTTAAGATAAACATCGTCACTATTTTTAGTTAATTAATAAATATTGAAATAAATTGTAGGACATTTGTACATTTTTTTATTTTTGTCCCTCTGTCTGGGCCCCATCCCGCCAATCGGGCCCTAGGCACGTGCCTAGTTTGCCTTTGCGTTAATCCGGCTCTGCAAATGGTGAGGGGGGAGATCTAATTTGTCTGCAAATGGAGGACAATCACAGATTAACTACTCACCATTTCTTCTTTGTAAATTACATGTCAGCATCTTGCAGAATGGAATACAAAATAAAATGCAAAAATTGTATGCACCGAACAGAGCTCAGGGTATCGAGAAATTTCACAGTGCCAGGCTTATATCATGTAATAGTGGGCCAGATAAAAGCAGAAATTATTTAAGCATGAAATTAATTGTAGAGCTTGATAAAAGACTTTTGTGTGACAGGGATAAATGGCTTTGATATATTTAATAAAGGCACCCACTCTCACAATACTCCATAACACACTAAGAGCTCTTCTATGGCTTATTGCTTCCTCGATCTAGAGATGGGTTAAGATCTAGTAACACACCATCTTAGAATGTAGACAGTAGACATAAAGAAAACTCATAACAGAGACACTTTTAATATATATCCCCTTTATATTGCTGTGTGACTTCACAAATGAAACTGTAAACTGTATTGCCACTTTTCCAAGTAAAGCTACACATTTTCCATTTCAATCAGTCAATCAATGTCTGAAAACAAGTTGTAATATCTTACACAATTCTGCTTCTCATGTGTTTAGGATGTTTAGATATTTTTACTTTAAAACAAGACAAAAATACTGATTAAATATTATTTTCTTTCAGTTTAACTATAATGTAGATTGTAGTCTTTTTTATTATACTTTTAGCTTAATTCAAAATGACTTGTATTATTTTAAATGTTCATTTTAAACGTTCATGTATTATATTTTTCTGATGGCTAAATTGCATTTTAGCTCAATTCAGAGTATAGGTCATTATTTTTCAAGCAATTTACATTAGCAATGGCCTTTCTCACCAATTCAAACTAAACTGACGTTCGCAGCAATTTTATGCTAGCAATCTGGAGAATGGACCGTGGCATTAAAATGTTCAGCCTGCTTAACCAGCAGAAATTAGATTATTATTTATTGTTATTTCATGTTTTACACTTTGTTCTTGGCTATATGGAAGAGAAAAAAGGGACCTGAGCAAATCACAAATATTTGTTTGAGTCTTCAATTCGTTTACAAGCATTCAGAAAATAAAAAATAAAATTTGACCTAATTTTCATTTTGTTTCCAACCTGGCATTAAAGTCTTATTATGATCATGAGAGAATATTAAAGGAAAGTGAAATGAAATTTAAAGGAGCTACACATTTAGTTTTAATGCATTCAAGGCGCCAGGGGCCATGCCAGATTTATTCTCATCCAATCACACTGAGTTTTTGATCCATGACCAGCCAACATCAGTGCCATTTTCAACCTCAACGATCCATCTTAAGACTCACCTGCTTTCTCCCTTTCAGATTGCCAATGGTTTCATCTGCTGCAGTCCTGTCCAAAAAAAAAAATACAGTGAAACTAAAAGAAACAGTAGCAATGACTGCAAGACGAGGCCATAAGTCCTGTTCATTTTCAAAAGGTCTTCAGGTGAGTGGTCCAATGGCTTTAAAATGAATAATTATTCACTACTTTAAAGGTCACTAACTCTTGCCCCGGTTAACATTTATATAACTCTCTTTATCCTGTCATTCTTTCTGTGTAAAGTTTTAATAAAGGTGACTCAACTTTCAGGTTATTTATATTATTTCCTGGCTGTTAATGTCTGTGCGGTGCTGAAGGAGAAGTGTCACAGTTAACACTGGTAAAATTGAGAACAGCAGCTAATACATTATTTTTCATATTGCTTTTTACTTCACACTGATCATATTCCAATATTTATGAAACGAATAGGGAAATAGCAGTACAACTTGAATGATATGTTAAAGTTTTTAAATTATGCTAAGTAGTTGGAGAAGTTATGCAAATTTCAATCATATTCTTTTTGAATCATACACTGTAAAAAGAATTCTGTGAAATCTACAAAAAAAAATGGCACCTGTGGTTTGCCAGAACTTTACCATAAAAAATTTGGTAGCAACATTTTACGTTTTACAGTTTTAACTTAAATTTAGAGTAAAAAAAAAAAATTATTTCATTACCTGATATAATGTTAATATACAAACCTATTAAGTAAAAGGTAAAGTGTAATTTCTGAACCCATTGCGGCACCAAACAGAAATGCAATAATGAAATTAAAAAGTAAAAAAAAAAAAAAAAAAAAAACTGCCATTATTCAGTTTTGTACAGGAGAATGAACAGGAGATCATGTACCATGTGACTATATCAGATCCTGAAGGTATTCTGACCTCTAGGTCATTGCCAGTGTGCGAATGGTACAGTTAATCTTGCCCAGCCCATTTCAGACATGCTTTCAGACAACAGATCCATTAATCACCCCAACCAGGCCCAAGCTAATGCTGAAGCCTGCAATTATTCAGCATGGACAGTCCACATTTTATCAAGGAAGATGGAAAGAAACATAGAGTGATTTATCAACTGTGGGCACATGGTGTGTGCATCCACATATAATACCCATCGAGTAGAGTGAGATAAGTCAACTGGTAATGGCTTTGCATCTTAAAGAACGATGGGGTGACCCTAAAAGCAAGACAAAATCATTAAATGGAATGATGATACGATCAAAATCAAACGTGTATTTACAGCAAAGATGCAACGACTGACAGATGGAACTAAATGAAAAACAAAGAGTGATTGAACTTTGTGTAAGGTGATCATAAAAGGAAGAATTTTAGGGCATGACGTGAAGAAGATTGTGTCTCATCTGTCTTCCATATGTTGGCAGAGTTTGATGCCCCATCAATGAATGGACCCTAATTAATCTCCAAGACTCATTATCTTGTGACAGATGCTATGGACCATTTACTAAATTTTAAAAGTGTAAGACTTTAATCGCGATTAGATTCCTGAGCAAGAAAGTTTCTTGCAGCTTAAACATTGCAGTTTATTGCTCTGGCCACATCTGCAGTCCTCGTGCCTCCTGCAGCAGGTCTATGGCATGTTCACGCAGGTGATCAGGGACTCTGGGCATCTTTCTTCTGGTGTTTTTGGTGTCCTAAGTATAATTATATTAATATACACAGATGAGCCAAAACATTATGACCACCAACCAAATATGTTGTTGGTCCTCCACGTCCTGCCAAACAGTGTCGACCCTATGAGGAATGCACTCTACAAAACCCCTGAAGGTGTCCTGTGGTATCTGGCACCAAGACATTAGCAGCAGATCTTTTATGTCCAAAGTGGAGCAACAATCGATTCGTCCAGTACATCCCACATATTCAATCAGATTGACATCTGGGGAATTTGGAGGCCAGGGCAACACCTTAAACTCTTCATCATATTCCTAAGATCATGCCTGAACAACACACACACAAAAAAAGAGGCCTGCTGAAAGAGGCCACTTAAATCAGGCAATACCATTGCCATGAAGGGGTGTTCCTTTTTGTCAGTGATATTTAGGTAGGTGGCATGTGTCAAATTGATGTCCAAATGAAGGTCTGGACCCAGCAGAACATTGTCCACAGCATCCCAGTCCCTCCACTAGCTTGTCATCTTCCCACAGTGTATCTTGGTGCCATCACTTCCCCAAGTAAACGGGACACACGTACAGCCATCCACGTGATGTAAAAGAAAATAGGACTCGTCGAACCAGGCGACCTTCTTCCACTGCTCCAAGGTCAGTTCCGATGCTCACATGCCCATTGTAAGGGCTTTCGGCTGTGGACAGGGGTCATCATGGGCACTCTGACAGTCAGCCCCATATGCATAAGGGTGCATTGCACACATTGTATATAATTGTTTTTTAAATATTTAAATATATGAACATGAAGTTATCTGAAACAATGTGGTTGACATTTTGTGGTGCTGTATGGCAAAATTGATCCTTACTAGGCTTGAGACAGCAATTTGGCTTAACCAATGGCTTGAGTCCATGGCACAACTATGTGTTTGGTCGGCAAATGAAAGAGTGATTTGAAAACTATTATTATTATAGAGAAATTGCACATTTACGTTTAACATTCTGATCGTTTATCATATGTTCATCTGTGATATTTCTCACTTATATCAAACCTCACAAAGTTCTCACACAAATTCTCTAGGGCTCCTAGTTTACTTCTCTGGTAATAATTACTAAGGCTTCTTGAAATCAGTTTGCATTAGCTATGAATCTTAATGAGTCCCTCAGGGTAAAAGCACTCAACACTTTAACAGAGATTTCTCTTTCTAAGACATAGGTTGATCTCTGGTATCTAAAATATTACTTACAGAGCCAGAGGAAAGCATTATTTCAATGGGATTAGACGACAAAAACAAGTCTAGAACATTTTTTACAAATGCTATAAATAGAAGTGTTGCCTGGGTTCTTCTGTTCAATAAAAGAGAAGCCCATTTGTCATATTCACACACAGATACGGTATGTGTAATTTCTCAGAGACAGTCACTGGAAATCTCATTGCTTGTACAGTGTATCCATCTTCCTATAGCTGTTGTGTATTTTATGACAGATTTTAAAGCACATACATTTTTCATCAGCACATAAGGTAGATTGCAAAACCTGCCATGAAGTGTCTTCTAAAGCAGGCCCGGAGGGGAATATCTGGACTGTGAAGAAGGACTGAGGGAGAATATGAAATATGATGAATACATAAACTTAGGCCATTGAGGCGTGTAAATGATAAGCATAGAGACTGTCCCATGAACGTAGCGTTCAGCATCAATATACTTCAGGAACATGGAAATCTGGTCTACTATGTTAGAATATTTACACCAGAACTTTGCACAGTGTCTATACGCCTGACATCTTTCCAGAATCCATGGAAATGAATGGCAAACCCTGTCAACCAGAGACACACACTTCAACATAGAACAGCATGAGAGCGAGAGTGAGCTCAGATTTCAGTCAAAATGTTTTCTTGCGGCTCTCCCCACAGAGGAAATCACACATCTTGAGTCATTAGCCAAGGTTCCTTTGGGGCACAGGCAAAACGTTCCTATCGCCTCACCCGGAGAAAATAAAATCCCATCTCATGCCGAAAGATTAGATACGGATGCCTTCAGAACACAGCAACATAATTTAAAAATTTACGTAGATGTAATACATCACAGAGCTAATGGAGAGGAAAACATGCAAAAACTAGATCAAAGGTGTCTGAGATGATTCAACTAGATTGCAAAGGAAATGGACAGACTCCAGCTCTCTCTCCCTCACATATACACACACATTCACTATAACCACAAAGCGGAAAATTCAGAAAGATATGGATGCAATGATGTGATAAATGTAGTCGTCCTGCCTTTTTTTCTCCACACAAGTTTTGCAACTGACTCAAATGTCAGCACCCAAGGATGTGGAAATTACTGACAGCCCATCCAGATCTCAGGTTCAGATAAGCTTAAAAAAGGAAAGAAAGAAAAGATGAAAGACTGTCCCTCTATGGAAACTTCATCAAAGCAAATCCACATATTAAATGGACTAGAATTAATGAATGCATTTCATTTAAAAGAAGCCCGATTATGGAGTTCACTTAAGCCTTAAATAAGTGTTGAATACACTCTTTAAAGCAAAGGTGAGCAATATTTTTGTTACAATACTTTATTCTATTCCAGCTCATAAATTAAACTTTTGTTCATTTTAGGCCTCCTTATGCTAGTGCACTCTGCAGTTAATTTTAATTCAAACAAACAAAAAAAATGATGAACAATCAACTGAAATAAAGCTAAAATTAATTATTTTCCCGCCAAACACGAAATTTTCTGTTATTTGTATGAAAATAATGTCCTGTTCACTGAAGGAGGGAACGGAGGACGTAGTCGACGTCGACTGAACGGGATCACGCCAGGGAGCCAGTCATCTTCGAGTACTATTGAACGAGCCAATGTAATTGGCGTGCGTGACTTATATCACAAACTCCGCCCCCGTGGCACGGGTATAAATACGGAAGTGGATGCACGCACTAGTTGCTTTTTCGCTGAGGAGCCGAGCGTAACTCGGAGTCAGCGGTGGTCCAGCGGCAGTGGCAAGGGGACTACGTCCTCCGTTCCCTCCTTCAGGGAACGAGGGTTGCAAACGCAACCAGGACGTTCCCTTTCAGTCGATAACGTCGGACGTGTGCCCACCTTCCAGTGCCTAGACAAAAAGCCTCCTGATGCCCTCGCAATTTAAGGCGGGGAAGGACGGGGCTTAGGCCAGAGAAGTCACTGCTGTTCCTACAGGACCACTGGGAAAGCGTTCCCTGTACATGGAAGGAAGGGAAGCTGCGGAAGCCACATCCTACCCGAAGGGAGGTAACGTGGAGAATACACATGAACTGGGCGGATAACCAGGTAGTACGACATATGGAATGTCACTGGGGTGGCTCCAGCCTATGACATGGGGGAGACTCACCGGATAGTGACGGCAGAGCAGATTCTGCCGAGGGAAGACACGGGCTCACCGTAGGGAGCCGTACCGTGGAAGAATACACATAGGGGATCACCGTAGGGATCACAACATTTGGATCCAGCCTAACACAGGTTCCACACTGCTTACGAGTGGTAGGCCTAACACCGGATGTTCCGCCACGTCCGATGTCGGAGGGGTGTAGAAGAACTCAACAAGGTTCGGTTAAAGGGAACTCAACTGGAGCAGAAATGGCGCACGTATCCAGTCCATAGGAGGGGAATAGCAGCAAGCCGACACTTCGAACCGGGCTCACAGTGAAACTGGCATCATGAGAAGGGAGCCCACGGGAAGCAGCGGTTCGACTAAGCTGTCGCCCAGGCCCCAACTCTAGAATATCTGTCAGCGAAGCACTCTGTGTCAATGCCTAGGCGGGAGCAAACACTCATTTAAGAGGAGCTCACCAGCTAAGTAGACATGTGCATCTCGGAATATTCACCAAGATGAAGGCATCCACCATTCAGTGGGCCAACCTCGCTTGGAAACAGCCTTCTCTCTCTGCAGATTTCCTTAACAGATAAGAGCTGGTCTGAGGTTCTAAGGCTTGCGTTCTCTGCACGTAACCCGCAATGAAGCGGACGGACAAAGAAAGCCAGGGCTGGGTCTGCCTCCTCCGGGGCAGCGCTTGCAGGCTCACCACCTGGTCCCACTAACACGCTTTTCCACTGCATGGTATGGCTCGGTACGGCTCAGTACGGTTCGGCGCGGCACGGTTCGGCTCGCTTCGCTTTTTTCACTGCGTGGTACGACTCGGCTCGGCACAGCTCGGTTCGCTCCTCGGCAATCAACGAGAGGAACGTCTACACTTCTCGTCTACTGACCACGATTCAGTCATTTCTTCTTTGGAAGTTTTTTTTCTTCAAGCAAGTAGTTTTCAAACAGGTGCTACAGCGGTGGCTGTTACTGGCTATTTAAATCTAGCGGGTTTGATGTCTCGCAAATACAATGACGCTGGTAGTGACGATTCTGTCTGTCTGACCAATCAGTGATCTGCAGTGTTTTCACGTCACATTTTAGTATCGGTACGGTACGCTTGGAACCTCAACAGAGGTGGTACCATTTAAATCGAGCCGAAGCGAGCCGTACCGTACCATGCAGTGGAAAAGCGCCACAAGTGAGCCGTACTGTCAGTACGTTCATCATTAAGAACTAAAACTACTTACACTAAAACAAAAATAAATTATAAAGGCTACTTAAAAGAAAAATAAGAATAATTAACTAAATTACTAAAGAAAATAAAAAAATTACTAAAACTAACTAAAATTAAAATCAATATTACAAATATATGAAAAAAGTAAATTCAAAATATTAAATACTATAAATAAATAGTATACATAATACTAAAACAAGGCTGGTGTAAAAAAATAACCTGCAGTGCAGTGGGAAGAGTTATATAGTGCTGGATGTTGATCAGTGAAGATTGGTGACAGGTGACAGCGATCTCTGTGATTGGGAAGTGCAAGCAGGTGAGAGTCAGGGAGGATGATGGGAAATGTAGTGAGGAGGTGGTGACTAGCTGGTGACCGTGACAGTCTGTTTGTACAAGAATAAAATTCAACATAAGCATATACTACTTAAATACCAATGTAGCGGGGTCTACGTTTTTTTATCCATACGTCATAGTCATGTGGCATTTGTGCTGTCTCAAGTCAGAAAAAATATCTAACCGGCATGCACTGCTTCAAGTCAGCCGCCGATCAGTCTGTGCAGCGCTGCATGAAGTTGAACAAGCCTTATATCAAGTATACTTAGCAAATCATGTGAGTTTGGGGCAGGATTATCAGTCTGTCCAATCAATGGAAGACAGAGGGAGTATTCTGACAATAATTTGTTTGGTGATACTGGAACTACACACTTCAGCTTTCTTGAACTTTAAAAGTTCACGTCACCAAACTGTTCAGAATGACAATAAAAAATAAAGGTGTAATACAGTGTTATACTTTTATTGAAGAGACATGGGTTGCTAACACAGCATGCACTATATATTTATGCTTCAGGGGCATAATGCAGTACTTCTGTCAACCTTTCTTCTGTTGTCAGTAACCTTCTATTTTCTTCCATGCAGGTGAAAGAGTGTGAGATCAACAAATTGTTCCTTCAAATGGGGTCACGAAGGTCTCCTGCTGGAAGTGTTATGGATGTGGTCAGACTTTCAGCACCGTACACAAAGAAACTCTATCAGACCCAATTGGGGAAATAATAGCATTTGCTACTGGGGTCAGCCTAACAGACAGTGGAGTATCATATTAAAGTCTAATCTCTCCAATAACATTCCCATTACTGTGGAAAAACACTTCAGGAATAAAGGTGAAAATAGACAAATGACAAAAGACAGTGGTCTCATATTAAATCAATTCTCTGAGTAGCAAGAAAGTGATAAATTGGGTGATTTTTTACTTTTGCATTTTTTTACAGCATATTTGACTAAACCAAATAAGTTTTATTTTTCAAGATTTTTTTATATGCATTACAATAATTTTCACTTCATTTTCAATAATGTTTTCACTTATTGAAAACAAAGATGAAATAAAATAAAGAATAATTATTATGTGGAAAATTTTCAATATAAACAAAATTTAGAAGTGTTGCCTTGTCAACTAACTAAAATAAGTGCACAATAATGCTATTTATTTATTTGATGAAGAACTTCACCGATTTACCGGTGCCTTGATGTGACAGATGCATTTCTGAAGGCGTGCAGTTGAGGCACAAATTAGAGAGAGAGAGGAAAGAGATAAAAGCAAGCAAGCGCTGTTGTCTCCTCTCCTATATGCACTTTAAGTCATGCACACAGACAAGAGATTAATCCTTTGTGACTCATCAGGACTGCATCAGATGTTTCTTCTCTAAGCTCACTTGAGCCCTGTTGCATTTGACACATAACTTGCTTACATTGCTTTCAAGCTTAAGGATTAAAACATGAGTCTGTTGCAGTCTAAAATGGAATTAAATGTAAACCCCTTCAACTCTAAACCATGAGCAGTACATCTAACATTCAGAGTAAATATATACACACATTTTTATTCTTTTATCTGTGACAACCACTATACAATGTTTTATAGTACTTGTTTGAAAAAAATCATTTGCATTAGGCTATCTAAAATTGCCTGAATATTTCATTACAGTTTCAGAAAGATTGTGTAATCAGAACAACATACATTCTTCAACCGATAATCATTTTGTTTCAGACTTTTACAGATATGCACAGGCCTACTTCAAAACATTATCACATTCGTTATATAATACAAGGAACAATCACATTAATTTCTGATGAGAGATGAAGCGGGGTGATTGAAATTAGAATGAACTTTTCTCTGTCTGCGCTCGCATCACATTTAAATAGTGTCAGACTTTTAACTGCTCTGACTCATTCTGATTGTACAACTTTTCATTTCCAAAATACCAGAGCAATGTTCACAGAGATTTTTATAGACAAAGTGATTTACTTTTAAAAAAAAACATCATTTTGATTGACAGTCATGCTATTATCAAAAATAACTCAATGTGTTTCAGTAAAGAATAGAACAGAACAGCCTGTGGCCTCAAGAAACCACTTTGGTTGGATTTACTTTAACAGAAGGCCAGATGTTTATTTTTCTTTAGCAAAGAGTTAACATCTGAAATTATTTATATTTTTTCTTGGGAATAGCCAACACTGCAAGCTCAATTTGGTATCTAAGGTAATACTGTAAGTACAGTCCTTGAAATGTCAACTAAGAGTCGATAATTTAAAATATGTGCTGCATATGTGAGGAATAACTGTCTAGCATTGATCCTAAGGCCGTGTGTCCACCAAAGCGTTTTTAGCCAGCTGAAAACGCTGGACGCTCTGCTGAAAACGCCTAGCTGTGGGCGCTTGAAAGCATTTTGGCAGCGCTGCGTTTTTTCAGTTGAGACGCTTCGTTCCTATGATACAGAATATCCGCAGCACAGTTTACTTGTTACTGATTTCACAGATAATTTGTTTCATACTAAAAATGTATTTTTCATCCATTTTGTTCGGTTAGCTCTGCTGGTTGACGTCGTACATAAAGAATGTTGTGACAGTTGGTCAGTGTGGTATTTGTCCCGCCCCTCCTCCACTGTGATTGGACGGTTGTGTAAAAAGTGACAGTGATGAGCGCTGCGTTTTACCAGAGACTATTTATATAGAGACATGCCACTTCCTTAATCCTCAATACAACTATATAGGGAAAACCCGTAACGCCAAAGATGGCGGTTGTATGAACCAAGGGGGTAATCCATCAGCCGGAAACTGAAGCCTCGCGGGGGCCGCCATTGTAGCAGAACTTCACCTGCTGTTAGCATTCCATTGACTCCCATTCATTTTGGCGTCACTTTGACAGTGAATAACTTTACATCTGAGGTGTCCAAAGACTTCATTTGTCCATTATTTAGTTCTAAAGAAACACGACAATGTATAAAAGGCTCCATTACTTTGTATCTTACGTTATGGCCCTGTAGAAGCCGTTTTTGTAAAAATAGGCTAACGATTGCGTCATAACCACGCGACTTTCTGTCGCACAATAGAGACATTACCGTATAGACAGGAGGAGAAGCTCGCAGGCAATCTTTTACTGTCTATGAGGCAAAATCTACTAGAAGATTTACAACTGTCAGACTGTCGTCAAGCTCAGTTTGAGCCTGCGCAGTCGCTCAGCCATCAGGCAGGAAGTGCAATAATCGGGCTTCAGTCTTCTCCGTTGAAATCAATGGGGTCGCTGTGTCCATTTCTTTTACTGTCTATGGTATGAACATGTCCCGCCCCTCCCGCTGGAAAGCCAATCGTCTGCTTTTAACAGTCAAGCCGGGAAACATTTAAGCCTATCGTCTGATTCCACTGATGCATGCGCACAGTTGAGGTTTGCGACAGCGCAAAAAATGTTATTGTTTGAAAAGGCGTCAGATTTGATATGCAGTGTATGTGTGAGTTGTGTAAATATCAGACATCCCAAGTCTCCCGGAAGTTCCGGGAGTCTCCCGCATATTGATAGCAGCTCCCTGATGCCCGCAAATTAGTTCAAATCTCCGGGAATCTAGAGCGAGCGAGCAAGAGCTCGCACATACTGTGCCTCAAACCGTGTAGCGCGCACGGCAGAGAGGGAGAGAACCCTTGCGCATGCGTAGTAAAAGTATAACTTGTGGGGGAAAAGGCGTTTTAAACCTTATTTTGGGGCAAAGTCATCAAACTTTTTCAGCGAGTTTTATCATATTTTACTGCTGTTTCTATACATGCAGTTTTATGTCCCGGTGACCAGTGAAAGTGCAGTTCTGACTCTCTGCCCATTCATTTAGATAGGAGCCTGGTCTTGTTAGTCCGAAATAGCTGCCCGGAGGCGTTGCCAAGATGGCGGCCGAGTGGCATGACTTGCCTAAAAGGACTTTGGTTTTACCCAAAGTTGAACATTTTTCAACTCTCGGCGACCAGTAAAAAACGCAGAACGCTCAGCGCTTGAGCGTTAGGCCGTGTGTCCACCAAAGCGTTTTTAGCCAGCTGAAAACGCTATAGCGTTAAATACACGCTCAGCGCCTCGTTACGCTCATGCCGTTTAAAAAACGCGGCGCTCCCATTGAAAACAATTGGAATTTTACGCCAGCTGCGTGAAAAAACGCTTTGGTGGACACACGGCATTAAATACACGCTCAGCGCCTCGTTGCGCTCATGGCGTTTAAAAAACGCGGCGCTCCCATTGACAACAATTGGAATTATACGCTAGCTGCGTGAGAAAACGCTTTGGTGGACACACGGCCTAACTCTTTTGTAAACCAAACATGAACCACAGAATACCATGTCAGTAGGTGATTCAGTTGATGATCATGCACAAAGTTGTCAGTCCTGAAAAACACCTCTCAAAACCTGGTAAACTTAGTGCCTATGTGGTCAGCTGTCTACATAAATAGCACATCTCACACACAAACATAACTAGAACTTAGTTAATTCTTACTTTGGCATCCTAGCCATTTGTAGTTTTTTTTATTTGAGTTAGCACAGAAAATACAGAGCACACAAAAATATTGTTAAAATAAAAAATGTCAGTGTATAGCCTACATTTCTGCACGTCATTACGCCAGTCGGTGACGACAAAAGACTCATTCAATATTGACTCATTCATTCACTCAACGATTTATTCAGGAACAGAAAATATTTGGTCCGCCAAATAAACTAAGTGGCCTACCTAACAATAGTTTGTCTAAATACCAATTCACACCGCACCAAAAGACACCAACCAACATGGACAATCAGTGTCAATTACATTGTCAATTCCCAACAAATGCCAACTAATCATGTTCAATCGGTGAAAACAAGCACTGGTGTTTTCCACATTCCCTTCAGATCAAAAACAATGTCGAAAGCACTTTTTAGAGGCACAAAATTTCTTTTAGCGTTAGATAAGTGCCTATTACCAACATAATACAATCTGAATATATTTAATACATCCGACCGGACCTAACTGTTTTATATATACAAATATAGGTTATATACGTTTGTGCACATGATATCAGGAAGCAGCGTAATACGCACACGATGACAGGGAGGTGACGGCGGTGGGTAATTCAGAGTTAATCCCACTTCTGCTAGTTTTACTAAGATATCTTATCCCGTGCGAATTGGCCATTATTAATACAGACATCCTGTGGTAAAATTACATGACCCCACCATTCCATGTTAAACTAGTCCCGTCCGAATAGGGCTTATGACATGAATTATGTCTCATTCCAATGCTAAGGTAGGGGTTCAGAACCTATTTTTTATTTTAGTGAAATGTGGGAAGGACATGATTTTGCCTAAAGTTATGGACACAATGAAATACTGATATGGAGAACTTCTAAGGTGACTAAAAACACCATCTGTAGTGAATTCACTAGGTTTTGAGATACCATATCCAACATCTACATTTAACATCCTTTGAAACTGACACCTTTAACATGGCTTTGATGGTTGGCAATTTAAGCAGAAATTTGTGTCACAGGAATGAATGCGGTCTGAAATTTCACCTTTAAATTGTATAATAGTATAATTTGATGGTTTCTTGCCTATATTTACTCATTCCAGGGTAAATTTTGCAACTAGCATTGAATAACTTTGTTTATCTCAAAGATAAGCACACCCACCTTCATGTTTCACCTTGCATCCATACTCATGCAGCTGCTTTTTCTTTTCCCAAGTCACATCAGTCCACTGCATGCTAATTGAATTTCTGATTAAATCTTTACATTCCATGACTCCTGACCCCTGAGTCGACAGGGGAAATCTAATGTGCTCATAGCATCCTAATGTGCAGGTTCTCCTCATTATTATGTGCCAATAGGTGAAAGTGTAGGCTGCATTCACATGAGCCATTATAGTAATTACTGGCATACAGTACACTGTGTCATGATGCTATGCACTAAATCTGTGCTCAAACTGTGATGTGCCACTTATCATGCTGTGGAATATACCTGCTCGCTCAAATGACCGGTGTCGTGCTGGAGGAAATGGGAGCAATTGCATCCACATTCAACAATTTTCCAGTGATGTATGACAGAATGAAAGAGTCAAGCTATTGTTCCAATCTGTTCCACCTCTTTATACTAATACTGGATATAAATCTACTGCGGCATGGTTACTGTTTTTTGAAAACTAGTTTGTCCTATCTAACAGGACAAGGCAGGAGAAGTTAGGCTGTGCCCATCATGTACATCACTCAGTCTAAATTCAAGAACTTTCTTTGAGTATGCGACAGCAACAAACTTTACCCATAATCTTTAATGAAACTTTAGAGAGAAAGGAATAGGGAGGGGGAGAAAGAGGTAAAGTGAGGTAAGGTGAAATGAGGAGAGATGGGTAAGCAGATGGCGAGAGACAGATCCTATCTGATACAATTGATGATGTAAACACCAAACAAAATGCAGATTATTTACAGTTCAGACTTTCATATTTTTATTGTTTCATCAATGGTGGGAACTCACTATTTCTTTTTACTCTCTCAAGGATAAAATTAACTACTGTTTAAAGGCAAATGGCATAAAGCCTCTTTAAGTGAATACATAATTCCCCTACGGTATGGTTTCAATGAAATAAACACTGCACAGAAAACTTCTCAAAAGCATAGTACAGTTTAGTGTGTAAAATAGTTATAGGCACTTTATCTACATAACATTATATATTTCACATTACATTCAGGCGTTTGGTGAGGCAAGGTATACATATATTGTATTAGTTCTTAAGTTAGTATATGTAAGGCTCTATGCAGTATATAATTAATGTTAAAAAAATTGGGGTCAGTAAGTTTCTTTAATATTTTTTTAAATTAGTCTCATTCTAAAGGCTGTATTTATTTTATCAAAATACAGTAAAAACAGTAATATTGTGAAATTACATTTTAAAATTGTAATATTAAAATGTTATTTATTCATATGATAGCATAGCTGAATTGTCAGCTGCAATTGTGTCATGATCCTTCAGAAATAATTTAATATTATTATTTGTTACTCAAGAAACATTTCTTATTATTATCAATGTTGAAAACAGTTGTGCTGCTTAATATTTTTGTAAATAGAAACTTTAAAAAAAAATTCTTTACTGTTTGATCAATTGAATGCATCCTTGAGAGAGCGTTTAAAGTAATGGAGCCTCAGGGTTAAGTTTAACAGTAAATCTAAAACTAGAATTAATATAATGACTTACAAATGACCCTGTTAAGTACTGCATTTAGAGTCACTTTTCTATGGTGACATGAAATAATTTTCAACTCTGTACACCTTTTTCCAACGGAGACCCAATTTTTTATGTGTCACGTCAGGTGGAAATTGCTCTTTAAGGAAATCACTGCATATTTTCACCTATTACAGTGTGCTGCTTTTGAGGCCCAATATGAAAAAATCTCTCTCATATTAGGCATAATTATAAACATGGGGAACCCATGGGACTAGCTGGGGTGAATCATTATACAGCTCTGAGCTCTATAAACATGGAGATCCATAAAAAGAATATGTAACAATTTCCAGGGTGCTCAGCAACATAGCCATCGGCAATTGCAAACTTTGTCGTCTTTAAACGCATAACTTGTTTTGGAGGTTTCGCCAGTCCTAGTCTCTTGCTGCCTCTCTCTCTCATCTCTGTTACCCAGCAGAATCATGGAGATCTGAGAGTTACTCTCATTTATGCAAGACTTGGTGATAATATCAGTTTGAGACAACTGAACAGAATGCAAGTCCTTACGTTGTCCTTGAATTTTCTGGTTTTCTGATGATCAGTCTTGCAATACTTCAAGACTGTTGTACTGCACCTTGGAGGTCAGGAGAT
Organism: Gila orcuttii; assembly: GCA_026230005.1. Lineage (NCBI taxonomy): Eukaryota > Metazoa > Chordata > Actinopteri > Cypriniformes > Leuciscidae > Gila > Gila orcuttii. The sequence continues at coordinate 28,052,520 of JAPDVR010000014.1, forward strand.
GGTTTGGGGAAGAAAAGATCAAATCCTCTCCAGTGGCCTCATGGGATAGTAAAGTGTCCATCGTATTCACACTTCAGAATCTTGCCGGAATAAGTAGGTGATCCTACAGCTTTAGTCTTTGTCAGTTCATTTATTTTTGTTTTTATCAAATATGTTTTTATTATTTTTATTTCACTTTTCTTTTAGTTATTTTCAGTTTTAGTTTTAATGTTAGTACTTTAACTTAAACTAAAATGAGAAATATTGACTTGGCAACTAACTGAAAAACCTACTGAAAGTAAATACTGGTTTACTGCATTTTTTAGATTTTATTTTAGACAACATCAATGACTGTAAATGTTTTTTAATAGTTTTAGTTAACAATCGTGGTCAATACTGCTCAATACATATTGTTTCCTATATTTTAATCATGATACAATACATTTTGTTGTTGGATATTTTTGGACTTATGTTATTGAAATATCAACTTAACAAATTTTCATATATTTCTGTCTTTTCTTATTCAAATAGATTTAAAATACAATTGCACAATAGAAAATTGCAGCCTGTAGGTGTTTCCAAGATGGCCATTGTGTGCAGTGAATTACTTTAAAGGAACTGTGGAGCTATCCAGTAGTTCACACCTCTTTTTTAGACACTCAACAAGGTCCAAATACACAGTAACTTAATATTGAGGTCCATAAATTAACAAATTGTAATGTCTGGGCTTTGGCCAACTGCAATACTTATTTATGAGCAATAAATCAAAGCAACACAGCCCCTACACTGCATTGTCTAAAAAAAAAAAAAAAAAAAAAAATCTAAATCTGCTCGTGATAAATTGTTCTATGCATTGCAAACTCAAAAAAGTCACCATTCAATATTCTGTTTTTTCCAACCCAATATCACATGAAATAACGTTACGTTCTGAGGAAACTATTTTGCAAATCGCAATTACGTTACGTTACATGCCAACATATAAGCAGTGCTATTACGTTGGTCCTTAACCTAATATAGCAGCCTGGTCTCATTGTTAATACGTAGGTATTAATACGTTATTTTCAAAAATAGAAAACGTACGTTTTTGTACGTTTGGATAGATGCTGAAACGTATAATATGGACGTATTTGCAACATTTAAACGTAACATTATTACGTTTTTTACAGCTACAAAACGTTAACTATTTACGTATATTTCATATCATAAAGATATCTGTATACTTTCACTTTTAAAGATAAATGTAACAAGATCCCTTAATCTTACTCCCAAAACCTAAACATATCCATGTTATACAGAATATAAAAAAGGATAAAACGTAATGGACAGAGATGTGTAGGTAAATGGCAGTTTTATTAACAATATAGCCTAACATTAAAATATATTTTGAGCCACTAATCCTACTCCTACCCCTAAACCTACCCATAACCATTCCTTAAAACTACGTAGTAGGCTAACACAATTATGAAGAAAAAAAAAAAACATAACAGACAGAAAAGTATAACTTACATTTCACAATAATTTATTTATTGCGAAAATGTCAAAACCGGTAACGTTAACATTACCAAAAGTCGTTCACATGATGATGCGTTGCAGCCGCAGTCCTCTCTGGCAATATTATAGTAGTTGTGTATGAGGTACAGATCAGAATTTAAGTTATTAACGTTAATCCATGAAAATGTTAATCCGATTTCTGTTCGCTCTCTGAAGGCGCGCGCGCTTCTCCATTTCAAATGTACTACACCGACTGAAACACGGCATGTCGCAATCTGTGACGAAGCAGGCGAGAGCCAATGAGCGTTTGATATCACGGCCGTAAAACATGTCGTAACGCTTCTTGAAGGCGCATTTTTTTAATTTTGAATCACCAGCGCGGGATAGATTTGACGTTTGCGGTCGCTGCTGAGAAATGAAGATGAAGATCACCGGATAAAAGGCTGAATTTGGATCTGTTTCTTGCAAACAACGTATGGATTCTAGGATTTGGATTACATCAAGCTAATAAAATGTATGTCTTTTGTGAATGTATCAGTATGTTTATGTTTTATTGGAGAAAATGCTTTTTGTGTAAATACACTAAATACTACAAAATGGTTAAACGATTAAACAAGGTATTTTTAAGGTTAAAAGTGTATTCCTTTTTAACACCACGCAGGCTAATCATCCGGAACGAGTTTGCTGCAGAAGGCACGAACAGAGCGAAATGTTAATATTTATGAGTAACGTTAGGCCTATTATATTAATAAATGCGACCTAAAACTTAATTGATAAGACAGTTGAATGCAATAGAGTCAAAACATTAATGCCACGATTATGCATAAATAGTAATACGTACAAATTTCTACGTCGGTAGATTTGTTCATACATAAATAAATTACGTTTTTGTGCTGCTGCGTGTGAAAAGTAACCTGCTTTGGATGTATTATGTTCAGGACAAACGTAATAGCACTGCAATAGATTGGCTATATTAGGTTAAGGACCAACGTAATAGCACTGCTTATATGTTGGCATGTAACGTAATTGCGATTTGCAAAATAGTTTCCTCAGAACGTATTTCATGTGATACACTTTTTCACACTGTCCATATTGAAACATCATCTCATTCTCTTGGAGAAATAGGTTAACTGTATAAGGGAACGAGATGCACATAAACAGCTAAGATTTTTTATCAAGCTGAATAAATGAAACATATTTTTTGATTCGTGAGAAATGACTTACAACCTGAGTGAATTAATAGCCACATAATGATAATGAGGGAATTTGGATGACTGTCATTAAAATGCATACTGAACTATTTGGATTGATCATAATTGCTGCAATCAGGGTGAAGGGCGGAGGGATTTAGCAAGGGGAACGCGAACACACAGACGTGATAGTCTGCATGGCAGTCGCTCTCTTCGGTGTACAAACACGACCTGAAAGAAAGCACCTGCATGCTTAGAAAATGAGTACAGACAACCACTTCAATACAGTACGCACATATCAGTTCATTTATTAATTTACCACCTCATGCGACCTTCAGTCTGTGATGCTGGCTTTCAATGATCACATTAGCAGACACACAAAGGGTGCAGTCATGTTGTATTACACAAATGACTCAATGAAGGCTTATGAATTTCACACTGACATCTGATTAAGACTCATTTGCAACACGACTGTGGTGCCTTAATAACTGAACCTGAGAATTGTAGCAAGAGCAACAGTGAACACCATTAACACAAATGGTAAATTAATTGACATCCACAAAGTGTAAAACAATGAGAACATTAAAACAATGGTCTATCCATCACCAAGTCATAGACCAGCAGTGTCTCATTTGGTTTCAACCCTAGCTGTCTTTCCCTGTGCTAAACTACCAAAAAAGATGGTTTGGCAGCACTGAAATTCAGACTCATTACTCATTCCAGCTACCAGGGGTGTGCAGCAAATAGAGGTTTATTGTATGTGAATGAGCACTAGACAGCTAGAAACAGATTATTGCTGATGTTAGTAGCAGGGCACAGCCATTACAGGTAAACAACACAGAATAATTGGATTTATACCTCACAATATAAATGTATGTTTCACAAATACAAACACTGTATCTTGCAATATGAATTTATATCTCACAAAAGCAACTTCATATCTGACAATATGACCTTATTTCTCACAACCACAGCATTAGGCTATATCTCAAAATAGCTTAACTTTATATGAACTCACAATATGAATTTCTATCTCACAATTGTGATTTCATATCTCACAACATGACCCTGTACTGTAGCTCCCATATGATTTATTATCTCAAGTTATGTTCTTATCTTTCAAATGTGAATGTATATCTCACATCACAAAATGAATTTACATCTCACAATTGCAATGTCATATCTGACAATATGACCTTATAGCTCACAACAGCAACTTCATATCTCACAATATGACCTTATACTGTAGCTCTCAGCAGCAAGAAAATTAATCGCTCATAATATGTGATTTTATTTCTAATTTTATTTAGATCAGGTACGACGGATCACTTTTATATAAATTGTACCTTGCTGAGTTGCTGTGTACTTGTTGTTTGTTTGACGAAGACCTTCGGGTCGCAATAGTGGCAGTGTGCCGACTTTTGCTTACTCTAGTGAAGTGTTTTATTTGATCCCACACCTGCCTAGTTTTTTGGATGTTTGCATACTACTACTTTGAATATAATTTTATTTCTCACAATGTTAGCCTATTTCCTTATCTGTCAATCATGACTTTATAACTCACAAGGTTTATTCTTTATTTTCACATTTACTACTTCATATCTGACAATATTACATTATATTTCATTATATGTCCTTAAATCAACTGTATACCTCATAGATAAAAAAAATAACATTGAAAGCTATAAAATCATATATTGTGAGCTATAAAGTTGAACTTGTGAGCTACTCTGTAAGGTCATATAGTGATATACATCTCACAATTGTGATGTATATTGTGATGTATGATTTCATATCTCACAATATTATTTTATTATCTCTCAATTGTGACTTTATATCTCACAAAATGACTTTCAGTCTCCGATTTAAAACAAGTGTGCCAGAACTCTTCATTGGGAACTTGACGTGCATGTAAACATGTTTTGGGTAAATCCATTATATGAAAACAAATTTCCTGACTGAACGGTATTTATATTTACTATATTTCTGATAAGTGCTTCCAGTCCCCATTGGAAATAGCTGAAGGACAAGTACTTAAATCTATGATCTTCTCTCCTAGAAGTAGACAACACTATTTAGTTGATTCTTTATGACAGCTTTGTTTAGTGTAGAAAATTCAGCCCATTCACTCTGATTAAATAGTTGTCAGACCTTATTCCTCTTGCATGTTTTTGAAACAGACAGTTTAGGCATTTAGAAAGGTCACTATTCCAAGGATATAAAGTTAAAACATGTCTACAGTTATCGGTTTCAAAGAGTTAAAAGCACCAGACACTCCACCAGGCACATTAGATTCACTAAGACCGTTCTGTCTAAAAAAATTGTGTGGCTCATTAGCAATAAGAGATTTGGGACGCACTTTAAAGTTCTAGATGCTTTATAAGATGGACTTAATTGCATTCACTGAGCTATAGCGCTAATGAGAAAGTTCTTACAGAATTATCGTTTAAGCTAATTAGTTTACAACATTCGAGGAACAACTGTAGAGTGTAGACTGAGCCTCAATTAATACGTTTTATGTGGTAAGCATGGACTAATTGTGATAATAATCATATTAAACTGATTCATCACTTGAAACTAATTTTCCCAAATGTAATTGCAAAACATTCATATTCAGCTTGAGCAATTAAATGGGCCAAGCTTACAAAATAAAGCACACATTACATATTATGCTCTTGTCTGACTCTCTTTTATCATTATAATAAAAGCCTTAAACTTAATTACATAACTTGAAATAATACAAAAGCAACACATTTGAGTCATCGTTGAATGTCCCTTCCTTTCAAACTTGATCAAGCTGACAGCCTTGTCATAACAAAAGAAGAACGTTTGTCTCTGTCAGTAAATACAAAGCCTATACAGACTGCTATATTTTCTGTTCTGTCTCTTTGGAGCAAAGACAGATAATGATTCAGAAATGTCACGTGAATGTGTCTCTGCTTTGCAACGAGCCAACATTGAGCTTTCATCAAACCTCCTCCGCAGCTATGCAGCAGTTGCATGAATTAAAGAGATGAAATGCTGGTATTTTCTGCAGTGCATACCCAATTCCTATTGAAGTCTTGCTCACAAACACACAGTTGGACTCCTGACTGTATCGTCTGTCTGTGAAGAATCTCTGTGAGCAATGGAATAGGCTGCTTTGTACTCGGGCAAAAAGTGAGATCCTTCCCACATCCATTTTTCAGGTTTATCAGAACTGGCGTTCACATAAGGGCTTGCCATTTCACATTCGCAAGATGTATTATCCATCAGATTCAGTTGTTTTTGTATGCATCATTTTCCTCTCAGGGATTCTATAAAGCAGAATAACCATCAATAATTTGATAAATTATTCATTGATTTAATTGATTTTGTAGATCAGAGCATATCCACGTTGAATAAGATAAACTCCTATTGTAAAACAAATTAAAAATATATATATTTAATTTAACAAATGAAATTAATAGGATTTAGATTGTTATTCCAAAAAAAATAAAGATAAAATTAAAAAATATATATTTAAAATGAATGGGATTTACAATTTTATTCAAGAAGAATGGAAAATAAATATAAATTCCCCTATAAAGAAAAATAAATTAATAAAATAAAGAGGATTTAGAAATGTTATTTTAAAGGGGTGGTACAATGCCCCTTTTTACAATATGTAAAATAAGTCTCTGTTGTCCCCAGAGTGTTATGTGAAGTTTACCCCACAGATATTTTTATACAGCATAATAAAGTTGTCCCATTTTGAGGGTCAGTAAAAATGTCGTCTTTTGTGTGTCCCTTTAAATGCAAATGAGCTGCTGCTCACAGGGGGCGGAGCTTCAAAAGCTTGGGTGTGTGTTAGCTGAAACTGTTCAGCCTTTTATGTTTAAAGGGTAACTAAACACTAAAACAACTTTTTTTAGTTAATGATCTGTAAGAATGGAGTTTCATAAATGCTGTTGTGAAGAAGTGACCTTCTTCACTGCTGCAGACGGCAGCACTGGCACACATAATCACACACACACAAATACACGCTTCAACCACACACACTTTTCTCACCTGTTGATGCCGCTATTGGAGAAGCGGGTGCACACGCGATCCCGATAGCACTTAGTCATTCATCCACATTCCATATTTCCTTATGTTAATCCTGCCGGACATATCACACATTTTCACTATTTGTTTGTTTTATGTAGAGGAAAGGCTCTACATAAAAACATTCGTGTGTTATATGTTGGCGTAACCGGGTTGCTGGGAGCTGCGCCAGCAAACTCGAGCTCAGGTAGGGCGAGCGGTTATGACGTCATCGGACTATGCCGCGCAGGCGCAGTGGACCGGAACCCGGTGAAACCATGAGGTGTCTAAATGTGGGGTACTCAACGTTTAAAATAATAGACAAGCCCTAATTTGAGGTGTGGTTATACAGTTTATTATTTTATCATGTTTATTGAAATTGGTTTGTGTAAAGTTTGTTTTGTTATAAGGTGGAGTTATATGCCAATTTAAAGGTGAAATATATTCCTTTATGACATGCACCTATTAATGGTTGTCCCCAGGAAAAGGGGCGGAGTCTGGCCTTCAAAAGCAGCAGCCAGACTCCAGAACAAGAGTTGTTTTCCAAGTCGAGGCAACATGCTACTGCAGAGCCGTGAGCGATAATTTATTTTGTATATTGTGGATACATATTTGTGTACATATTCGTCTAGTTCAATCTTTGATTTGTTTTGTTATTTTATTTTTGTTGTTTTGTTACTTTGTTTTACGTCAACATGCACTTGTACATATATTGATTCGAGTACATACATTGATTCGAGTACAGTTTTTGACATTTGGGTTTAAAGTGTTTTAATTCTATGGTGTAAAAACGTCTGAGTGCTGCCCTCTTCAGGTTGAACAGCTTTAAACTGGAGTCGGACAATGATGGAGAGACTCAAGAAGAAGTGACAACGTAGAATGCAACAGGACGTTTCTGAATAGTTATTTGATGAATTTATGTTGCTGATGTGGAGTTAACTATCTTCAATTAGCATATTTTTGTCATGATAATCTATATAATCGCTCGTGTTGGAACTGTTGTAAGATGTCTACAGTGACATGCTACTGCATTTGTGTTACATATTGTATTGCATGTGAAAAGACGTGCGACAGCTTGAGCAGATTCTCAAATGTGCTCGACTAACAACTCTTCCTCTTCTCGACATGGACTGCTTGTTCCCGGGGGTGGGGTTTATGTAAATTTTAGGTTTAGTGATGTCACTAACCCAGGAGGAATGTTGTGTAGTCCCTACCAGCTGTTTGTTGTAGTCCTTAAAAAAACTATATAAAAGCAAATATCTTCCTTTTGCTTTGAACTTTGAGTGTTGTAACTTTGCAGATGTTGTTTATGCTCAAACAGCAACATTACACACTAACTAAAGTTAGAAAAGTGTAATCATAATCAACCACCCCTTTAAAAGAACGAAATGAACACTAAAAATAAATATCTCTCAGCTTTGGCTTAATTTGTACAAAAACTCTTTCTCTGTGCAATTAGCTTGGAAAAACAAAAACCTGTTACCCAATTCTATAAAAAAAAAAAAAAAGATATGCAATATCCAATCGAGAATTATCCAATTGATTTCTGGAAAGAACACAGCTAAAAATAAACTATGAGCCAACAAAAAGATGGTTTTGGGGCAATTTTCAGCGGGTCAGGCTGCCCAACTAAACACCATCCTAGCCAGGGAAAGTCCTACAACATCTGAGTAACTGATTTAGATGAAGGACATTGCTAACGGGTAGCTTTTTCCAGGTAATGTAGACCTCCCTTGATCTAATTCAATCGATCAATCACTCAAGATGCTTTTCTGTAACTCAGTCTGATGAATAAGCATGAGGAACAATGAACAATGTTTCAATGATGACCATGATTATTACTTTCAATTCAACAAGCTTTGCTTGAAAAAATGTAATGCGCTCTGCATAGGCTCATTCCTCCAAAATGAACGTTATCTACCACAAACATTCTTCATCTCTAGTTGAGCTCAGGCGGTAAAAGTGTCTTGATGGATAGCTAACGTTCCTGCTAACAGACCCGGGGCTGTTTGGACACCATTGGGTTCCTTTCAAATAACACCAGTGTGACATATAATCCGCCTGAAGGAACGTACATCTAGCTGAACATCTTCATTGCGTAATTCAACCATAAGGTCTGGCAAAGAATCTGAAAAGCTAAAGCCCTACGGGTGTTGATTCATAGTCTCACTTCCAACATGATCCTACTATCTCTTTTAAAAAAAGTGTCTCTGTCCTCGCTTGACGTGCCACAAAGAATGTAGGTTACGTAGCTTTATTTGAAAGCTGTCATAAAAACTATTTCAAGATACTGTTTCTCCCATTTTATCAGTTATTTCGCTGTTTTACAAATTGTATTGCTGGATACACAAGGCTACAGTTATTCTTAAAACATTCTTGCATCACAACTGTCTTTGTCTTGTCTGCTGGCTTATAATTTTGTAAGGTACTGACCACAGCTGTGTTTATGGAAACTTGAATTCTTTTGAATTTACAAGCCATCATATCATTTTTTTAACGTGCTACATTATGCTATTTATTCTGTTCTTCTCAATTTAATTATAGCCTACTATTTTTCATGCGAAAAACATAACCATGTCAACCATTTCTCCTCAAGGAAGAAAAACTATTAAGTAGCAGCACAAAAAAAAAAAAAACCTGACAGTGAAACAAATTGCACATTGAATGACATTTACTGCAATACATAAAAAAAATAAAATTATAACCTCATACCATCCTAAAGAAAACAGAACAGGAGCAAACATCAATTAAATTAGAAAAACAGAACAACATACCATTAAGTGCTGGAGTTTATTTCATCTTGTTTGCATTAAAATTAGCCTTTGGATAGGCTCTTTGAGCTAGGGGAAATACTATATTTCAATAATTTATAGCACGTCTAAAAGTAGAGCTTGGGGAAAGGGCCTTTTGTGTTATTTGATGGTGTAAATAATTCATAAAGTGCGAGGGAAGAATGACAGGTTAAACAGAGACGCAATGTTGACAAGTCCGCAGGCTATGTAGGCAACACTGGGAAACCCTGAGAGAGGTTTAGATAAAATATTTTAAAGGACTAGGCAGAAGGTATAATGCAACAGGGAATATTGAACTTTTAGGACAAATGAATGACTTTAGTTTATATGCATGTACAGTAGACCTATATGATATTGTGTATTTTTCACACAAAGGTTAAAAAGAAATCAACAATGCCAGTCACAAACACTCTCTAAACTGCCATCTTGGTGTGCTCAAATTGGTCCATCCTAAACGAATTTGTAAGCTGTTACTGGTCCAAAACAGTGCTTTGGACAAGAACCAATTTGGCTGTGGGGACTTTCAAAATGAAGATGACTTGTTTTGGTCATATACAAAGGGGGGCCTTTGAAAACAAAAGCTGTGTTTATATGAAAGCGATGGCAATGCCTTGTATTGACTATAAATCAAGGCATTCTTCAAAGGTTGATATGAGCTACACAAATAAAATCTATAGCTCAATCACAATTGTTATCTTTTTTTTTAATGAAGAGTCCAAATGCCACCATTCTGGTTTGGCAAAGCATATAAAAAATACACTGCAGGGGTCCAGTAATAAGTTATTGAGCTAAACTATTTATTTTGTGAAAAGGAGAGAAAATTTGCATTAGTGTTATATTATACAATTACACTAAATAATGCAGAGTTCACTTAAACCAAAGCTAAAATTAAGAAGTTAAAGTGCATCTAAATGTTTCATGGTCCTTCTCAAATTTGTTTAAACAGTAAAAATTAAACTGTTAAAAAATGAAAGGCCTATGTGTTAAGAAAGGTAAAACAGTAAATTCAAAAAATAGTCAAAATATTAAAACAATCAATATGTACATCAATAATTAATGCCTTTGCAATCCAAAGCATCACGTAAAGTATGTACAATACATATATTAATATGGTACAATATTATAGGACAGGGTCCTACGCCATCTCTCTATTCATCTAGGGCTCTTTGGCCTGAAAAAGTAAGTTTGTGAGTTGCACATATTAAATAGTACTTAAAGGTACTCTAAGCGATGTCACACGTTTTTTTAGGCCAAAATATTTGTCACATACAGCAAACATCTCCTCACTATCCGCTAGCTGCCTGTCCCCTGAACACACTGTAAAAAAACGCAGTCTCGGCAGACACCCCAGGCTCCACAAACCGCAACAAAAACAAACTGGGCTAACCCGCACCACGAAACATAACAAACTGTTCCAGCCAATAACGACAAGAGGATTTGGGGGTGGGGTTTGGGGGGTTAGTGCGCGGATGAGGAGGAGGGAGGATCTAGCTAGCCTCCATTTTCTTTGACAATACTTTAAACGTCAACAAGAAGTGACGTCACCCGACATCGCTTAGAGCACCTTTAAGATGAACAATCAGAACATGTTTTAGTCACATCACTGTTTTAGGACATTCCATCCCTCACAATTTAGGAAAGGAAAAATTGTTTTTATACCCTGGAGAACAAATGTGTCTTGTGTGATAAGCTTACAATTAGAAAGACTGAGGCAAACTGTATAATTTAGTTTATTTCGCAGAGGATTGCAATTTGTAGGCCCATCAATGTACTGTTGTGAAGTTCAGTGAGCTCCCGCTGAGATCCCTGTCTTAAGCTTCTTTTTGGGAAGCTTGCAACTTAACCTCACATGGCAGCTATGATTAGATTCTTCAAAGTCTCTCTTGCTAAATGGAAGTAGGTTTCTTTTCTAGATTGAGAATATATTTATAATATATTTCCATTTTCTATATTCCAATTTTTATTTATTTCTCTAACAGTGGAGCACAAAAATAATTGAATTGTACTGGACAATAAACATCTTGACAAAGCTAAATAAAACCAGACAGCCATTAGGTGGTTTAAACTGAATTGTGCCTTCAACTTTTGTTGACAGGTACATAGCATGAAAAACAGCTAAATGAGCCCATTGTCATAGAGTGGAAAAAAGTGTTAAGACCCCCTGTGGAGAAAATATTTTTTTTATTGTTGTTTATATGTCTGTCTATCTGGTGTTTTTAATATGCTTTGAGACAAACCATGTGCAAATTCATCAGTCGACACCATTGCTGAGTATTTTCTCCTTAAAACTGCAGTGAAAAAAGTGCCCCTAATTTCTACCGTCACAAATATGTAACCAAACTGTCAGAGCATAGGGCAGGGCTTTTCCACAGAGAGCAAAATAACCCCTTTAAGAAGAGACAGGAAAAATCAGGTACATACAGCAATATAGTGGGTGAATTATACATTATGAATATCACAATGTTATGACGAACTATATGCCTTATTGACTTTCAATGATGTTCGAGACGTTTCTATGGATGCAGATTTTTAGAAGGCAGCTGTCTGACTCTGAGATGGCGAATGGGAACATAGTTTGTGTAACATTAGCAAAACATTATCAGCTGTTTGATAACGTAGTCAAGCCAAAAGCTAATTATGGTCTGTCTCCCATGGTTCATCGTGTTTCTGGTTTAGTTCTGTGACCCAGTTTTCCCCTGTCTGTAATTAGTCATCTCCTTCACCTGTGTCCTGTTAATTATCTAATTAAGTTCCCTTTTGTTTGCTCTGTGTATTTATTTTAGACCCTGTGTTCTCCCTCAGTCTTTGTCTGTTCTCGTAAATGTTCAACTGTGTTATGTGAGTTTCCAGTCTGTTCTCCTGAGTTCTGTAAATAAATACCGTTACTCCTATTCTCATTCGTCGTTGTGCTTTTCACTACACACGTTACGTGACACTAATCATATCAATTACCTTTATGTGTCCGACGTTTGTGTGAGCGATTTCTGGTTCAAACATATGGCTAAATTAAACCAATATTCCCTCTTGCGATAGCGTTTACTACAGTTGACCGAGTGGATCAAGAAGTCTGAGCTGGTGTGATTGAGTGGATGTGGGAACTAATTTGCATATTCATAGATCTACGTGTAATAAATGAAGCAAGGATATATAGAGTTACATTCAAGCTATTTTAATACGTCATTTTTTATTATCAAAGAAGAGTTTTAAGGGATAAGATTATTGACTGCAGGGGGACTTTAAGTAAAAAAAAGAATATGAAATTGTAGAGACACAGTCTAGCAGTTAGTTAACATGCTCGGACAAGTTCCGGATCTTACCAAGGTCATCATTACTCGGTCATATGGAAAAAAAAGTGTTAAAACCCTAAACATAATCAAAATACGCAATACAAAATCTTGGATGATAATAAATATTTATGGCGGTTACATTTTCTCAATTTAACAGACATTTGCAGGTGTAGCAGGTGTAGTTTATTTGCACCCTGGACATACCTGGGCTTTATCCTGAACCTTTCAAGCTGTGTTTATGAAATACATTTGAATAGATAATGTGCTTCATTTTCTAAATTGCCGCATGGGATTTACAGTTTAGATATCAATGACTAATTAAATGGAAAGACAAATCACAACAACCAGTTAATTTCACTAATTACATCAGTGGGAATGACATGGCGTTCATTTGCATGGTTCCCGACCTATCCTAATGTGAGCAGATAGGACTCTCTCAATTGAGTCAACAGGGATTCCTACTCCAATTCAGTTCATATTCAGCTCGCTTTCATAGCGCTGCTCTGAATAAGGTCTATTACTATTCAAATAAATTCAAACCAACATGCAGGAATCAAGATCTTTTAGAGATCCTCATGTTCAGTTTTTCATCAATTTACTCATTGTTACAGTCAAATCAGAGAGGGATTTCTCTGTCCCTTCTGAATCTAAAGTTGTTCCCATCTTGCTGTCCATTTTGGCATAATAGACAAATTACTCACCCCCTCTTTCTCTGAAAACACGACACAATAAACACAGACTGCCACTCACTGGAATTGGTCCTGACAGCCGTGTCATAGGCCCTCTCGCCATCTCTCCAGGGGGCATAACGACTCCAGATGAAGTTACGATTTTTAAATAATTCTGCAAAAAGGTTTTTAAAATTGGATGACATGGTTAGAATTTGGATAACTAATGCTTGGGGAAGAATATAGCACCTAAAAAAAGGTTTTCCTGTGATTCAGACGACAACAGAATCAGAAGTAGGCTATATAATAATCCCCAGTATAAATAATAATATAGTGCTATGTCATCCCTGCAATAACTTTTAGCATGAGCTCTGAAAACTAACCAAATGAAATAACATGTCAAAACATTGTCGCAAAGGCATCATAACTGCGGCGCGGCTTTTTTTCGAATGCTACACTTTCCATTTGGGTCATTATCGTTGAACTTGTCATGTCTGATTTCATCTATCCACCAGGATATTAAAACAAAGTAGGGGATAACCTTGCATGCCAAATGGGTGTTCTTAAACCATTGTGTTGGATTGTTTTAACAGCAGTGAAATGCTTGTTCCGTTCTTGCGCAGTCATGAGTCCTTTATGATTATACAAAAATGAAGGAGCCCTTGATTTAATTTGTAAACTAAAAAACCCATTCATCATTTGATAGCATTCTTATACACCTCAATCTTTGCTGAGATGAATGAGCTGTTCCGTTGAGCAAGAAAAGAAGTTAGGCCTACCATTTTGGCAGCACTTAATACAAGCCTGTAATCAAAGTAGATAGACTTATATATAAAAAAAACAACACGTTAACTTTTCCTTTCCTTGTTTTTACCCACTGAACTAATGTGATAGTATAATTATAGCCTGGAAATCAAGCTTAATTTTATGTAATTCAGAACGCAATTAGATTCGGATCCAGGTTTGTTCAGCCAACTGCAAGCTGTAGTGAGCTGCCACCAGAGTAATGAAGATAGAATAGTCAGGCATGCCACGGTCACGGTATACCATTAGCCTGCCGTGCTTATTCAAACAGCAGAAGCTCCCTGCTGAATAGCTCAGGCTATAGAAGAGCTGCCCTGGCCCATAATTCCTTGGGGCCTTGGACAAGTAAGCACCACCCGTGAGCAGAGTGCTCAGAAATACTTTACTGGTTAGCATGAAGGATGCTTTATTGTGTCATGTGGCTATTTATTGTGCAGATTCAGTTTACAAATCAACTGTTCTTCAATTAGCCACAATTAGACAAAAAAAAAAAAGGCCCCCCAAAAAACTGTCTGACTGCATTTGTTAGATTCACACTGAGGTGGAGTTGTAGGCTACTTAATTATTCAAAAATACTGTGTGGAAGTTGATTATGTCCTGCTCAGCCATCTCACCGTGAGCCTCTATTCATTGATGAAAAATTCATAATGTGTGCATGTGCCAAGCATTACATGGAAAATACGATAACATATTCACTGAGATCTGGGCTTGTACATATACAGCTAATAAATTTGCAACTGTCAAGCACCTTCGAGCAACACTTTCAAACAATATAATAATCCTCTCACACATACAGTATCACAGAGGCATTGCTATTTTGAAATAAATAAAAAAAACTGAAGAATGAGCAGGCAAAATATTTAGCTGTCAGTCAACAACGTACGATATATAAGACAACAATGTTTTACGTTAGTATTACTTTTATTTAAACAACATTTATTTGATCGCTTCAGTTGCAAGAGAATAATACGGTGGCCCAGTAGAGCACAACACAACAAAATTTAAAAAGCAAACATAAGTTCACAACACAACGAAATTAAGCCACAACACAATGAAATTAATCCACAACACAACGGAAATGAGCCACAACACAACGGAAAATGTACAACACAACGAAAAATACCACAGCGCATGATCCCTAGCGTGTAAACCCTAAGGGAATGTCTGCCAATTCCTCCAAGTTGTTAAAATGTATAATTTGTATTACGTAATTACTTTTAACATTCAAAAAAAAAATGTTCAAAATCCAAAGCTTGATTGTATTGGTAGTAGGCTTGCTACAGGTGACTTCCTCCCTTCATGTATTTACAGTAAACAATTATTTTTTAGGAAATTTGAAAAAGTTTTTTCTTCTTTTATCATGTTTCAAAGGTTGTAGTTCCTATTAACCAGACTGACTTACAACAGGTGAAATTGTGACAATAGATCCCTGTATGCACAGTACACAATTTGTTTTTTATAAAAACATTAGGCCTACTGTAATTCACCTAAAGGTTTTTTTTTTTTCATGTCCCAAAGCTTGTGGTAAACTGACAAGGAAAAACACGTGCAAATGATAAACTTTTACTCTGTGGTTAAACTTTGAAATTGATCTGCGAATCGTACTAAACTGTTGGGCCGGGTCCGTACGGATCGCTGATGATCAACTATTGATCAAATTTACAAAGTCTCCAAATACTGTCTCTAAACTATGCATGTTTTTGTAATTGATGTTGAAAAGTTTATAATGAGATGCTGGTGTTTCTGAGTAAAGAACTTCCAAGAAATGCAGGCAAATGAATTATTAATGATTTCCCAAAGTTTTAATAATGGACAAGTGCAAGGTTTCCGAAATTGATAAACCAAATTAATAAATCAATAAAAATAACTCAAACATGTGCACTGCATTAAATAAACATCTGTCTGAATATTACAGTATAGATTTTTGTATAATATCACAACATGCTCACTTTACAAATTAACAAAGCGTTCTCTTTCGCTCAGCAAAGGGTTTGATGTGTCCTAATGTTTAGAAGAAATCAACATCATCAGAAACAATCAAAAACAAAAAAAGAATTTATCACAATGTCTGAACAGAAAGTCCGTATTTCAGCACATATTCTTAGAAGTGACCTATACACTAGAATGTAAAAGAAAATAAACAAAGCCTTGTGTTCAATTGGTTCTGCGTCTGAAGCAGACAATGCTCTGAAATAGACTTCAAACGGAATCCACTAAACCAAACTGAATTCTCTCAGGGAGTTGCTTTCACTTGAATAGCAACTTGCCTTTAAAGTGACAGCCACTCTGAATGCTGACTGTCACACGTTTTGGGAGTGGAGTGGTTTGGCTCTGAAGTGCAGGTGGGCAGGAGGATAGGTCTGGAACGACTCTAGTGGGCAAATGTCCTTACAAAGAGGTTGAGTACATCAGTGACTGGCTTTGTAACAAGAACAGCACTATGTGCTCTGAAAGAGAAAGGAACTTTTCAGAAATCTATTCAGAGATTTATTTAGCTTATCCAGGCCAACTAAAAAGAAAACTGCATTTCTAAGTAAATTTGAGCATTGCAACACAAGACAGACAGACAGATCAACAATTGAGCAGACACAAAAAACAAATTGTCAGACAGACAGATCGATCTTTTGTGTCTATAAGTAATGCATTGTGTCTTGTGCATTAAATGTGTTGATGCATTACAACTGGTGAAATCTTATTTATGGTGGTATTTACAGTTCATTTGAGTACTTCAAGCTGGCTTCGGCCAATATACTGTAACATGCATATGAACAACCCAAATGATCTCAGACTGAAATATTTTATGGAATATTGCAGTATTTATTATAAATGATTTATCCGTGCACATCATTTATTTATTTTGATTCATGTGCCCTCATAATCTTTAATTTCCCCTCCCACTTACAGCAACATCTCTTCTCTGATGAAGTTTCTCTCTGTGTGAAGGCAGGACAACCTGTCATTCACATGAGATCACATAGTAACCCACAACCATTCAATGGTCCAATCAATTCCGGATGGACAAAATTAAGTCTTTTCTGGTTCACTTGATCTGAACTGAGTTTGGTTCATTTAAAATGCACTATCTGTGAAAACACCCAATGACTCAACACGTGCAACAGAAATGATCCAAGGCCTCTGGTTAATGAGCCCATGCAGATTTTACTAATGAGAAGGACTGCAGAAAAAGTTGATGGGACTCTGTACATCAACACTTGAAAATATATTATAAAGCTGGCTGAAATGCTTTGGAGGAAATACTTGATTTATAAAAGAAAAAAAAGAAAGTGAGTGAGTGAGTGAGGTCAAATAAATACATAAATGAATAAATAAACTTCTTACTGCATATAGCAGCTTGTCTATCAAGTGTACATCTTTGATTAGATTCTCAGGTTCAGAAATTGTGCCACGACAATTCCCTTGCTCACTTTTCCTAAATACAAAATACATTTACTAGAGGTAATATCACAACATTTATATTTCTTTTCAGATAATATATCTTGAATTAAGTTCAATTTAATTTAGTTTTAGTATATAAATCTTAAGATAATTTAGCGATGTTTATTCTTTAAAATCCAATGGAGAAAACTAAAATTATTTGAACAAAAATACTCCCCTACCACACATTTATTTTTTAAGCATTATAATACAATTTTGCCTTGTGATACAGAGCCACTGAGACATGTAATTACATAAACTCAAACTCCTTGTCATCACTCCTTCCCTTGGAAAATATGTTAAATGTGTGTTTTTTAAAGAGTGTTGTAAAACTATTGACTCTCATCTTGTACAATAATATTATTAAGGGTAAGGGTAAATTTAAGCCTGTACATGTCACATATCCTATAATATTAACATCTCTGTAAAAGGATATAGGATGTGTCTAAAGCGGAGATTATATATATTCAGCATAATCCACTCTCATCCAGAGGATTTTAATTATGGGATAAACACTATCGGTCTTTACACATGCCAAAAGAAGCTACCAAGACACAGATTATCCCCTTTTCACAAGAAAGGTTTTATTTCTTTATGTCTATATTTATTTATTTATTCATTTTTGTTTACAGCAAGACGCAAGAGCTGAGCTGTTATAGCTAATTAAAAATAAAAATATTAAAGTTATTCAAGCTCTTTGGAATTCAAAAATGTACGTAAGAGAATTGAATACAAAAATGTGTTTTGTATTTCAAAGAAACAGCTTTCTTTTAAACTCCCTCTGAAATTTCTCAGATTTTATCTGTTTTGTTTTTTTTTTCATCAGATATGTTGCTTGCCCATTACAATTATTTCATCTCACCATCTTATCTGGTTTTATTACAATCCAATTACAGATGTGTGGTTGTTTACATTTTCTTTCAAAAGCTGAGATGAATTGACTTCATCGCATGTCTCTGTATATATTCTAATCACAAAAAATATCCTATTTTGTAGAAAAATAACTAAACTGGCCGGGTATGTGTTTGTACATACTCGGGCACAATAAGATTGCCCTGACTTTGAGCACTGCAGACTGACAACAGAGAGAAACAATCAGACAGAAAAGAGGGAGACAGGCAGAGACAGAAATAGAGAGCTTCAGAGAGTTCTGAATATTTCACGCAGACACAGCTTTCTTCTTTAAATATTGGCCTAAAACAAAAAGCATGCTATTGGGAAGCTGTAAAACAGAGAAATAGCAGGTTTGAGAATGAATTATTATATTACAGACAGACCTTTCTCTCGAGCACAGCTTTTTGGCCGAGATGCAGTCGACAAGGGATGACAACACAGTCAGCTTTCGCCATCGCTAGTTCTTTTACGTCGGCTTGGTGTGTCACGCTTTTAAGCAGCCTTTACCATTTACATGTTCGTTCCATTTATGAGTCTCTTTCGATGCAACCGATTGGCAATCTATTCTGATTAGCACCCATTTACCTGCCTTTCATTAAATCAGTTATGTGTCAATTGATATTTCCTCATTAATATTCATGTGATAAACTGCTAAAGTTTATAATGTGTCCATCTATCCTAAATGTCATTCCTATGGCCCTGCTGTAATCATGAATATTTATGATGGTATATATTATAAACATGTTGTCTGGATCATACACAAATAATGATTAAAGAAAACCACATCAGACAAGAAGGTCTTTGACAGCAACTGTGCAGTTCAACCTACTAGACTGACTTTTAATTAGTCGGGCCATTACATGCACACATAGCCAGTACATGGCTTCCTTCATCAAATACAAAGCGATCAAAGCCTGTGATGAAGAAAAGGGAAGAGGTTATTCCACTGCCCTCTGATCAATATTCATGAGAGGGAAAATTTTTACATTTTATACTTAGCATGAAGCTAAGGGTTTTTTTTCATCCAGATTGCAGGGTGCACTGTAAAAGAAAATGATGATTACTATTGCTAAAATAAAAGAAATAAAAAAACATTTTTTTTTTTTAAATGCTAATGCTTACACCTGGCTGCATACCACAGACAAATGCCACATTACTCTCTGAGCAAACACATGATGCTACTATATAATTGCATGCATAAGTTTGTCCATGCATTAAATTCTCAAACTAGTTATTTCTCTCTCTCTCTCTCTCTCTCTCTCTCTCTCTCTCTCTCTCTCTCTCTCTCTCTCTCTCTCTCTCTCTCTCTCTCTCTCTCTCTCTCTCTCTCTCTCTCTCTCTCTCTCTCTCCCTCTCTCTCTCTCTCTCTCTCTCTCTCTCTTTCAGTCTGAAATTGGCTTTTGTGATTGTTCAACTTTGCCTTATGGCACTTTCCATAACATTGGTGTCCTATTACATTTTATAGCATTAGAGCAGGGATAGTCAACGTCAGTCCTGGGCTGTGTTCTAAATCTCTGCGATGAAATCTGAGAGCTTTCTGTCCCTCTATAAACAGCTATGCAAATACCACTTCGACGCTTCAAAAAGTTCATAAAGAGATCATAAAATTAATCCATATGAATTAGTCTGAAGGAGACACGATTACTTTATGTGGTGAACAGATTTAATTCAGGCTTTTATTCACATATAAACATTGATCAACAACTCTGTTACTGCTTCATTTGTCCACATTACAAAAAAAAGTAAAATTCTCTAAAATAGTGTAACGGGTCAAATATGTGCTTCTACTTTCTACGTTTATTTTCATGTATGGCCCCTTTAATCGCACTCTCCGCTTAGATCTGGTGTATAATAAACTGGTTCCGGTAGGGTCATTTAGATTCACGCCAGCCAAGAGAGTGAATGGCTGCGGTAAGTGAGTGCTCCATGAGAAAAATATAATGCATTAATTGTATAACCATTTTGTGGGTTAATACTGACTTATACGTGTCTTTAGAAGTATGTTTAGAAGTATAGGCTATTTGTGTTTATGCCACTGTTATATGTATTGTAATATCAAATTTAATGTTCACCCACATTATAGAATGCATGAGGGTGATTCCTGAATCTGATCACCGCTGTTCTGTTATCAACAGAATAAAAATCCGGCTTTAAACTGTAAACTATAATGTTCCAAAAAATGGACAACACAAAAGACACTTACATGAAACAGAAAGTGAAGGTTCATATAAAGAACTACATTCAAAAACAAAGTCAGAAAAAGAGCAGCAATACACAAGGGCGAATACAGTCATCGTTTGAATATCTGCCCCTCTGTGATTTGTGCTCTCTCAACACTCCATGGCGAGGACAAAGAAGACTCAAAAGCAAAAAGAAAAGACGTTTTTAATCTCAGGTTTCAGAACGGAAGGACACTACAGGAGAAAGACTGACTGTAAGAGATAAACAATAGATAATAATAACAAATATGAAGGAAGTGAAAACAGGCATTTGAAATTTATGTTTTTCATTACCCACTCAGTGGGAAGATGCCACTACAGAAAAGTGAAGTAAACGAATGATTCAGCCCCCATGAGATGGCCTGCCAAAAACAGGGAGCTGGCAGGAGGAGATATAGCCAAAGGATTCAGCTCTATGCTCATTCTGCATCCATGAACGACAGTGATGTAGTGCCCTCGTGAAGACACATATAGAATAAGATTCCTGCTAATTGGCCAGAGTGGGAACGTAGATCTGTGAAAATTCAAACAGAGGCTCGTAGAAGTTTCTTCTAGAATGTGTGTGTGGGTTTCATACTCGCACACATCCCCTCAGATAATCATTTACTACTCTTTTCTGCTAGGCACAGAAACAAATGGATTTTGATTCCTTACAAGCAGAAAATGAAAGTAGCAGAGGACGGGAAAAGAACCTGGAGCCTCTCTACGCTTATTATTCCTCAACTCTGTGTACGAATGCCAGATTGAAAACTTCTGCAGTTAATTTCAAACATACAAATAGCCTACCAGAATTTGGTAATTAGAAATTTAATTTATTAATTATCTCTGCGGGTCTGCTGGGATGAAGCAGTGGGCTTATTGTGAAGTAATTGCTCACAGTTTAAGGTCTATTTCACAGCTGAGCAGCCTGCTAAACCCGCGAATGCAGCATCTACAACTTTTCCCTGTTTGTGGCAGAACTGCATATTGGGAGGGATTAGCTAGAGGTCACAAGTGATGCTCATTATGGCAAACCAAACTGCCTGATTGATGATTAAAACACACACACATAACAGCTGACAAAAATATTGAAAATTAGCTTTACGTAAGCTTCAACTTATCACAGTTGTGCAACTCAGATGTTTTATTTCTGTCAGCAAATAAGTATTTGATAGATGATTTGGACCTATAGTGGATAATCATTATGATGGTGCCATCCACTCTTCTTGTCAGGTTTATTCTGTGGGTTGTTAAAATGGCTGCTAAAATGGCACTGCTATTTATACTATAATGCCACTCAAGTGTACTGCAGCACTCCATTGTAACTTTCATGAACAAATCAATTCTTAAAAACATCAGTTCATGTATATTTAAAGAGAAATACATTTAGCTGCAAGAAGCAATAAACAGAATGTCCTAAAAATCTCAGATTCATTGAACGAATGCTTAATGAGAAGACAACCTTTAAAGGTTTTACTGTGTAAAATACTGAAGAAGAAAAAGTCACGATAGAACTTTTGGATCCTTGAGGCAAATTGGTTCTCCATGAGGAGTGGGACTCTCGTATGAAGTCTCCAGCTCAAAGTAGTTGGTCTGACGTTTTGAATTGAGCTAATTTAACAGCGAGTTGCTAAGCAACCATACATTTCCATCCAACCAAAAAGTAAATAAAATGCAATTAGCTGTAGACACTTTGCATATACAAAGTAGTGAGTTTGCAGCATAAAGATAAAAAGTTATAGCTGTTCAAAATGATGAAAAGTAACAATAAATGCAGCAGCAAGAAGCAGCAATTAGTAGAATGCAAGCCTATGAAACTATAATATGGACTTTTTACAAGGCATCCATCCAAAAAAAATTGGTTTTAAAACTTTAGATTAGGGTCCAATGTAGTTGCTTATTAGCATGCATATAACTAGGATATTGGCTGTATATTAGTACTTATAAAGCACATATTAATGCGTTATTCTGCATGGCCATATTCTACATCCCTTAATCCTACCCAATACCTAAACTTAACAACTACCTTACTAACTATAAATAAGCAGTAATTAGGAGTTTATTGAGGCAAAAGTTGTAGTTAATAGTTTGTTAATAGTGAGAATTGGACCCTAAACTAAAGTGGCAACAAAAAAAATATATACATAGTAATTTATGGAGTTGACTCAATTTTGTTAAAAGTCTCTTTAAATCAAATGGAATATCAGGATGACGTTGCTAGATAACCATATATCCAATCCATTCAGGGAGTATACAAATACAATTACCCATGGATCCTTCATGCACTTAAAGTTTGGTGAGTTTTTACCATAAGGATACCAATGTTATACGCTCAAACTGAGGAAGACTAATAACAATATTAACAATTAAAGTCCAGAGCAAAGGTTTACATTGGATTACAAATACTAATTTAATTTACTAATTAATAAGCATTATATAATGCTTGATGATGTTAATTAAATTTATTATAAATTAAAAAATATATAATACATTAGAAATGCTACACACAAATGCTACACAAATTTCTGCACACCAAACGTCAGTGGCAGAGTGATTTATCCTGTTCCTTCAGTGTTTTCATTGCAATTCAATGATGGCAGAGCTCTGTGACAAGTCCAGATGTCAAGTCCCTCGTGAACTCTTTACAACATACCATAGACCCTCTTCAGAATCCATCCCGCTGATGTTATACAAGAGGATCATCACAATGACAAGCCAGATGGAAGAGAAAAACCTGTTTGGTTGAGAGCCAACAATGCTCACCTCCCACACTGGCTGAATGTGATGCTTGACATCAGCATAACACTGGCATAAGAACACCATCCTTCCAGATGACTGCAAGCCCCCAAAGAGAGATGAATGCCTCTGCTTCCAACTAAAGTTCTTGCTTGATTACTAAGCATGTGGGCTGTGAACTCAATAGTTTCAGATTCTCAAGATTAGGGTGAATTTGACTTGAATTAAACACGTTCTGCAGAAGATGGCCTGTTCCTGCAATTACGCAGTATTTTGTAGGCCTATAGGCTATAAAGCATGACTTATAATCAAAAAATATGATTTGTAAATAAAATATTAATATTAATACATATTGGCAACATTCACACTGTCAGTTTTTGGGATTTGGGACCTGACAGGTGTGAGTGAATGTCCCGTTCAAACAGCAATTTACAGTAGTGACTCATTTAGTCAATTATTGAGTAACGAAACTGAAACTGTTCCTCGGAGATGTGCAATGGCTCTACTGTTTGGAACTATTTAAAATCAATATTACATCACTGATGCTTGCTCGTGTGGTATAGCCTAGCATAAAAAATATTAAAAACTTAGAGACATTTTTGCACCATATCTTGGATTTTGGGGATTTTTTGTTAATGTTGGTGTAATTCATGCCCCAAGGCTCCATTAATTTTAGACCAACTGTCATATTCTAATTGGTGGATCATCTTGATTGTTCACAGGTGTTTCTTGTTAGTCATTAGTCGGAGCCGGTGCTGGTGTCCGTGCCGGTGTACGTGCCCGTGTCTGTGCCTCATATTTCTATTGTATTTTGTCTAGTTTTGTTTGTGTAACCGCTTTTGGTGAGTCTCATATAACCAAGTCAAATTCAAGTTTTTTGTTGTGCAGGTGTCGGTATCCGTGCCGGTGTCCATGCCAGTGCCGTTGTCCATGCCGGTGTCCGAGTGTCCGTGTCGGTGCCGGTGCTGGTGGTATATGCTGTGTATATGTAATGTGTATTTTTGTTCTTATCTTTTAATTACAATTAAAAGTAATGACAAGTAATGAAAATAATGACAAAGATTTTTATCTTTGACACTTTGGCCTCAATGTCTGCAATTCTTTTTTATTTTAGGCTATATTTTGTTACCTTGTAAGGCAAGTTACCTTGTTTTTAAAATAGGGACATTAGTTTGGCTGTAATGCTCAGTCACTTGCAAAATAGGCTAGTAAAACCAACATGAAAATGAATCGTGATTAAATTGTGAATCACAATATTCCTGAAAAAAATTGCGATATGATATTTTTGCAATATCGCCCACCCCTAGACCCAGCTGTGTGCATGGCATGATGGCGGGTGGTGAGGCTCTTTTTCTAGCGCCCCTTCTGTTGCTAGGCCTGTTTCAAGTAAAACGGGTGAATAGCAAAGGCCGCTAATGCAGACAACTAGTTGTCTACTCTGGTTCCATTCACACAGCGTAGGTTTTTCATGCGGTTGTGGTGTGAGTGCTTAGAATTTACGCCTTAGTCTTCAGGCAGGAAATGCAGATTCCGTACCCTCGGTTTGCGAGCTACGGACGGGGCCTACGCCAAAGAACTTTATATCGCAATACTTGCTTGCTGGGCTGTTAATAAATGCATGCTTGTTACGTTATTTTGCCTCCCGAGTCTTTCTGGTAGAACTGTATGTGAACGTAACTGTTTTAAGGACTCAAATACAGGACTGACAACCGTATTCTGCTGCTGTGTGAACATGGTTATTATTACATGGCTTTCTAGAATACTTGGTTCTTCTGATTAGTCAAAAATATTTTGTATGACCTCAGAATTGCAAAAATCATTTCTTATAGTATCATGTATCTCAATATCACGGTACATCTGTTTCTAGTCATATCATTCAAATAAAAAATGAATGACCATTTATTTATTTGTTGAGCAAAGTAGTCATGTAATATTTGGATAACATACTTGACTTTGTGTCCAGGGTTTAGTCTGTGACAATGATACATCACTTAGCCTACGTATTAACTATGAAGCACTGGGAGACCAAACAAGTTACTCCTGTCAACAAAGCAGGTGTCTACATTAACAACAACCATCCAAACACACAAAAGAAAAATCAAACCTCGGATAAAAGATAATAATCAAGCTTCCACTTCCTTTGCACCATTAAGGAAGCTCAGTCAAAATTGAATTTGAATAGCTAGACAACAATAGGTCTCTTTCGAGAAAAAAAACGTAGTGGGTACAAAAGTAGCCTATAATGAACCATTTTTAGGACAACAAAAACATGCATTTGGCTTGTTACAAAGGATGTTTGTCCACATTGAAATTGAAATAATGGAAAGGAGAGCTATAATTCCGGGCTATAAGAATTAAATGCAGTTTTCTAGTAGTCAGTGAAGCACCTTGTCATCAAACACACAGATAAAAGACGTTTCTTTACTTCTGTAATGGAAGACTGAATAGCTGTTATTTAATCTAATTTAGTGTTGACAGAGTAGTGAGCCTATACCGCGGCAGACGGAACTCTATTTTCCATAGGCCTACATGGTTATGAAATTTCTCTAAGTTAAATGATAAATACAACTTTTTGAAGTCGCAGAAATTTCAACATCTGAATGACAAAATCAACTTAACCAGCCCACTACTGAGAAGTATTGAAGCGAAACTATAGCTTGGTATTTGTCACGCACGTAACACACACAACATTAGCCTACTTAAAACAACTTAAAAGGTGCTTTTACCGTTCTAGCTACTGACCACCAAATGAAACCCGCTTTCTACAACCTCTCCGCTTTGACCTAGCCAGGGTGAACAATTAAAATATTTACTTAGGCTACCTGTCAGGTAAGTTAATGTTAGAAACCGTGCAAGCTCAGAATCTGTTTTCAAGCGTTTTGAATCGCAGCTCCCTCCATCGATTAAAAACTTTACTGATATTCCTCTGTCCTCATATATTTCGTTTGTACGCTTTACGCTGTTTTTTGACATGGGAAATAAGAATATTTTGCACCATCCAAACTCTCCAAAATCATTAAACAAGTTATCGGCTTCCGGCTTCCCATATATGGAATGCCCGCTCTAAAGCACAAAATGATTGACAAGTAGAAAATGCTTCAAAAGCTATCCGATGGACCCTTTTCCATCATCAACATCATAAATCCTGCAAAGTTTTTTAAAATGTAATTTTTTTAACACTATATTTATATATACTACATACTATATTGTATATTACTTTTGCATCAAATTACAAAAAAATTCTAATACAGCGTAGGGAATGACGGTAAAATTGATATCTTTGTCTCTTCTGACGGCCGTTATCAATCTTTCTCTACTTTTTTCCTCTCTTTGAAAGTTGTGAAAACACTATTGTAGGGTTTTTCTTTTGCTATTTGAACAAATGGGAACAAAAAAAAAATATTAGATGTCTCTCATTCACCGCTTTAGAAGTTTACCCAGCTATGACTTCCACTTTTGAGAAACCCGGAAATGTGAAAAGGGTCCATTGGCTAAACAAAAACTTGTGGCGTGGCGTGGTGGCCACTTTGTATTTTACTGTTTATACAGAGACTTTAGGGCTGTCACAGAGTTCCGCACGAAATCTTTCGCGAATTAGTGTCATTTTTAGAAACCAAGGTTTCTAAACCGCAGGGTGCTGGAGCCTATCCCAGCGTCTCAGGCTGTAGGCAAGAGTCAATTATTACATACTCAAAATACACTAAGGAGTGCTCCAGTGAAAACATAACACATCTAGATATCAAAAAGATTTGTTAGATTTGTGCAAATTGTGTCTGGAGGATTCTCTCCAGGAGCTCACAGATTACATGCTCAAACAGGACTGGAGGTGGATAGAATGTGTAAGAGTTGCAAGGACGTCCAGCATCAGATGCAGCAAGAACCCACCAGGAAATGAAACTGGCACACGGCTATCTAAATTTCATCTTGTATTGAATAGCAGAGCAGGTTTGCATGTCGGTATTGTGAGGTGGCTGCTGAGCCGTTCTCTTAATCCTGCCACCTACAGAGATTTAACCACAACCAACATGCTTTCCATTAGCCAACCCACAGGAGCAAGCAAGCAGAGGAGATGGGGAGCTGGAGATAGAACAGGGGCTTTGTGAAGGACAGATTCAGGTGTGACTGACAAGCAAACAAGGAGAGGAAAAGGAGCCTGATTGAGTGACAAAGCGAAAATACAATACACATGACTCTTTCCAAAGGTAAATATTATGCATTGCTTTTCTACAGTTGAAGAACATGAACATGTGAACCTATGTATTTACACTAAGTTTCTCTATAAATTGGGTAATACTTTTTGATCCGAGCTTCAGTTAAGTCACAACACAATCTGCTTACAAAAAATTCACACAAATAAGGATGCATTTTCATGCCTGTATTAAATATACAGTGTAAACATTGGTTACACTTTATTTTAAGGTGATGTAGTTACATTGTACTTACTCAAATAAGTACTGAGTAATATTAATTAACTATATAACTATATAGGGTTACGGTTAGGGTTTGGTTGAGGGTTAATTACTTGTAATTATGCATAATTTACTGGTATTACTATAGTAAGCAGAATTAATAACGTGTAACTACGTCACCTTAAAATAAAATGTTACCTAAACATTTAGGAACACTTTTTCATTTAACAGAAAAAGAATGTGAACCCTCGCGCAACCGTCTCAGGATGATTTGTTTCACCATTCCTCTTTAGAAAACTGCTGATTGTCCTATGCATCACCCAACTTCTGCTGAGCTTCCATTTGCAAACAGGTGCGCCTTACATTCTCCATGTCAAATGTCCTGATAACCTTAGGAATTTATTGCACCATAAAGAAAGCAAGCTGTCCAGGCCCTGAGGGTAGAAGTTTTGATGTTTCAAATTTTAAGACCAATTAATGCAGAAATTGAAGAATTCATTAACATGTTCTTGCAACTGTATATCTGCATGTGGAGTGTAAAGATTGTGAAAGCTCATATTTGCAAGTATTCTTGTACTGTTAACATAATTACATAAGGAGCGTTTTTATTTATTTCCCCCCATTTGATGGGAATGCTTACAGCCAGGTGAATTTGTCTTGTTTTTTTTATCTCAGGAGTCAGAGACAGGTGTTAATTAACACATGCTTGCGTGTGCAAGTGAATCTGTAGGTGTTTTTATGAGCTATTAAATGCATCACACCAAGCAACAATTTCTCGCAGGTACATCACCTTCACGGCTGGCCCTTATTATCCTTTCATCTACCTCCCAGGAAGCGCCAGGTGCCACTCCCAGCCAGTCTCTTAATGCCAAACCGATGCCACTTTCTGCTGACAATAACAAGCAGAACGTGGCATTCATTATCAGCGCTGACAAGCAGGCTCCTCTGGAGAAAAGTAAACTTGCTGCACTCTCACTGACTACTAGGTATCTTTCTTCAAACTTTTGTCTACTTTGCATCTGTATACTGAAATTCATATTTCAGTATCATTCACAGCCCACAATGGCTGTATAGCTCTCGTGTTGACCTTGTGGAAGGTTCACGCATTTGCATGCAGGAATATTAGTGGACTCCCGAAGGACGGCCACAATGAATGGAGTTCAGTTTAAATTCAGCATCATCTGAAAGCAGCTCGGTCGTCAGCCGCCTGGATTAATTTGAAAATTACAAAGTGTATCTTCATCTCTAACTAGCATGGAGAATGTGACTCAGCCCCTTTTGCAATGATAATAGTATTTATCTCAGCTACTTAGAGAGGAAGCTTCTCATACTGATATGGATTCCAATAGGGGCCTCTACACAAAAGGAAACTTGGATTTTAATTATGAGTTTTAGGCTAGCAGTTCTGGATTTGCAGACTCAGTGCAGGGTAACGTTGAATATATAAGTGTCTTATAATCATTTAAATGTAAAGTGTGTCAATGTTTGGATGTTAAAATATATATATTCTCTTATCCCAGGTGATATCAAAACATTGAAATCAGTTGTGCTGCTTAACATTTTTGTGTAAAATGTGGTACATTTATTTCAGGATACTTTGATGACTATATTTCAAAACAACAGCTGTAATTTGAACAGAAATCTTTTGACACGTTTGATCAATTAAATGCATCCTTGCTGAATAAAAGCATTAATTTCTTCTTCAAAATAAATGTGACTGGCCCCAAGTTTTTAAAAGGTAGTGTATATAATTACATTACATTTATATTTCATATTAATTATAAAAATAAAATTGCTCACATTTAATGCATTAAGCTTTTGTAGACTTAAATCAGTAACACTTTATTTTGATTGTCCCCTTTAACATTCTGTTGACTATAAGGAACCGTTGCACCTATGTCAACTACCAGTTATTAGAGTATTAGTGGAGTAGTAGACTACTGAATATTTGCTAACTCTTTAATTTGATGGTCCCCCAACAGACATAACTTAGTATAACTTTGCAAGTACATGTCAAGTTACTATTAACCATAACCTATTCTATTAACCCTTGGCTACTAATACTCAACTAACTTACTGAGAGTTAGTTGAAATAGGTATCAAATTATTAATTTCAATGTAAGTACATAGTACTTAAAGCCACTTAATATAAAGTGGGACCAAAAAGAGTCATATTGTCTAAGGGTCATAAGGCTGGAAAGTGTGTATCGCCAGCTTGACTGTGAAATTGTGTTTGTTGATGCCTAAGAGCATCCGCTTTCTTAATAAGCTTGAAGGGTGTTTACAAGCCTATACCCTGAGCTACTTTGTTTAGCTAAATGAACAATCTGTTTGTCCTGCAGGAAATGACTAGCTTGTATGTAATCTGTCGTCTGATAAGTGTCTCCCGTGACTCATCCTGCTATACCTAACTGGTTAAGTTAAGCCTTAGTGTTGTTTTCCATCAAATAAATCACCTCAATTACCAGCTGGCACAAGTAAAAAAAACACACACCTCTCTTCACGTTATGTGCTTTATTGTCTTGTCAGTTAGAATCAGTTTCCACAACATGTCATTCATTTAAAGGGCCTGCTAGTCTTGATCAAAGTGACATATGGAACATGGCAGCCCTATGCTTTTTTCTTTTACATACTATGTGGCTTTCGAAAACCTTTGTACGGTGCATTATCCATGCATCTCACCTGCCTACTACACACACTCTCTGAACAGTGTGCCCTTGACCGGTCAAGCTACTTGTGATTTTCACATTTCACAGTAAATTAGAGTGTGTTGCACTTTTAAATGTGTGAACAACAAGTCCTACACAGAACATCTCTGGAAGCCTGAAGTGGAAACGCATAGATTGTTTATGTCAACCTCCGAAAGCATAAAAAAAGGTGGTGGTGGGGGAGGGGTAAGCATACATTTTTATCACACCTCTGCTCTTTTTTCATTCTCGTTCTTTAGTTTACTGATATGAAGGGAAAAAATAAAACTAAAAGACATAAATCTCACGCCTCTGGTAATTTTCATCATTGAAGTCAGCGGTCCAAATTATCTGATATTACTGTCAACAACAGCCTGGAGCATGACACTTGCATATGATATGCAGTGCATATGATTTACAGTGTAATACGACCAAGACTAAATCTAAACCATAAAAAGGGACCATCAGCATCAACGAAAATTATTATGGAATATATTACCCACCTAAAAAACATGAACAAATTTGGGCTTATAATAAGCAAGCCATCTCGCTGTGTGTGAAATGAAAATTAGACAAGCTGACCACAGCTGTGCCTGTTTTTAATTCCCTATAATGAGCCAAATGTTACCAAGCACGAGTGGTGCTGTACAACATTAGCCCTTTGCAGAAACGTCGGCCCCCTTTTATCTCTTAGAAGCCTCATTAGCTAATCAGAACCCTGTTATTTAATAAAAGTGCTATAGTTTCGTCCGGCTGTTCTAATCAGCATTATTGTCAAAAGCTCCTTGACCTCACCAAGAACGAGTTCACACGAAATAAGCAAGCCTGGCAATGTGAAAAACTATAGCGTCATGGAGTACTGAGACAAAAAGGCTAATTTAAAGGACAATGAGCAACCGATTGAATCTTCAGAGGGTTGTAGGGATTGCCAGACCCTTACGAAAAAAAGAAGTTAATTCAAGTGTGTGTAAACTCGCGCTCGATCAGCAAAGTTCGGCATCCGACGACCACGGAAGGTCTCTGTGTTGCTGTCTTTTCTCACAGCAAAGTATTTTTCATTAAATTAAATACATTTTCTCATGAATTAACTCGTTATTTCATCTGACTTTTGATGATATCTGTGCATGATGTGAGCGAATGTTTCTTTTTAAACTCTTGAATGAAAATAATGTCAAAGAATAATCAAATAATCAAATGTAACAATTTATTATGTCAGGTAAATGTATCATGCCAATTTCATAATCAGTTCAAATATAATCAATACAATAACATAAAATGCTCTGGAATAAATAGAAAAGATGCAAACCCAACATTAAGAAATATACATGAAGTTGAGAGTAACGGTTTACGACCGGCTCTCAACATTCACGGGCTGATCTGAGATACAGAAGGCCCTGATCTTTTTGCTGCATACCATTAGCCAGAACCTCTTTCACATGGTAACGTGCTAACAATGGTAATTTGCATTCGGAGGTCACACCTTCTGCGAGCAGGGGACCATTTGCTTGAAAGTCACCCCCTTGTGTGCAAGATATTTCTAAACTCTTAAGAACTTTATTACCTTTTGGTTTAATTCTTTGGGAATTAGACATTTGTACCAGTCGCACTGAGACATTTAAAATTATACCAAACAAGTATAAAACTGTATGATAATTGTTCACATTAAAACCTAAACCATATAGATTCTTGTGTGAGTTTGGGTGATCTCACCACGAGGGAGATAGATTGGGGGTAGAGGGAAAGAGATGTAGATTAGAATGTTTCTGAGGTGAGACTTTGCGTCTCGAATGGTGTACAAGTGTGAGTTCAAATGGTAATTTCCTTTGTTTTCTCAGAGAGTAGCCCTCTCTTACAGTTCTTCCAGTTTTTCCAGTCTTACATGTGCTATAATCCTTTTAAACTAAAATAAGAAAGTATACTTTCAGTCGACTTTGTATGTACTTCTCTGAAATACACTCAAAATTGCACGCAAGTACACTTGACTTATACTGACAGAAAAATTTAATATTTGGCCTATACTTGTAGCCTACTCAATGTTTTGATCGAGCTATACCTAAAAGTATACAGTTGTGGTCAGAATTAATGGCACCCCTGGTAAATATGATCAAAAATGGCTGTAAAAAAATCTCCATCGTTTATCCTTTTGATCTTTCATTCAAACAATTCGCAAAAATCTAACCTTTCATTAAAGTAAAAGAATTGAAAGTGGGGGGTTAATCACATTATGAAATAAATGCTTTTCTCCAAAACACGCTGGCCATAATTATTGGCTCCCTGTTATTAAATACTTTTTGCAACCGCCTTTTGCCAAGATAACAGCTCTGAGTCTTCTCCTATAATGCCTGTTGAGTTTGGAGAACACCTGACAAGAGATCAGAGACAATTCCTCCATACAGAATCTGTCGAGATCCTTCAGATTCACAAGTTCATGTTGGCGCTTCTTCTCTTCAGTTCAGCCCACTCATTTTCTACAGGGTTCAGTTTAGGGGACTGGGATGGCCATTACAGATGCTTGGTTTTGTGCTCAGTTACCCATTTTTGTGTTGATTTTGATGGTTTTTTTTTTGGACCGTTGTCCTGATGGAAGATCCAACCACGGGCCATTATAAGATTTCTAGCAGAGGCAGTCAGGTTTAGATTTTTTATCTGTTGGTATTTGCTAGAATCCATAATACCATGTATCTGAACAAGATGTCCAGGACCTCCAGCAAAAAAATGGGGTACTTTTTATCCATTTTTACATCCAAACACATCTTTTTTTGTTTCATCTGACCATAGAGTTCCAGTCATGTCTGACAACAGAATATGCTGGAGTTTATTTTTGGAGGAGTGAGGAGGATTTTTCTTGAAACCCTCCCAAACAACATGTGGTGATATAGTGGTTGTTTAATATATTTTTTTAGGCTTTCTGATCCCCAAGACTCAAGTAATATCTGCAATTCTCCATCTGTGATCCTTGGAGAGTCTTTGGCCACTCAAACTCTCCTCCTCACCATGCATTAAGACAATAGACACAAGTCCTCTTCCTGGCAGATTCGTAACATCTTTAGCTGATTGGAACTTCTTAATTATTGCCCTGATGGTCAAAATGGGGATTTTCAATTCTTTGGCTATTTTCTTACAGTCACTTTCTATTTTGTGATGCTCAACCATTTTTTTAATGCACATCAGAAATATATTCTTTGGTTTTACTCATTGTCATGGATGATTAAGGAAATTTGGCCTTTGTGTTTTCTCATATTTAAACTCCTGTGAAATAAGAAGTCATAGCTAGACAATTTCATGTTCCTAGTCACCCTGGTGTGCCAAACAAAGGTAAATATTAATATACTTAAGAGATATTTTACCCGTAAAAAATTCAAGGGGTGGAAATAATTGTGGCCAACGTGTTTTGGAGAAAAACATTTATTTCATAATGTGACACCCCCCACCCCCACCCCCAAACAACACACTTTCAGTTCTTTTACTTCAATGAAAGGTTAGATTTTTGCAAATTTTTTGAATGACAGATCAAAAGGATAAACAATGCAGATTTATTTTTTACAGCCAGTTTTGATCATATTTACCAGGGGTGCCATTAATTCTGACCACAATTGTAATTAAGTATTCTGAGTATACTTGGCTTGTAGTTCTGTTTACTCTTTTGATTGAGTAGCCTATTAAATACGTTTTTCACATATTTTTACATATAGGCTACTGTCTTATAAACTTACACTGTTTGAAAATATTGATTTATAAAGAAAACAGATATGTTCCTAATTCTGAGTATCTTAATTCGTGTCTCTATAGACTATAGTCCACATTTAGTGTACATACTGTATGAATTTACTTCAAATCTACTTTACTTTGCCCCCACCATTGACTGAATTTTCGTTTTCACTGTTATTTCACTGTTTAATGTGCTATTACGGATTTTCTGAAAGAGTATAGAATCTCCAGATCAAAACACAGGTGAAGAAGAAGCAGAAATAAATGACAGAAGATTGCTAACGTAATTGTGAAACAATATTTTTTGTACAGTCTATTAACGTGATCTTCAAACATCAAACAGCATATAAATCAAAACTGCCTAACATCTTTGACAAAAATGCGATTTTCTCAGCTTTTTGTTTAAAATGCTGCTTCTTTTGAATGAAACTTACCCACATCCAAGTGTTGATTAAAAAAATATGCATGAAGCTAGAATGAAATTCTTTTGAAATGGAAAGAGTTAAAGTACAATTAGGCTAGCCTATATTTCAAGTATAAAAATATAAATAGTAAACTATAAGTATGATATGTTCACTTAAAGAAAACTTACAAGTATGTATACTTGCAGCATAAAACTACTAAACTAGTTGTTTACTGATAGTATACTTCAAAGTGTATAAACCAAAAAATGTGCTACAAGTATTTGATTAGTAAACTATCAGTATACGTATTAGTTCACTTTTATACACTAAAAAGTGGGCCAATTTAGTCAGTATTTAAACAGTACACTTACAAGTATACTTCTAATACATTGATATAAGTATACTGGATAAAGTATGATTAAAAATATACTTGACATTTACTAAAGTATTACTTAATAAAATAAACTTGAAGTATACTTATTTTTGTAAGGGGAGCCCAGGTGTAAAGGGGAAATGAGCCCTTTCTGCGAGATCCCCTGTGCTCTCATCATTTTTCAAAGTAGGGCAGGCGTCACAGCTGCACCGTGAATCAGAAGTGAAATTTCCATTGGAAATGGGGGGCTTAGCACTCTTCCGTGACGATGGAGTGTTGCAGGTGGATGAGTGAAACAGCATGAAGTAGCCTGTAAGGATCCTGAAGAGAGACATTGCATTCTGGGAGGAGATGCAGGGCAAACAGCATCAATCTGGGTGAGTTGGGTGCCAAAGAGCATGTAAATAACTGCTTTTGAGGATAAAAGTCAAGCATATTTGGACAGGGTTTTTTTTTATTCAAGCTTATTGAAAAAAACATGACAGCACTGACTTTTTTGTGAAATTACATTGCACATTTTGCGAAACTTTCAAAGTGAAATCTACAGGCACTAGAGGTTTCACAGACAGGGCTTAGATTAAGCAATGATTAGGCCTTAGTTCCAACTTCCATTAGGATATTTAAGAAGCTTTTATAAACTTTTTAAAGCTTTTAAAAAACATTACTGATGTTATTCTTGAGACAAAACGATGGCAGTGACATATTTTAAGATATGTTAGTGCAAGTTGTTTTCAGTTATAACAGCTCAAACATGCATTTTAGTCTGGAAATAGGCTTAATAAGGCCATGTTCAGTTTTATCCTAAAGAGGTGAACATGAAATTTGCAACATTTTATTATGTTTGCTATTCTATGTATAGCGGCAGTTTGGAAATAAATGGCCAGTGTCGCTAAAAGGTTAATGCTGTAATGCGATTGAAATTAATAAACTATCTACTGTACACTAAACCCCAGCTAACAGGTATCATTCTCAGAACGTTCTTCCGCTAACGTCAATAGACTGTTCAAAGGAATGTGGTCTTTAATAATGTTCTTTAAACATTAGCACAAAAACATACTCTATTCATGGAATGTTTTTTTCCTGAAAAGTTTTAGTTGGACATTCATCTAACATTTTTTTAATGTTACTTGTTTCGGAAAGTTTAGAGTGTCTGAAGATCAAAGACCCGAAACACCTTGTGACCCTGGGTTCTTCACTGAAGATGTGTCCAAGCTGCACCTCTAAGGTGTTTCAAAATCTAGAGAACATTTAAAACATTCCCATAACATTTGCAAAATTATCAAATGGAATGCTTCATTAATGTTCTCATAACCAAGAAAAACAAAAGCAAGCATATGAGATAAAAAAAAAATGCATCTGATGAAGCAAACGTCTAATAGTCGTCCAAACACAGCCCTGACATCTAGGCTAAAACAAGGCAAAATTTGGGCTGTCAGTGAAAATTATAGCCCAAGAATATGCACAGGCTACGCATAGAACATGTCAAAGAAATGAAACCAAACACCTTGTATTCACTGTTGACTTTGCTTACATGATGGAACATCATACATCTTTCAAGTTCTTTTGGAAAAATCAACATGTAACTAAATTCAAGGTTATTTTGGCTAAAAGTTGATTACTCATAACAGGACCATATCGTGTCTATTATTAAAACCGAGATGAAAATGACGGCTATTGCTTGCTGGGAAGCGCTTCACAGGACCGCATCAGTGAACCAGGTGTGTTGCCAAGCAAGTGTACTTGTCTGAAAAGCCACACATGTGGAGTTGGTTATGTGATGCGAATGTAAAAATGTATTAGTTTAGAAATCATGCAGTATGGTAAAAGTGGTCATCATAACATAGTATTTGCAAGGAACTGCATGCAAATAAATTTTTATTAATTGATAATCTGCCCTTGTAATCATAATTTGTGTGAAGAGTATTAAAATGTGTTGGTGTTTTACTGCCACTAGTGTTCATTTCAGCTGGAAACTGCAGTGAATTGTATGTATATAATTTTTTTTTATTTCAGCAAAAAGTGCTGGAAAATGCATGTTTTTCCAAAGAGCCTATATGTGTTGTTGTTGTTGTTTTTTTTTTAAAGAAAACTGTTCTGAATGACAAAATAACTTCAATTTACCAGCACAGTTTGCTTATGCACCTGCTATACACCTTAGTATCCTTTGTTCATTTTAGTGTGCTGCATAGAATTTGAGTTTTATGCCATTTGGCTGAGGGTCTTTGGGGAAATGAAGGATTTTACCCAATGTAATCACGCTAATGGTTTCCAAGTCCACAGCGGAGTCTGTGCGAACTCTGGCATGGCTTCATGCTTTTAGACACGGCAGGCTGACGAGCACTGTCTAGATTAACATTTCATTTTCACGCTGCCAATCAGCTCAGGTAAATACACCCACTCGCTGTTGAAACCTTAGGCAGATTTATCTCACTGTGGAGTGATCCAGGTGGAGAATACAAGGGTAGCAGTTAAACAGTCAAGATGGAGTCAACTTCTGATTGCCTCCCACTGTTATGTGCAGACCCCATCATCGTACTCCATCTCAGAACCTAGTGCCTTTTTGAAAACTGAATTGGATGCTTCCCAGAAACCAGAAGGAAATAGATTTGATTCCAGTAACAAGAAACATGATGGCTATAAGGCAGCAGAAAGAGAATTTTTTCTTTCGGGAGCGACTGAAAATATTCTCCTGTGGAGAGGTTAAGGTTCACCTGGTCAGTAACAGCGGCTCCTGCCCTCACATGCAGGAATTACACCATTATGCATTTACATTTACTGTATGTATTTGGAAAATTATTAGACTTCACTGCCTGCCGTGCCTGGCCAAAAAAAAAAAAAAAAGTCGATGTTTGGATTTAAATAGGCAAATGCTTGAGTCTGATTGGATCATTAATGCAGTAATTATTATGTTTTTATATTCTCAAAACATTCAAATCTATGTGTAACGATGCGGCTGAAGCAGAAGCAGGATCCACGTGCAGCAGTATTTTATTAAATAAACTAAATTCAAACCAAGACTGTGGAACAAGACTCAGAAACAGGACAGCCAACATACAACATACAACAAAGGGTTAGTTCACCCAAAAATTTAAATTCTGTCAATATTTACTCACCCTCATGTTGTTCCAACCCCGTAAGACCTTCGTTCATCTTCGGAACACGAATTAAGATATTTTTGATTAAATCTGATAGCTGGATCACTCCTCCATAGGCTTCTTAAGGGATTGAAACTTGTTTCCCGAAAAGTTATTAAAGATATCGTTAAAATAGTCCAAGTGACTACAGTGGCTCAATCTTAAGTTCGCTCAAACGACGAGAATAGTTTTTGTGTGCAAAAAAAACAAAAATAACGACTTTATTTCAACTATTCGTTTCCTTCTCTGTGGGCCTCGAGTCAGTTCACTAGTGTAAAAGCGTAGAGCTTCTGTTGTTGTACGTCACGCATCACACACATGACCAGCGTCGGCCAATAGTGAGCCTACGTGTGACGTAGCTCTACGCTATCACACTACGTTAACTGACTAGAGGTTGACAGAGAAGGAAATGAATAGTTGAAATAAAGTCGTTATTTTTGTTTGTTTTTGCGCACAAAAAGTATTCTTGTCGCTTGATAAACTTAAGATTGAGCCACTGTAGTCACTTGGACTATTTTAACGATGTCTTTAATAACTTTTCGGGGCTGGCAAGTTTCAATCCCTGAAGAAGCCTATGGAGGAGTGATCCAGCTCTCAGATTTAATCAAAAATATCTTAATTTGTGTTCCGAAGATGAACGAAGGTCTTACGGGATTGGAACAACATAAGGGTGAGTAATTACTGACAGAAATCTAATTTTTGGGTGAACTAACCCTTTAAGAACTCACAAAGACTGAACTAGACACAGGGCTTAAATACACAGGCAAACAAGCTAAACAAGATAACAAGGGGGCATGGTTAATCAGAGACACCTGGGAAGACTAATAGACATTAAACATAACAGGGAACCGCTAAACATAGGACAAGACAGGGGAACACAGACTGGAATCACAACTCTATGGAAGCTTGTTTCCACCACAGAATAAGTTTACATCTCACAGTTCTGGCTTTCAGAATTCGGACAATACTGAATTCAGAATTGCGTGATATAAAGTCGCTATTGCGTGTTATAAAGTCAGAATTGTGAGATATAAACTCGCAATTCTGACTTTTTTTCTCAGAATTACATGTTTATATCTTGCAATTCTATAACACGCAATTTGGAGATATAAAGTCAGAATTGCATGATATAAATTCACAATTACATGTTATAAAGTCAGAATTGTGAGATAAAAAGTTGTTTATTTTTTATTCTGTGGCGGAAACAAGCTCCCATTTGAATGTTTTGAGAACATATAATACATGATAATCACTGCAATAATGATCCAATCATATACTTTTTTCCTTAGAATTGGAATTTATAACTCAGAATTGCGAGTTTATATCTCACAATTCTGAGAAAAGATGTCAGAACTGCGAATTGAGTGTTATAAAGTCAGAATTGCACGTTTTTTTGAGTTTATATCTCAAGTCACCTAAATTTATAAAGCGCTTTTAACAGTATGGATTGTTTCAAATCAGCTTTACAGTGATAATAGCAATTACCGTAACAGATTGTTTAGACTTTACCACAGCTTTAGGATAAAGTTATTGTCCAGGTAAAGTTAGTTTTGATTGATTCACATCCGTTGTGATGATCATTAGTTATTAACTTAGACAATGTTCTAACAGAAAAACCCTTAACGCACTTCTCATCTCGCAATTGCAAGTTTATATCTCGCAATTCTGACTTTATAATGCAATTGTGAGTTTAGCTATATATCGCAATTCTGACTTAATAACACACAGGTGTGACTTTATATCATACAATTCTGACTTATTATCTCATGTAAACTCGCAATTGTGAGATAAAAAGTCACAATCATCTTTTAAAATGTTTGATTCTGTGGTGGAAACAAGCTTCCATAAAAATCACAACTTTAAACACTTCAATTCAATTTTAGATAGACGTCCCTACGAGAATCACAAAATGAGTCATCAATGGAAAATGCCTGCACCATCATGTTTGCTCTCGTTCTTATATGGTGTAGTTGATGTTAACTGTTCATCCAAACATCAACTGTACACCTCAGAACGAGAGCAAACATGATGGTGCAGGCATTTTCACCGATGACTTCTGTAAAAAGCTGATTGTTTGTTTGATTCCTAGCTTTACTCCTCAGAGACATCCAGTGGTTTAAATCTCCTTTTGTCATTCTCAGGGACATCTATCTGAAATTGAATTGAAGCGTTTAAAGTTGTGATTTGAATGAACACAAGG
The DNA here is from genome assembly GCA_026230005.1 of Gila orcuttii. Classification (NCBI taxonomy): domain Eukaryota; kingdom Metazoa; phylum Chordata; class Actinopteri; order Cypriniformes; family Leuciscidae; genus Gila; species Gila orcuttii. The sequence continues at coordinate 28,092,953 of JAPDVR010000014.1, forward strand.
ATCAGACATTGAGCACGCTCTTGTCTATTCAAGTTAGCTGGAAACATTTGATGAAAATCCTGTCCTCATCTTGTGGATTGTGCTCAGTAAAGAAGTGGAAAGACAGGATTGTCAGATACATGACAGGAGTGCGAATGGATATTTTGCAAGTGAAACATTCACAAAGCCCATGTGTGTGTGTGTGCGTGCGTGCGTGTGTGTGTGTGTGGTGAAAATTTTACTTATAGTGGGAATATTTAGCACATAACTACAACAAGTACAGCAAAGTTTCGTGTTTCTTGTGTGCTGATATGTTATCAACTGTGCTTGTTCATGTGAAACCCTCAGGGCAACTGTCCAACCTATGAATAAAATCATTATCTTATAATAATCGCATAAATATGTTAACAATAAAGAAAAAACAAGAATGATGCAACATTATTATTTCACATGCTGTATAAATTAACAATGGAAAAGTTGCTTACCAAACATGCTTGAAGTAATTAGCATAAATGAAAATTAAACCCACTGCTATACCAACTTTCCATTGCCACAGGCACATTTACTTGTGTTGGTATATTGCTTCTGTTATGTTTTCATATTTGTGAACAGTTCTAAACTCAGCATGGAACATATTTGTTTTAATGCATACATGCTTATTTGTTTTCCAAAAAAAAAAAAAAAAAAAAATGTGGTTGTTATTTTCACATTATCATTTTGTTCCAAACCCATTTGACTTTCTTTCATCCAAAGACCAAAAAAAAGAAAAATATATATATATATATATATATATATATATATAGTATTGTATTGCACGCTGCTCTCAGTTTAGGTTGGAGATTCCATTTTGGGACGGAACGGTTATGTAAATATAGAACAAACAAATCGATTGGCCAAAGCAGTCGGCTTTGAGAAACAATCAGCTGCTTGGAAGAGTTTCATGACTGAACTATCTATACAGTACCACAAAAATATGATGCTCTTAGTTATTTTGGAGCTTGACGGCCCTTGGTCACCATCTCCTGTTGCGTTTCACTGAAGAAAGAACGTTTATTTGGAATGAATAAATTAACGGTATCAAATTTTGACTTTTGAGTGAACTATCCCTTTAATAGTGACATTTGTAAAAGAATAGTCCAGTCCTCTTAAGTGCATCAGCTCATGCAATTTTGTCTCATTCTCATCACTGAGAGGTTCAACAGATTTTCTATGGAATTACATTGGGATTTGAGGGCCCAGAGCGGCATCATCAGGATAAGGCGGGGAATCATTTTTACTACTAAAGAGTCACTTGAATGTGAGCCATCCCAAATGACATATTAAAGTGCCTCCCTCTCTCTCCTCTCTTGCTTTATCTCTCTCTCTCACTCTCTCTCTCTCTCTCTCTCTCTCTCCCTCTTAAAATTCATGCTTCGAATGCTCATTTGCACTCACGACAACAATGCATCAATCACTGGCAGTCGTAATTAAAAACATAATCATAATCTTCTGGATGGGTTCCTGAGTAGTGTTCAAATCAAACCCAGACATTTTAATATTAAAGGTATATATTGAAAAATAGATTTATTTGATCAAAAATCTGTTTTAACTGTATTCTGTATTAACCAGTACATTTAATTCTCAATAGAAGATTATATTCTGGCTTGAAATACATTTGGATATCCACTTACATTTGATAGAGGCACGCAAACTGTAGCACAGAAAATCGATTATGGGAATCCGCAGTGAAAAGGAAAGCAGCTCACAGCTGTCTAAAATGCTGAAGAGTTGAGCTGAGAGGTGAAGGGAGTAGTAGGCCAAAACATTGACAAAAATGGAACTAGAAAAGAAAGGAAAGAGGAGTGAAGACTTCTGGCGGTTTTCCAGGGCGATCTTTTAAGTGTCAACAAGATCAGGCTTTGGAAATATTCACAGATGATATCATGGGAAAGGGCAGAGGTGTTATTGATTTTTCTTCTCATGGCAGTTTATGAAATGTTTGCACCTACACTAAACAATACTGAGGCTGTAGTCCCATCTTACTTGCATAGAAAAGCATCTGACATTTTAAGAAAAGCAGCAATGAAAACCTTGTATGCATAATATTAGCTTTAATAAGCCCTGACCAAATATCAAAAAGCAATGTCATTGTTATAATTCAAAGTTGAATATACATAACTCTTATTTAGTAATAAACATAAACCTTATTTAGTAAACAACAGTCATGAGGGAGAGTCATGTTGATGAAGCAAATGGAAGTGACCGCTAATTAGTGTGTCACGAGATTAAAATGAAGGCTATGAAACTATGCTGTCAAAGGAGTGTTTATTATACCATAATCACACTGTTTTTCCCCAGGCAATTGTACAAATACAATTTCAACTTCTAATCTAATTTGTATTATTTAAAACAACATTGTCATTGCTTTTTATATTATCAGTATAGCAATTTGAGTGAAACATTAATTACATTTAATTTTAAAAAATAATTGTTTTTTTTTAGAACTTCTTAAAGGGATAGTTTTACCCAAAAATTACAATTTTGTCATCATTTACTCACTCTCAAGTTGTTCCAAACCTGTGATGAATTTCTTTCTTTTGTTGAACACAAAAGAAGATATTTTGAAGAATGTCAGTAACCAGAAAGTTGACGATAGACAGTATAGGAAAAGAAAATACCATGCAAGTCAATGGTCTGGTTACCAACGTTCTTCAAAATATCTAATTTTGTGTTCAGCAGAACAAAGAATCTTATACAGTTTTGGAACAACGTGAGGGTGAGTAAATGATGACAGAAATTTCCTCTTTGGTGAACTATCCCTTTAAAATGTGGTCATACTTTTGTCCATCAAATTTCCATTTCAATAGGAATTTGCCTGATTGGCAATTTGGCGTGATTCAAGTTCAAGTTGGTTCAAGGCCAAACAGGTTCAAGTTGGTCTCCAAAAGAAAACTGCTTGTTTTGAAAGTTACTTCTGTGTGAGCTGTGTGTCATACGTCACTACAATTAACCACAATTTCGTCAAAATTTTGCTAATCTGACAGGCCAGCTGCATGAACTCCACAGGTTTGTGTAAAATGTTCTTGTTCAAAAAACATGTTCTTCAGCATGATTCTCCATGAATGATCCATCAATATCTTGTGCTTCAGTGGAAGCATTATCCATAAAATTTAATTACCTCAAAATAGAGATCTCCTGTCATAATGTTTTTTTTTTTTTTTTTTTGTCTTCATTTTTTTAAATCCTTAAGCTTTCTGTTTTTTCCCCAGGCTTATTTGATTTTGAATACCAGATTTGCAATGTGGTCTCAGACATTTGTTCCCACTATGGACGATTCCTGGTACTTTTTTTACTTGAAAGTGCTTGCCAGCACTCCAATCTATCTCTCTAATAAAGAAGAAAAGCTTTCGGGTCAGAAACAATCATACCAGTGTGCATGGAGCCTGGTATGTCCATATGTGCACTAAATTATTATGTCAGGAATTCATCATAATAATTCCTTTCAGGAAGACAGGTTTTTATGTCTGCAATATTGAATTCATTTGAAGTCCTGCGTGCACTGTAAAGTTTATGGCCACTGTGAGTGCTGGATCATGACCATAAATTGAAAAAAAAATAATAATAATTCCTTCACAATGAATATGCACTTACACACAGAGAAGTATAATATAACATTTTCAGGGAAGACACATTTAAAAAAATGCCGCAAAACACACATAGCACACTAATGACAACAGAAGGTGCCTGTATTTGAGAAATATGAAATGTGCCTGCATTTCATTTCATTGCTTACTTTGCAGTTCTCGGCTTTGGCAGGCGTTCGAGACATTTTTTATGCTGAATCACACATAAAAACATTCAAACTGAGCAAACACTCCCTCAGTATACACATTTCAATAGTAAATAAGGACCAGTGAAACTGAGTAACTTCCAGCATAGTCTCACTGAAACCATCTCAATGTTATGAGGGCATAAACGTATACGTTTGGGTTGAGGAACATTTATACAAGATTGCCATCTAGTGTTCATAGCAGACATGGATAGCAGAATCTAAAACGGGACAAGCATGCTTGGAAAATAGATGCAAGTGAATCTTATCAATTAAGTCTCATTTGACTTTTTGTGGTTAATGTTTAGCACCCCTAAATAGAAAAGCAAAGATGTATAATTTATAAGCTACAACTAAGCCACTGCGGATAAAGGTACCTTCTATTCAGGCAATGAAGTGTTAGATCTGTGGGATTATCCCATCATTTCATTAGGATTATAAACCAGTATGAGGGCAAATTGCTTGAAAATACAAAAATACAAAAGTAAAGAAGCGTATATAATTAGATGGAGGTTTCTATTTCCTCTGAGGCTCAGTTCTGTCTTTTCTATCTTCCACTATGTTTAAATCTCTCACGTGAAACTATCTAAAAGGAGCACTCTTGTAAAATTGTGATTTTCTTTATTAATTGACTGAACAGATTGACTTTGAAATGAGGCCACATAACAGTCTGGGCCTATTTCGTTTTGCAGAAACAATTATAACAGTGTAGTGTGTCCCTTATGTAGATAAGGTCTTTGCTGTTTTGTTTAGGCTCTTTTATATATTACATAAAAAAGTGTGATAGATAGATAGATAGATAGATAGATAGATAGATAGATAGATAGATAGATAGATAGATAGATAGATAGATAGATAGATAGATGGATGGATGGATGGATGGATGGATGGATGGATGGATGGATGGATGGATGGATGGACGGACGGACGGACGGACGGACGGACGGACGGACGGACGGACGGACGGACGGACGGACGGACAGACAGACAGACAGACAGACAGACAGACAGACAGACAGACAGACAGACAGACAGACAGACAGACAGATAGATAGATAGATAGATAGATAGATAGATAGATAGATAGATAGATAGATAGATAGATAGATAGATAGATTGATTGCGAGCATTGCCCCATATATTTCCATATATCCATCCCAAACATATTACATTGCTTTAACTCATCAAAATAAGCAATTTTCAACTTTTTTTATGTTACACAAGATTTAAATTATTTTTTTAAAGTCAGTTTAATGTAATTTACGTTAAAATGACTTAAACAACCAAGTTGATTAAACTTAAAAACTTAAGGCAGCAACTTTTTTTTTTTTACATTGTCCTATGCAAGGTCTTTCACCATGTGCCACACATACCTTAGCTTAGAATAGAATTTCGTCGAGGGAGGCTTGTGTTGGGGGGCCCTGCGATAACCACCACACAAAAGCCACCCCCACCCCAACCCCCACCATCCCTCTTCCCATATCCCCCACCCCCCAAAAAACTGTGATGTGATGTTAGTTACTAAACAATGGGGAGTTAATTTTGGGTGAAGTATATTAAATGTTTTTGCCGAACATTTTACAACATCAATTAGTTTTGTTTCACAATTGTTTTCACCTAAAGGACACCAAAGGATGGGATTAAACTGCTTCAGGAAGAGTATTTGTGAATCTTATTGGTAATGACTGATTATTAATGTTCCAAGCCAAAGGATAATGTGAAGTTTAATGCATCATGTTTAATGAAAATATGTGTTTGCGTTAATGAAGCGAGTTCATGCTTTGACCTGTGTTAATGGTTTAGATCAGTGAATATGCCAGTTTCTATCCATCAGGGTTTCGGGTGTCTGTAAAGTGCTGCAGATGTAAGAGTTTCATCACCTTTTTAGGAAATACCGCCACAGGAATGTAGAATGAGCCAATTTCTTCTTTTTAATGGAAATGTCACACCTGATTACCATTTTAAAAGGTCTGTTTTAAACATGTCTGTTTATGTCTGTAGTTAATCGCAAGCACATTTTCCTCCAAACTTCCCAGTCTAATTAGCATATTGACTATGCCATAGTCACATAATTGCAAATAAATTTAAATAATTTGACTTTAGATTATATGACTCACAGATCTCAAGCAAGATGTTCTTCATTGAAACCCTGGTGGGCTTAATGGATAATGCTGTTTATAGTCTCTTAAAGTAAATATGTTTAGCAGCCTAATCCTTATTGGCCTTTCTTTTAGCGTGTACCGTGTTTTGTCTCATATATGTGTAATTAATTGTAAATAGTAATTCCATTACATGCTTTTTGTATTACTTGTTTAATTTATTTTTAGATTTAGTTAGTTTTAGTTTTTATGTATTTCCAGTTCATAATTTTAGTGCTTCGACTAATGTGTCCCCCGAATGTGTCTGTGAAGTTGCAGCTCAAAATACCCCACAGAGATTTATTAACCCCTTCAGACCTGAATTATGTTTTAAGTTTCTGAAAAATATAAAAGTACATTTTCCCAGCTCATGAGGCTTCTATAAATGAGACCAAATAAAAAAAATAAAAAATAAATGTTTGGCTTTAATATTTTTTTTTTGTCCATTTCAATGGACATCAGGTCAAAACAGGTGTACTTCACAAAAATGTACCAACATAAAATTAAATAATAAACATAAAAATTGTTAGTATATACTTAAAGCTTTTTCTCAAGGTCAAAAACTTTTCAACAGTTTACCATTTCAACTTCAATTTTGAGGTTTTTGTTTTACAGATTGCACATTGTTTGTAACAAACTAAATATCTTAGAATCAATCAATATGGTCATGTTAGGGTCATTTTCTTTGCACATCTTTCTTTTTTTAGATCAAAAACATTACAATATTGAACATTACAATATTTCAACTTTTATTGTAAGGTTTTTGCTTTATAGATCACACATTTGTTTATTCATAACAAAATAAACCTAGGAATCAATCAATGCATTCATGTTAGAGTAATTTCCTATGTGTGTCTTTGAAACAATTTCTCTGTTAACGATTTTCTTGTATTGTTACAGTACATTACTAGCAGCATGGTTGCCAGCAAGTTACTGTATTTTGATTTCCAGTAACTGTACTGTAATTCACTTTACAGTACACAAGATCAGTACTGTAAACTACCAAATAGTAGCCTACTTTACTGTATTTTTACTGTTATTCGTCATTTGTTCTGCTTTTGCTGTAATTAATTATATGGTATTGTACTGTAGTATCTATATTGATACATTACTGCTAAATATTATTATAATTTTCTAAATAATTAGTAATAATGATAATATTATATCATAATAATATAATATGTAGTTATAAGGAATATATAGGCTATAGTAGGAAAAATATTATAGAAGTCAATGGCTACTGTCAACTGTCTAGTTATCGACATTCTTTAAAATATCTTCATTTGTCTTCAGCAGAATAAAGAAACTCATACTGATTAAGAACAACATGAGGATGAGTAAGTAATGACAAATATAATTTTTGGGTGTACTATACCGATAAAGGGATAGTTCACCCAAAAATTAAAATTAGCCCATGATTTACTCACCCTCAAGCCACCCTAGGTGTGTATGACATCGTTCTTCTTTCAGACGAACACAATCGGAGTTATATTAAAAAATGTCCTGGCTTCCAAGCTTTATAATGGCAGTGAATGGTTGTTTCTGTTTTGAAAGCCCATAAAAGTGCATCCATCCATGATAAAAGTGCTCCATGCGGCTCTGGGGGGTAAATAAAGGCCTTCTGAAGCGAAGCGATGCGTTTGTGTAAGAAAAATATTAATATTTAAGTTTACGCTTTAGATTTAGGTCAAATCCGTATGTTCATTTGGCCAGAAGCTAGTCATTTTACTTTATACAGTTTTAAATATTGATATTTTTCTTACATCTCCATCTTCCTCATCATCACATAAAGTCAACATCTGAGATATTTCCATCAGCTATATACTCAAGCACTTCAAGAACTATATATTCTGCATATAAAAAAGTTTCAAAAATGTATCGGTACTGTGATGTAGATTTTTTATATAAGAAATTTCAATCAGCATTACTGGACTTTAGTTACTGGAATGTGATTTCAGTAACAGGCTTTTGAACCCACTGTCCATTCTAATGGACAGACACATTTGAAAAAATCCTGATTTAAAATGTGCAATTCTACAATAGATTTTTAACGTTAATTAATAAGTTCAATCTTTCTTTTATACATACAAACTATGAAATACTGGCATACATATCAAAAAATGTAAATAAAACCATAGGAAATGTTGCTTGCTTCTGTGTTTGGAGAGAAGTGCTGACATGCTTCTCTTCAATGTAGTGTTTTTTTTTTATAATTACTACATGCAGAGCTTTACTGCCATTTGATTGGATGACAAGCGTCCAATCTAATGGACTGCAGGCTTTAAACTAGGTGAAATGCTCCAGAAGTAAAAAAAAGGGGGTTGACATGTGATGTCTTAAACCAAATGCCCATTTTTGGAGATGGTTCTCACTGCGGAACATGAAATCCACGGAAATCCCACCTTACATACACCTAAACCTACCCAACTCCGCCCCCTGATCCCTAAACCCACCCCTAATCCCTAAACCCAACCCTAATCCTACCCATCTCCACCCCATGGATCTTGATCCGACTCCTCCCCGTGGATCTCATGTACTGCATTGAGGTGCTACTGCATTTTTGAGTGGAAGGGAAAACATGCTGTTTTCATGCATGTATCTTTAAATGCAAATAGACTGCTGCTCCCCACCCCACTTTCCAGAAGAGGGGGCGGAGCCTTTACATAGCTCCTGCCTTAGATACTCTGCCAAAAACTAAAACATCTGTTTGGTTTTGATAATCATCTCTGTCGCGGTCATACTCACGTGACATTGCAGTTCTTCCTCATCATTACAGTTTTTTATCTCCATGCATTTTAAAGCCATATCTGTAAAAACTTGTGATATATGGTTTTCTGACCACACACACACGAAGCACACGCAGTTGCGCACACCATCCAGTGAGTATTAAACTAAGTTCTTTTCACATCTTATTGCACTTCAACTTTCAAATACACTCAAGGTTGTGTCAAAACACACAAATACTCACATAAATTCAGTCCGTTATGTCTGTGAACGTAAACAGCAAGTAAAGAAATCGCATGTGTTATACCTATACTGATATATGCTGTTAACCCTAAAACAGGCAACGTATCTCACAAGATACATAGTTTTTATTGTCTTTTTTGGGGCATAAGAATGATTTTTTCATCAAATCCTTTTATCACTTATGACAGCCTGGTCTGTCTTGAGTATGCTGGTCACATAATTTGCTTCAAATTTTTTGTGATCAATTAGTCAGCCTGACCTAAATCCAACATGGCTGCCAGTGGTGCAGAACATTCAGATTTTGAGATAAGTAAATATATATTAAACTTACTTTTCTTCAAAAAAAAAAAGAAAAAAAAAAGAATACTGCTAACATTAATTGTGAACATTGTCTTAAGGTGCTGAAGGAGAAAATTAAGTAATATGTTGTTCATGTTGTTATTTAGGATGTTTTGAAATGTATGTAACTCCTGAGATACGTTGCCTCTTTAGGGTATAAAAAAGACATTAAACTAGCTCTATTTAAAATGCACTATTCAAACTTTAATGATTGTAATTCAAGAATGCTTTGGAATATAGACCTAAGTTTGGTCTTGTTTTAAAGAAAACAGTCAGCAGATTATTGTTGAAGTGAAAGCACTTCAAAAAAATTAAAGTATGAAAAAGTTATGGAAGTTTAAACTTACATTAAATCAAATATACTGTACTTAATATGTATATTTTTTTATAAAATATGTATTTTACTAAATATTTTTTACTATAAAATTACTATAAAATCAAAGCCATATATCTAACCAAGTTGTGTTCCAAATTTGAAGTTGATGTCACAAAAATTGAAGTTCCCATGAGATTTTGTTTAGGCATAATACCAAAAATAGCCACCGGGTGACTTATATTCCATTGAATTTAATTGTATGCATTCTGCCATAACAAATTAATAAATATCTGTCCAAATATCACTTCTGTCACAAAATATGGAACCTTGAGACTCAGACCTTTCTGACAATATGTGTTTTGTCAAGATTAGAAAAGGTTTTGATCTCAAATTATGAAACATGGATGCCCAAAAGGGGAGGAGCCCAGTAAAAGAATTTACAGTACCGTTTCTATGGTAACGCAACGTCCAATTTCAAAACGGGTTCCACAGGCTGAATCGTGAGTTCGTAAGCTTTCGAATGATATATCATTTCTCAACATTAGATCAGGTGAAGTATGGGATATAGTTGTTTTAAACATGCAGTGGCAGTAACAGTTAACAGTTAACATTGGTCCTTTTTTTATACCCTAATCAGGCAACGTATCTCAGGGGATACAATTCATAAAATCCAAAATATATCAAATTTAAAAAAAAAATATTTTGGATATGTTTAATTTAAGTCCAGATGATATAAAAAATGACATGAAATAATTTTTTGCTTAGCATTTTCCACTCTTGCCTCTTTAAGGGTTAATATGAATCAAACAACAAAAGAAAAAAAGAAAATCTCTCACTGCTCTTGACTGAATAACTTTATAGCTTTAATAAAAAATATATGTCTTACTTGAATGCCACTGTTAAATGCTCTGTTGAGGAGATAAACATGGTGGAACGTGTACTGCTCCCCCAGGGCGGGGTCTATGCTAATAGGGCAGAGTCCGTCAGCAGTCGTGGGCGGGGCCTAAGCATATGGGACATCACAAATGCTAGAATGTTCAAATGGCTTGTTCTGAGACTGCTTTTAAAAGAAAAAAAGAGTTGATGGATTTTTACCACTATAGGGTGGTGTGCGTGTGTACACAGTGCCAACAAACAATTATGTTCAAATGTAAAAGTGAATTTAGCATAATAGGCCCCTTTAAACTTATTTCAGTTTATTGCCAACTTGGCATCATTTCTATTTTGTTTAGTTTCAGTTTTTAATGATTTATAATAAATAGCCTACTGCAATATTCCGTAGAAAAGTATACTGTTTTAGGGCTTCCTAGTAACATATCCAGTGAGGTGTCCTCCAACATTAGGCATTACTGCACGCCTGCAGCGTTGCGCCCCAGAGCATGAGCTCTTCCCACCTCTCCGCTTCCTTTATACGCATGCGCGTTGTCGCTTATTGTGTTTGCAAAGATGGCGTTGAGTAAAACATTTGGACAAAAACCAATAAAATTTCAACTCGAGCAAGATGAGGATTTTTACATGATAGGTTCAGAGGTACGTTTTCTGTCTCACGTAGAATTGTGCGTATTTTTACACCTGATATGCATTAATGTAACCATCGTATTAACACTAAAACATCTTTGACTTGTCTTTTGTTGGTTGTTGCCAGTTGAAGATGCTGACATCTGCATGTCGACGTTATGAATGAATGATTAAATGATCAATAGAGCTTGCAATCATCCCTGTTCCTCTATAAAGTGAAGCGCTTACCTATCCAATCTATAAAAGTCAGATTTGAAGTGCGATAACGTTATTTATATTTGTGCCAGACAAGTAACGTTAATATAGCAGTTTTTCATTTAAATAATATGGTAAACATGTTAAAGCGAGTTCACACAGACAATAATTCTACGATTATTTACCCTGTTGTTCCAAACCTTTATGCTTTCCTCCCCATTGGAACACAACAGGAGATGTTAAGAACAATGTTAGGAACTGACCGCCTCAGTCTCCATCTACTTTCATTGCTTCTGTTTTCACAATGAAAGTGAATGGCGACCTAGAGTTTGGAATAACATGAGTGTGAATGATTTTTAAAACTTTTTAAACTCAAACATTATACTCTGTCACACCATGCACACGGAAACGCATGTATAGCCTACTACTCTTACTATTTTTAGCACATCTTTCTATGGCAGAGATAGTAAGAGTAGTATGTGTTTGCGAATACAGCAATGCATTTATTTTAATAGGTCCCCCAAAGATGAAAATTCTTTCATTAATTACTCAACCTCATGTTGTTCCAAACCCCTAAGACTTTCGTTCATCTTCAAAACACAAATGAAGATCTTTTTGATGGAATCTGAGAGATTTTTGTCCCTCCATAGACGGCTACGCAACTACCTTGAGTTCATAAAGAGATTGTTAATCTCCATGTGAATAAAGCGGTTTAGTCCAAAATGTTCTGAAGAGACACGATTGCTTTATATGATGAAAGATTGAATTTAGGCTTTTATTCACATAAACATTCATCAACTCAATCATCAGTTGTGGTAAACGTAAGCTCAAGAATGTTTGCTTGACGTGCAAGAACTAATGAGGTTCATTCTTGTGTTGCGCAGCATGTTTGAGCTTCTGCAAGAGGTTTGTTCTTGTGCGTCAAGCAGGTTCTGTTGAGCTGTATATGTTCGCTGATCAATGTTTATATGTGAATAAAAGCCTAAATTCAATCTGTTCACCATATAGTGATCGAGTCTCTTCAGAAATTTTGGACTAAATAGCTCAATTCATATATGGTTTAGTTTTACGATCTCTTTGTGAACTTTTTGAAGCGTCAAAGTGTCAGTTGCGTAGCCGTCTATGGAAGGATAGAAAGCTTAGAAAAAATTGTGTTCTGAAGATGAATGAAAGTCTTACAGGTTTGGAACAACATAAGGGTGAGTAATTAATGACAGAATTTTCATCTTTGGGGGAACTAACCCTTCAAGACAAGACACCACATGTGGAAAGTGTAAAAACTAGATATATCCCCAAACTTACTAAGCTGATCAATCTTAAGACAATTTTTCTTTTTGTATTACAAGTTTTCTGAAATGTTGTTTAAATATGCAAATGTGGCATTATCGAATTAAATATGCATTAATGTGCATTCATTTGCATACATTTTCAAAACAGAAATCTGAACATTGGATAAAGACAGTTTCAAAATTCAAGTTTCATTTTGTTGACATAATTTAAAGGTTTATACAGAGGCGATTTTGGATATCTCTTTTTATTACTCCACAAAACGAGAAAATACTGTCAAGAGCCAGAAAAAAAATTCACTATATCTTTAGGAGTAAAATGTTAGATAAACCAGAATGATATATGAACTAACTAACCTACTATAACATAGGTTTGGTTTAAGTGCAACTGAAGTGGAGATTTCTGTCTCAGTGCAGGAGAAAAAAAACTAATTTTAAGAAAACAGCCTTTAAAGATATGTATTGTGGTAATTGAAATCTACAGATGCAAAGAGAAGTGTACTAAAATAAACACTTGACTTAAATGTATATTTTGGATGTTTTTTTTCCCACTAGTCTGAATCAGTCATGTTATGGGAGCAAAATAGCCCAAAATCTCAAAATTGACCAGTGAATGAAAAAAGTGTAGTGTCTTCCTTTAAACACATTTAGTATTTACTTTGTCTTTGCTTTTTAGGTTGGCAACTACCTGCGAATGTTCAGAGGCTCTCTGTATAAGCGGTACCCGTCACTATGGAGACGCCTTGCATCCGTGGAGGAGCGGAAGAAGATTGTAGCATCATCACATGGTAAGTGATTCCTTTCCCTTTGAATGATCTTTTCAAAGTCTTAGGTCTAGAAAGCACCTGTAAGCAGCACCAACCTCATAGTCCCTTAGTCCTGTTTCTAGACAGCAGTTTGTGCAGTGTTTTTGTTTTAAATCATGGTTACACAACTTTAGCCACCAGTGTGACCCTGCTGAAGGCGTCTGAATGTGAGGAGATCTTCGAGGGGAATGATGAGAAGTACAAGGCAGTGTCCATCAGCACAGAGCCGCCGGCGTATCTCAGGTGAGAAGTTTGGGGGTCCTCGATTATGTGATGTACAGGTCTAAATGAAGAACAAGAAGTGATAAAAATATAATAAATACAGCACCAAGTCAACTGGCGTTGTTTTTTATTAATACACATATGGACAATTCCAGTCAGTTTTGTGAATAGATTTTTTAAAAAGTATTTTATAGCAGATTTTATTTATGTATTCTATATAAATTATTTATAATTATTTTTTATGCAGGGTCCCCGCGGGTCCTTAAAAAGTCTTAAAACGTCTTAAATAAAATTTTCGCTTTTTAAGGCCTGAAAATGTCTTAAAATCTGAAATTTCCGATAAGGAGGTCTTAAATTTCACATACCTACCTTAAATTTCTTGTCCGACTCGTCATCCGTTATTTTGTTTTGTTTTTTGAACAGTGCGCACAGCACTTTTCTATGTGGGTGCTGCTTCATTCCATAGGTGACTGAAGATGAATGCGTCGCGTTGATGGTTTGCCACTCCATTCTGTGTCGTGTCGCAGTGTTAATTCCGTTATTGAAAACTATGACGAAAAATGTTTGTTGACAACTTTTTTTCCCCTGACTAAGACAAGACCATGAGAGACGATACCCACGTCATTAAACGATAACTGTGTCTGTGAATACCGGTATTATATCAACACGTACAATATCATTGACGAAAAAAGACGAGACTAAAGTGTGTTTAAAAAAATACAAACTTGACTGAAACCACTTTTTTTGTCGAATAAAGGAGACAACAACACATTACAGACTGTGTTTACGAGCGAGCGTTCATGCTTACGGTTGCCAGATTTAAATAATTAAATCCCCAGTCAGAGTTTTTCTGTTAAAATAACACGTTTTCTAGCCGGTCTTGTCAATTGTATCTGGCAACCATGCTCGCGCGCGCGCGCTCTTTACACTGCTGAAGAAGCGTGTAGTAAGCTTGAGTTCAGTGATCTTCATTTGATATTTTCTACTTAAATTAATTAAAGTGTCATTCAGTTGGTCTTTATTCTGTCACGAGCCGCTTGCGCTGTTTGTGCGACTAAATCTGTGATCAATAGGCTGATATCTAGCAGTGTTTTTAATGTTGATCATATTATTGCTATTTTGCAACAAAAGCCACGGCAGAACTGCAGCACACAGCGGTGATTCGAGAACGAATCTGTGGCTTTGAACGAATCGTGAGATTCAATGACCCGTTCATAAATACAGCCACTTGCTTTGTTACCATAGACTGTTTGTTACTGAATGAATGACTCGATGACGGATGACTCGCTCATAAAGACAGTGACTTACCGCCACCTATTGGCGATTTTAATTTAATGTTTAAAAGTATTACCTCGTTTTTACCATCATTGCATATTTATTGAACATAGTTTCATTTAAAGCATTATTTATTTTATAAAAGTATTTATAAAGGTAAAAAATGAACTGGAAAAAATCGATTAAAATGGGCAGATATTGTCCCTTAATGGAAAAGGTGTGACTGCAGTCTTAGTGGAAGAGGGGTTACGGCACTATAAAAGATTGAAGAACCACTGAACTACGGAACAGGGATATGTAGAATTGCACAAGTGCTACTGCTAAAGAGTGCATTGTCAATACAGCCTGTTATCTTGATTCAAATGTCTCATAAGCTTAATTGAATTGGCCTAAAGCGAAATATTACAATGTCATTTTTTGTCTAAAGACTACATATAAAATAGCTACCAAAATTAATGTCGGTAACTGAAGTTTGACTTTGTCAACTAAAACTATGAAAGACAAAATTACTAAAATGTGACCAATAAGACCAATAAGCATTTTCATCTGAAGACTAAGACTAAAACAAAAATGGCTGCCAAAATTAACAGTGTCGTGTTGAACATTTTCCTGTTTTTTTTTTTGTCGTGGTAAAGTCTTAAATTAGCCTTTTAGAGGACTTAAAAAGGTCTTAAAAGTCATTAAATTTGCTGTTAAAAAATGTGCAGATACCCTGTTATGTGTTTTTTATTTATATATATATATACAGGTCCTTCTCAAAAAATTAGCATATTGTGATAAAGTTCATTATTTTCCATAATGTAATGATAAAAATTAAACTTTCATATATTTTAGATTCATTGCACACCAACTGAAATATTTCAGGTCTTTTATTGTTTTAATACGGATGATTTTGGCATAGAGCTCATGAAAACCCAAAATTCCTATCTCAAAAAATTAGCATATCATGAAAAGGTTCTCTAAACGAGCTATTAACCTAATCATCTGAATCAACTAATTAACTCTAAACACCTGCAAAAGATTCCTGAGGCTTTTAAAAACTCCCAGCCTGTTTCATTACTCAAAACTGCAATCATGGGTAAGACTGCCGACCTGACTGCTGTCCAGAAGGCCATCATTGACACCCTCAAGCAAGAGGGTAAGACACAGAAAGAAATTGCGGCGTGGCATGGAGGCAATCAGCCTGTGGCACTGCTGAGGTGTTATGGAGGCCCAGGATGCTTCGATAGCGGCCTTAAGCTCATCCAGAGTGTTGGGTCTTGCGTCTCTCAACTTTCTCTTCACAATATCCCACAGATTCTCTATGGGGTTCAGGTCAGGAGAGTTGGCAGGCCAATTGAGCACAGTAATACCATGGTCAGTAAACCATTTACCAGTGGTTTTGGCACTGTGAGCAGGTGCCAGGTCGTGCTGAAAAATGAAATCTTCATCTCCATAAAGCTTTTCAGCAGATGGAAGCATGAAGTGCTCCAAAATCTCCTGATAGCTAGCTGCATTGACCCTGCCCTTGATAAAACACAGTGGACCAACACCAGCAGCTGACAGGGCACCCCAGACCATCACTGACTGTGGGTACTCCAGTGCTGCTTCTCTGTAGCCCAGGTCAGGTGCTTCTGCCGCTGTTTCTGGTTCAAAAGTGGCTTGACCTGGGGAATGCGGCGCCTGTAGCCCATTTCCTGCACACGCCTGTGCACAGTGGCTCTGGATGTTTCTACTCCAGACTCAGTCCACTGCTTCCGCAGGTCCCCCAAGGTCTGGAATCGGTCCTTCTCCAAAATCTTCCTCAGGGTCCGGTCACCTCTTCTCGTTGTGCAGCGTTTTTTGCCACACTTTTTCCTTCCCACAGACTTCCCACTGAGGTGCCTTGATACAGCACTCTGGGAACAGACTATTTGTTCAGAAATTTCTTTCTGTGTCTTACCCTCTTGCTTGAGGGGGTCAATGATGGCCTTCTGGACGGCAGTCAGGTCGGCAGTCTTACCCATGATTGCGGTTTTGAGTAATGAAACAGGCTGGGAGTTTTTAAAAGCCTCAGGAATCTTTTGCAGGTGTTTAGAGTTAATTAGTTGATTCAGATGATTAGGTTAATAGCTCGTTTAGAGAACCTTTTCATGATATGCTAATTTTTTGAGATAGGAATTTTGGGTTTTCATGAGCTGTATGCCAAAATCATCAGTATTAAAACAATAAAAGACCTGAAATATTTCAGTTGGTGTGCAATGAATCTAAAATATATGAAAGTTATTTTTTATCATTACATTATGGAAAATAATGAACTTTATCACAATATGCTAATTTTTTTAGAAGGACCTGTATATATTATATATACACTATGTATGTCCCCAAAAAGATAATTTTCTATTGGAGTTTATGTTGTTGTAACTTTGTGTCTGAAATTTAGGGAGCAGAAGGCAAAGAGGAGCAGTCAATGGGTGCCTACCCTACCCAACAGCTCCCATCACCTGGATGCAGTGCCTTGTTCCACCACTATCAACAGAAACCGAATGGGACGTGACAAGAAAAGGACATTTCCATTATGGTAATATGAGTAATGAGAGTTTGACAAGTACACACTCTGTTTTTTGGCTTTTCGTCCACTTCTGTTAGCTTTAAAAAGAAAAAACATTCACTACCATTCATAAGTTTGGGGTCAGTAAGATAAATTATATATTTGCCAACCCCAAAATTATGAGCGGTTGTTTATGTATTTACGGTTTTAAGGTTTCGCTTAGCTTTGCTGCTCTTATTTGTGTTTTATGTGTTGTTATGCAGGTCTTACTATATTTTAATCTGGTTGTTCTGTAAAGCAATTTGATCAGCCCAGTGGCTGTTGTAAAGTGAACTTGAACTTGACCTTGTTCAAAACATTTGGGGTAGGTAAGATGTTTTTAAAAGAATTTTCTTATGGTCAACAAGGCTGCAATTATTTGATAAAGATACAGTAAAAACAGTAATTTTGCAAATTATTATTACTACTTAAAAGTTAGTATAATAATAATTAAATTCTAAATAAATTATTTAAATACTACTTATTACTACTACTGTTTTCTATTTGATTATAATTTAAAATGTAATTTTTCCTGTGATGTCAAAGCTGATTTTTTTACAGCCATTACTTCAGTCTTCATTGTCACATGACACTTCATAAATCATTCTTAAATGCTGATTTCGTTATCATTTCGAAACATTTGTGCAGACAGTGAAAACAGTTGTGCAGCTTCATATTTGTGTGAAAACCATGATGCATTTTTTCAAGATTAAAAAGTCTTACTGACCACAAACTGACTACTTCTAAATGTTGACAGTTTCTTTCTGGGAAAACAAAGCCAAATTGATGCTGTCTGCCTCCGTTTGAAATATGTCAGTCGGAAATATGTCAAAATAGGAAAGAAAATGTGCTTTAAACATTTCTTAGGTTCGACCTGTCAACCATCATCGGCATGTTACACAATCTAAATATAATTAAGAAATGTAAAACTCTGGATAATTATTTAAGCAACTGTTGATTGTTGCATGATGTTATCAGGACAATATCGAACCAGAGGATGTTTATGAAAGAACCAAACCACATTTCCGCTACATACTTCCCGTGACTTAGTTGTTTTGGGTCAGCAGATGAAGCAATAGTCCAAGACACTGGCTTGTTATTGCGAAGAGATTCTTTCAGGTTATGGTGTTTATCGCTGACAGAATCTTTTCTGATTGTTATGAAAAGCAAATACCCTTGATAGGCTAATTTTCCTTTGGACATGCTGAAGTTCCTTCTTCCTCATGTCCTACACGAAAAGATAACCTGATAAAGGTGCAAACGTTCAAAGTCCCAGTTTTTAAGACAAACAGAAATTAGCCTGATGCATTTGTGTTTTACGTCCTCAATTGACCTACATCATCTTATCCCAAGAGAAAGTCCTTTTGGTAAATTTAGATGAATGTAATGGCCCTTGCAATTTTACAACATACCCTTCTGAGGACTGTGGTAAATGTCAATGATTGGCTTTAAATGAGACCGTTCAGACTAGAATGCCACCTGCCAGCTGTTGGTTTAAAGCAATGCTCCAAAACAACTTAATTCTGCTGTCATTACTTACAAGACAAGCATTTTAAATCCCTTTCATACTCGCATATGTAGGTTGTTAAACTTTCAGGCATTTGTTGTGTCAGAAAAGGGCAGGACATGAAGGAAAAATGTGGGCAGCCCTGGTGTGGAGATGAAGAGCACATGCTGCGCACATGGTGCTAATTAATTATAGAGTGTGTTTATGGGTCTCTGCTTTCTTTCGATGCATAGTTTCGATGACCACGACCCGGCAGTCATCCACGAAAATGCATCCCAGACAGAAGTCCTGGTGCCTATCCGCTTGGACATGGAGATTGATGGGCAGAAGCTCAGAGATGCCTTCACCTGGAACATGAACGGTATGGCGACAAAATACACATTATTTTCATGACAGTTACGCATAATTTCCCCCCAAATAGTCATTACAGTAAGGTGCAAAATAGAGGTCTGCACTCCCGCGGGAACCGCGGGTCGCGACGCAAAAAAGTGCGGCGCGGGACAAATTTTGAAAGGTCATTGCGGGAGCGGGCGAGATGATGAGGTGCACTTGCGGGTGCGGGCGGGAGGGATGATACGCTTCATTCCCGCAAATTAAATATGAGTGTAAAGTAAAATAAATAAATGATTAAAGTAGCGTACATAATTTATAGTTGTGAGGGAGATTCTATATTCTATTCTATAATCGAATATATTTTTGTTTTTGGTTAATGTTAGCTGTTAGTACTGTTGTGAATATTATGCTGTTCGTAATATGGAACCGTTTCGTGTTTTGTGATCACATTTTAAATGTTTAAATGGCCTGTGATATAGTGAAGTCTATAATATAGTAGATAAGAATTATCCGTTTTACAAATGTTCCTATGTGTAGGCAATGCCTAAGGCTGTTTTTATGTTACACGTTAAGCCTAATGGAATTTGGGCCGATTAATGTTTATCTTTGTTGGCGTTAGTTACTGATGGCTATTTAATGTTTTGTATGGTTGAACATATGCAGGCTTACCAATAAATATGTTATAATAATAATAATATAATAATAAACTTTATTTTATATAGCGCCTTTAAAAAGTATCTCAAAGCGCTTCACAAGAATACAAACATAAAACATACAATTAAACAAACTATGCATTTCTGACATAAAAACGAAATAAAATACAAAAAAAAATAAAAACAACATGAAAATATAGGATTATTAATAATAATAATAATAAGACAATTATAAACAATTATGTAGAAGCTACCCTAAACAAATAAGTTTTATGTGATGTTTTAAAAACACTAAGAGATTTGGCTTGCCTAATCTCAATAGGCAGGGAATTCCAAAGTTTTGGAGCATTCGACGAGAAGGCCCTATCACCCATGGTTTTTAGTCGGGTATGCGGAACAATTAAAAGGCCAGCTTCCAAAGAGCGGAGATCACGTGACATTATATCACCGATGCGGGCGTGAGCGGGACTAAAAATGACAAATCTTTGCGGGAGCGGGACTGAACACTGCGGGAGCGGGTCTGAAAATTGTGTCCCGCGCAGGTCTCTAGTGCAAAACTCTCATTCTCATTACTTTAATAAAGAAATAAATCATTAAGTTCAGACATAATCTGTCTGTGTGTGTTTTAGATGCTGTGACATATTCTTACGATTTAAAGTAACTTTTCTATATATTTTAGTATATTTTCATTTGCAGTATCTTATTGAAAATCAAAAGTCCTCCAGAAATCATTATAATATGCTGAGTTGGTGCTCAAGAAACATTTATTACTTTTAATAATAATATGTAAAAAAAAAAAAATTGTGCTGCTTCATATTTTTGTGGAAACTGATCCATTTTTTCAGGATTCTTTGATGCTTAGAACGTTCAAAAGAACAGCATTTGTTTGAAATAGAAACCTTTTGTTAGTCTTTATAGCACTTTAATGCTCAATTTAATGCATCCTTGCTGAATAAAAGTATAAAAAAAAGTTTTCAAAAAAACAAACTCACTGACTTAAGAGTTTTGAATGGTAGTGTATGTTTTTGCTTTTCTTTTGCTGTTGAATGCAAGATGCATACATGCTAAAGACATTTAAATGCAGAAGTGTCTGCTTTTGCGTCTCCAGAGAAACTTATGACTCCAGAGATGTTTGCTGAGATCCTGTGTGATGACCTGGACCTGAATCCTCTCGCCTTCGTCCCTGCCATCGCCTCAGCCATTAGACAGCAGATCGAGTCCTACCCTACCGACAGCATTCTGGATGAGCAGACAGACCAGAGGGTCATCATTAAGGTGTGTTTTACAGTAGTACCCAAAAGCACATTTTTAATTTTGATAATTTTGCACTAAATTAGAATTAGACTGTATAATGGTCTCTTTATGGGAGTGTTCACACAGCAGCAGAATATGTTTTGTCAGTCCTGTATTTGAGTCTTTTAGAACAGTTACGTTCACACACAGTTAAGTTATTTACTGGAGTTACCGCATTCTATACCCGAAATCACACCTGTAAATTTTCAGGACTCACAACCACATTTTCGAAAAAACCTGTGCTGTGTGAACGGAACCGAACTGGACAACTACTTGTTTTTCACTTCATACAGTGCGAGAGAGCCGCTCTGCAATGCACAAGCGCGTGTCCATCGTGTGTTGCAAGTTTTCAGTTGTGGTTTTGGTTTTGGTAAATTACAGTTATGGAGATATGAGCTGTGTGTCATCTGAAGGTTTTAGATCCAGTCACTGTTCTACTCCCGTCAGTTTTGTGTTCTACGCACGACTCAAATGCTCTGCTCTTCACCCAGATATAAAAACGGCTGTCATTTAATGAAGATTGGACTTGTATTAAAAGTGATAAGACTTTTCCGTTTTTTGGACGTCGCCATCTTTGATATTACTTTGGTCACTGTGATTACTGGTTAGAGAATACAGGTTACAGTTACGGTAAGTTGCTGTGTGAATGGGACATTGAGACTCACACCTGTCAGTGAATCCAGTTGTCAATCCTAAAAATGAACAGTGTAAATTTAGTCTATGTTGAAAGCCAATCATAATGCATTTGGTTAATTTTAGGGATGCACCGATATCGTGGCCGATACGATAATTCTTTATATTTAAAAGCCTATAACCGATATATTGGCCGATAAATCTAAATCCAAATTTTTATATAATTTGAGAGCCTACAAAAACAAAAGTTTCACCATTAAATCCATGCCCCAAGCACACAAAATGTAATGATATTCTCATTATAATTTTATGTAGCCTTAGCCTATATGACAGACTTGCACTGCACATCGTGCACTTAACTGTATTGATTCCAATCATATTTCAAGCAATTCAAAACCATCATGGCGAACGGTACACATCTGAAGTGTCTCAGCTGAAGGAAATAATCCATTATTTATCGAATTCAATATTTCGGCCAAGTTGTCTTATTGGGTCGATAACGATAATATTAAAAATGAACATATATATCTGCCGATATGGTGGCTGATATATCGTGCATCCCTAGTTAATTCCATTGCTGACCTGCATTGTGCTTTCAGCTAAACATTCATGTGGGGAACATCTCTCTGGTGGACCAGTTCGAATGGGACATGTCAGAGAAGGAGAACTCACCAGAAACGTTTGCTTTGAAGCTCTGCTCTGAGTTAGGCCTCGGAGGAGAGTTCGTCACCACCATCGCCTACAGCATCCGCGGACAGCTCAGCTGGCACCAGAGGACGTACGCCTTCAGGTGGGCAACACGCATGCACTTCCAATACTGACCAGTGGGTTAATTCTCGCCTAAAAACATCAGTTTGAGTTCTAGTTCAATTTTTATTCTTTTGCTTTCTCATATGGACAAGCAGTGCTTCACAGTGTGTGAAAACTATTGATAGGAAATTCATGTGCCTGGGGGCTTTTAGTTTCAGGATGATGATGATGGTCCATTTTTATGCAGTAGGCGATAAATGAAGTAGCTGGATGAACAAACCCCTCTAGAAACACTGTATTCCCCGTAGAGTCATTTTAGGGCAGTTTCTTGTTTTCAAAATCACTGCTTGCCATGATTTATGTGCTGACATGATCTCCAAACTCATTTATAAACCATACAGTGAGTGTAAATGAAGACTCGCTGTGGTATTCCTCTGCGGCTCACTGTTGAGACATGATTTGTTCTTTAGTATTTATACCGCCTTTTCACTGTCATAAGGCAGAGAATGAATTATTTCTCTAGCCTGTAATATATAATAATAGCCTTGGAATTTACCCAAGAATCAGTAGGTATTTCGTAAACAGACTAAAAACCTATTCACAGTTTTCCGCAGAAGAATAAAAAAAGAAACTATGCATGCCTTGACAATGATCCAACTTCTTTGCGTGTAGGTTGATTTTTTTTTTTTCCACTTGCCACAAAAACCTATTTACCAGTGAGAAAGATGCTTATATGGGTTATTTGTCTGGTATGGCATTCTAATCACTGTCAAGCAAGGAACTATAAAACTCATAGTAGCAACAAACAAGTGGAGTGAAAAAAATGGTGATGGATGAGTACAGAGGACTGTATTTATTAAAACATGTTTAGAAGTAATAATACGTTAATTAGTGGTAAAAAAAGAACTTATTAAATAAAAGAACTAATACATATTTTAAAGAAATTAATTATATTCAGCAAGTATGCAGTAAATTTAAATCAAAATTGAAATTGAAAGTGACAAAGACATTTGTTACACGATTTCTGTCTTAAATTCTTTTGAACTTTCTGTTCATCAAAGAATCCTGATAGAATATATCAGGTTTCCACAAAAATATTAAGTAGCACAAGTGTTTTCATCATTTATAATAATAATATGAATCAGCAAATTAGAATAATACACTGAAGACGTAATGTAATGATGCTGAAAATTCAGCTTTGTCATCAGGAAAAAATTACATTATCATTTTTTTTTATTATTATTTCACAATATTGCTGTTTTACTGTATTTTTGATTAAATAAATGCAGCATTGAACATAAGAGAAGACTTAAAAAAAACATAACCCCACATTTTTTGGACAGTAGCGTCTCACTTGTATGGTGTTCTTGCATGTAATATTTACATTGATATCTGTGTTTGTTGGTGCTGTTCTGTATTGTTTGACCTGTATTCATATCCTGTGTGTCTTGTAGAGATGGGCTTGATTCCATTTTAAACAATGATTTACTGTGTTATATAAGGACGTATGAAGTGGAATTTTTATAATGTGGTCATATAGACACACAAACACACACGGCATGTCTTGTTTACGCCACGGAATTGAGACCATCTTTAATGCGGTCTGGGCCTTTACAATCTCGTTTATTTGCCCGACAGCAAGCAGACAACTGTTTAAGCATTGTGACTTCTCTTTATTGTGCCCTGAAGTACTTTTATGTGTTTCTCTCTCCTCCGTTGGTTATAAAGTAACTACATTTTCTCCCTGCAGTACAGCCTACATTGATTTTTGCTTCCATAATGATTCATATTGCTTTTCTCTTGCATGTCACATTATTCGCTTTGTGGTTTAGTTCAAATATTACTGAGTTTTTGTTTCATTCTTTGTGATTAACTTCATTGCTTTTTGTTTTTGCTTTGCTATAACCTTCTAATTGTTTGCTTCTCCCACTGTCTGTTCCAATAGGTCTGATTTCAGGTCAATATGCTTCAAAATTTCTTGATCTTCTCTCCCTCTTACCCCCCACGTTTCATACCCTGGGAAGCTGAGTACTTTCATCTTTTCTTATGTTTTATATCTTTGCAGGACTTGTCCCCGTATTTTGACATTCTAATGCTTAATTCAGTTTTCCTCCTAAAAATTACGTAGCATAAACCTAGTGATGCCAGAACAGACTGTTCTGTTTGACCCCCGCATGTGCTGCCACAGCATGGCTTTGATATCTGTATGACGGTTAAAAGTAAATCTTATAATTTTTATGAACCGTTTTTCTTAACAAAAGTTTAATAGGTATTTCTAGATATCAGTCATCACCTTTGTGCCTCAGTGGTCATCAGTGATGCATCATTGGTCTTCCGTGATGTTTAAGTGATGCTCTCCACTTCTGACCCAATCTGGCTCATTTCCTGTAGTGAGAACCCATTACCAACGGTTGAGATTGCCATTCGGAACACTGGTGACGCCGACCAGTGGTGCCCTCTGCTGGAGACCCTGACAGACGCAGAGATGGAGAAGAAAATCAGAGACCAGGACAGAAACACAAGGTGACAAATTAGACCTTGCCTACTAGACCTTTTTATTTATTTTACATTCGTTTTATATATAATGAATTCATATGTATTGCATCTAAATAATATTGCTTTTTTTTATTTCGCAGGCGTATGCGACGACTTGCCAACACCGCCCCGGCCTGGTAAAGACAAGACGATACTGTTGCTGCCACTCAATAAGCTCAGTCTCTCGAATGGCCTCAGGGTTGCTGGAGGCCTTTGCACAGATCCACACAGCTCTAGATAACATTCCTCCAGCCTTCTGACCTCCTCAACCCTCACAGCATTACACACTTACTTAATACCAGGCCTTTAAACGCTGATCTGGCAACCTCATGGAGGCTGTTCGGGACGTCTCATTAGAATGCCTGTCGTTGCCGTTTATATGGTCTTCAGTTATAGAGACCTCTGTCTAGTCTGGTTGTAAGAACAGGACATTGTTGAGAAGGTTTGATTGAGTATTGTGTTTTTCGTTAAAGGTGCTAATGCATACTATGAACTTGACTTGCTTTTTTTAAATAAAGACAATGGCAAATTGTATTCTTATAGTTCTCTGTGTATATATATATAAATATATTATTATTATTATTTCATTAAGTACAATGATCTCAGTCATTAAAATCTCTAAGTAATTCTAAAAATAATAAAATGATAATTAGAACATATTTTAATAATTAAATGTCAATACAATAATAATTATTTCCAGGAATCATTTAATTTATATAGTGAATGCTGTTTTTTCTACTCTTCACTTAGATGTTGCACTTTGAGTCATACCAATTCCTTGCTTTAAAGCTGTGGGAACTATGAATTTGTCTTGGTTTATATTGGTATGCTTAAAAATAAGTTTTTCAATGTCTGTTTCAGCAGTCATTTATGTTTAAATGTTCTGTCGTATGCTGTCTCATTCTGTGCATTAGTTCATCAGCTGGGCCCAGAATCTGTTCTCTTAACCAGATACGTCATGCACAAAGGACCGCTTGCTTCAGTTTCCAAAGCATTCTTTTGAAATTTGAGATGATGTGTCTTTAATGTGTATGGAAACTGGAAGCAGTTCAATCAAAATCCAGAAAGCCCTCATTAGACGATGCCTGTGATAGATTACGCATTCCTATAACCATGTGCCAATCTATCACAGCACATGCAATTGGTGGTTCTATAAAAAGTAATGGAAATAATAAATACAGTAGAGTTTCAACCCCCTTGACATTTGTTGTGTACTTAAGAATCAATGACATTCAATTTTTGATAAAAGTTTATGAATCCTTTTAAGCAAGCACTAACACACATTAAGTAAACAATAGGTCCATTTCAGACTTTTTACTGTATATTATTTATTCACTGAATATTTGAAACCTATAAAATAGATGTAAATGGAACATACTAATGCAATGTAGGAACTTTACCTGAACATGTGTTACTGCATGCCTAAAACTGCATGTTACTTTCTTGCACTTGACCACTAAAACCAAAGCACAAGCATCTCTGTGTGACTGTGACGGGATTTTATGCGTGACTAAAGTATAACAAGAAAACACTAATAGGCGACTGAAGTAATTTACTGGTGCTGAACCACAACGAAAAAGATTTCTCACAGACACAGCATTTCTGTGTTTGTCAAGCTCAGTTTCAACTGTTCACTTAAACCAGTAAACAAACAAACTATAGTTAAAGGGATAGTTCACCCAAAAATGAAAATTCTGTCAGTATTTACTCTCCCTCATGTTGTTCCAACCTCGTAAGACCTTCGTTCATCTTCGGAACACGAATTAAGATATTGTTGATGAAATCTGAGAGCTGGATCACTCCTCCATAGGCTTCTAAGGGATTGAAACTTGCCAGCCCCGAGATATCGTTAAAATAGTCCAAGTGACTACAGTGGCTCAATCTTAAGTTTATCAAGCGACGAGAATACTTTTTGTTCGCAAAAAATAACGACTTTATTTCAACTATTCTTGTCCTTATCTGTGGGCCTCGAGTCAGTTGACTAGTGTAAAAGCGTAGAGCTTCTGTTGTTGTACGTCACACGCATCACACACATGACCAGCGTCGGCCAATAGTGAGCCTACGTGTGACGTAGCTCTACGCTATCACACTACGTTAACTGACTAGAGGCCAACAGAGAAGGTGTTATATGAATAGTTGAAATAAAGTCGTTATTTTTGTTTTTTTTGCGCACAAAAAGTATTCTCGTCACTTGATAAACTTAAGATTGAGCCACTGTAGTCACTTGGACTATTTTAACGATGTCTTCGGGGCTGGCAAGTTTCAATCCCTTAGAAGCCTATGGAGGAGTGATCCAGCTCTCAGATTTCATCAACAATATCTTAATTCGTGTTCCGAAGATGAACGAAGGTCTTACGAGGTTGGAACAACATGAGGGAGAGTAATTACTGACAGAATTTTCATTTTTGGGTGAACTATCCCTTTAACGGAATGGGTTTGGAAAGAAATGCTGCCATTTTTCTGTTATGTACATTGCAGCTTTGACATCACCTTGTAAGTTTGAAGGTGAATTCCACATGAGATAATTAAGAGGCACATCATCGCTAATCGCGGAGCTTTTTGAGTACGTTCATGGCATGTGGCGAAACGCTTCCTGTAGTCTGAGGTCAAGCTTGCACCAAGACTCAAGAGATATAGCCTCACATCCAATTTGGCGTGCTCTTAGTCGGATTCGTTTGCACATTATTCGAGAATGGTTGGGTTTATCAAAAAAGCTTTTAAAAAAACTTTTTGCCAGCATGGTCTGAAAATGATTGAATTGTCTTGAGCCTAGGAATCGGAGGGAAAAAATTTGCCCTTATGGTTCAAAAGTTATTAGAACAAACATAAGTGAAACTTTGCTATCATTATTCAGACTGATCAAGATTAGGAACAGACATGATTCTGAAAAGTTAGGTTTTATTCATTAAAAGCCACATGTTTTTCAGTTGCAATGTTCTCTGTGATTTATAGGAAATATGTCGACATACAAACAATCTGCTTTTTAATTTAATGAGAGAAATATTGCAGGGGTCGATGGGGTCAGCTGTGTGCGCATGCTTGTGCTTAGACCAGTGCAGGCTTGTTTTATCCTGAAGGCAAACGTCCTTCTTCAAGTTCAAAATGCAGACATGTGTTTTACAACATACTCTTAGAAGAAGTACATGTGTATGCGTAACAGCAGCACTTAAACATGTCTGGCACAGTGTCTGGCCTTGGTGACTACTGAAAAAGAAAACAATGCCACTTTATTAATATTGCAAGAGTTAGTCTTAATTCATGAGGACCCTAACGCTAACCCTTGAAGTGTGCAAAAGTCACTAACTCAGCAACTGATAGGCTATAATGGGTTCTGCTTGTTTGCTAGTCAGTTGCCAGAGTGTTCTGGGTGTTAGTACAGCTTGAAAATAATTTCATTTTTGGAGGATGTAATATGCATAAATAGAACTAGAGGCTCTTGAATGAAAAGCATGAAACACAAACATGCTTCTGAAATGTTTTGACTGTTAAAGAGCCCAGTAATCAGATTTGGTTTAAGACTTTCTATAAAGGTCAGAGAAGTGCTTTTCTTATGTGAAAAAACCCCACAAAGCCACTCATGACTCTGGTGAGCCCATTTAGTAAGCACGATTATGAACCGATTCTGTTTCAAATCCTTGATAATGCAAGAATCTGGGTTTGCGTTTCATCCAAAGCAGCCCGACATCTGTAGTCACTAAAGTGAAACTCTACAAAACGTGTTAACTTGGCGAAGGATGGCGCCAACAGATGCTTCACATAAAACGGAACTGAAATAATGATGTCATCATGTTGCAATGTCATTGTGTTACAAATTTGCTCTGTGTGATAGAAGCGGGGGAAAGGGGAATTTCAGTCTGAAAACGAGCCAAGACAGCAGGATTCTGGAATTGTCTCGGCAGGAGGGTCTGCGGTAACAGCCGTCTTCCATTTCCACCCCAAAACCTCTGATAGAACATATTAAAACCAGACCAGGGAGGGTGGGATGGACACTTTTGCCCCTTTTAACTTCACCATAATGTTATTCCCATCGCATCGCATGATGTATTGCGTCTGATAACATTCTGGGGTGGAAATGACATTTAAAACATTTTTGGAATAAAATACAATTTTAGATTATCCAAAAATTGTTAGAATTAAAGATATTTTAAATATAAAAGTAATGTTTTCAAATATTATATATATATATATATATATATATATACATTTTTTTTTAAATATATGATGAATTGAGCTCAATAAAATAAAAGTCTAAGTCAAGGACAAGAGTAAAAAAAATAATTTAAAAAAACAGGTTGCAAAATAAATAATGAAGGCATAAATCATTTCTAATATGTTATTCAAATAAAGTCTGTTCATTTCATAAAAATCATAAAAGTTGCCGAAGTTGAAGAAACACACAAACACTGATAATATTACAAGCTGTAAAGGAAAGTAATTCAGGAGCAAGCTCTATTTATTCATATTATCACATTATCTCTGAAATGAGCTGAGACAACAGATAATTAGACAGAATACAATAAACAAAAAAAGGCTTTTATTGGAGCTGGAAATGTAATACAGTTCTTTTTACAAAATATTTACACAGTAAATGGATCATTAAAAACAATAACAAGAGAAAGAACTGATTACATGTCAAAAATTATAATAACAGTGAATGAGAAGTGTACAGTTTCCTTAGATCAAAAGCCATCATTACCCAGGCCATAAGGATTACATACCTCAGTAGCCCCACTATGCAAAAAGTTTGATTAGAATTTCACAACATGTGCAACAGTGACCTGCACTGTAACATAGACATTATTACAATTGAAGAAGAGGTCTTCATAAGTCCTTTACACACTGTGACAAGCATTGTGAAATTGGCATTTCTCATCGAAAATGAATGAAATCGCTGTCGGTCTGAAGAGTTGCACTAAATGCTTCAACTAAAATTTAAAAAATGTTCAGCTAGATCTACAAAGTCCAGTAAACATTGGTAACTAAATTTTTATCACCTATATTTGTACCAAAAGTGCCTCTGAACTTAAACTGCTAAGGTAAGTAGATATGTGCACTTATATTTTTAAATGTTTAGGATATTAAAGGAATCTTCCAGATTTAATACACATTTTAGCAACAGCACCTGACACGCTTTCTATTACCAGTTCTTCTAGTATTCCCACCACTGAAAAATAAACAATTTAGATAACGTTACAACTCAAAAAGCACATTTTTATGGAGGATTACTCTTTCTATTAGCATACCTTTCTGCTTTAACCCCCTTAGGAATCACTTGTCTCATAGACTATAGTCTATGTCTCATATGTCTATTGTCTCAATAGACTTCCATTGTAAGTGCATTATAGTTAATGCATTTTTTTATTTTTTTGCTTGTTTTTTAAAGGCACAATTATCTTCTGTGGTAATCAACAGCATGTAACTGTTTTTTAACCCATACAATTCTTCAAATTTGTCAAATAATTTATCTAATGGCATGGCACAATATGGTATTTTGCTAAAAAAAAATTACTGATTTCCTAACACTATCAATACTGCCAAAAAATATACAAAAATAAATAATCAATTACACAATACGTACAAAAAATATTTTAAGGCCAGAATTTCCTGCTTTTCCTGAGAGATGAGAGTCAATTTGTTGCAGATGAGAAGTAACAGTTCAATTTCCGTACATGGTTAAAGGGATAGTTCACCCAAAAATAACATTTCTGTAATCATTTACTCACCTTCATGTTATTACAAACCTATATGAGTTTATTTCTTCTGTTGAACACAAAAGATGATCATTTAAAGAATGTTGGTTGACCAGACAGTTGACCCCCATTGACTTCCATGGAATTTTTTTTCCTACTGTGAAAGTCAATGGGTGCCTTCAACTGTCTGATTACCGACATTCTTCAAAATATCTTATTTTGTGTTTAAAAAAAAAGATTTGGAACAACTTTCAATTTTCATTTTGGGGTGAACTATCCATTTAAGTGGCGCAGATGTAGCATCTTGAGTGACAGACTGAGTAGATACACAGTATCTGCTTGAAACCACAGAAAAGTGTTTAATCCAGTGGTCAGATATGGAGACTGCATATCTGACACTTTACCTGATTTTAGAAAATAACCCTGCTCGAATAACTACACTTGAGCTTGATTGATTCAAAACTGTTTGTGGGGTACTAGTTGCACTAGGTGTGTGAAAAAGATGAACAAATTCATCGATACAAGGCTGCAGAACAACCGAAGAAATCCATGCCAATATATCGTGGGTATCCCTCCAGAACCCTCACTTCCACTGGGTCAAACTTCCAGTACTGCTTCCCTCTCAAGAAGTGGGCGAAGCCTGTGGCGAGATAAGGAACAGAATGACTTTAAAAACTCTTTAGTTTCCATCAAGAATAACCTTTGTAATTTCCAAAACATTTAAGAAACTATGTTTACATAATAATGTGTTTATAATGAGATTTAGGCAATACAATGTATTGCAATAGGAACTGTGTGAGTGAGCGAGCGAGTGAGTGAGTGTGTGACTCATGTAAAAAAAAATAGCTCAAATTGACTATTCTCATAATCATAGTAATACTCACAAAATACAGGCATGTAAACATTTTAATAGCATATATTCCATTCTGACCAAAGTGTGCATGTGCTTGTGATGTACACTGATGACGTTGTCATGCGCAGATTCATAAACATAGTGGTAAAGGTATTAGATTTTTGGGTTGTTGAAGAAACCGAGTTCATGTTGACAATGTTGCACGACATGAATATAATAAAGTGTATTGATGGTCAAAAATATTGTAATAAAGACATTTGTAAATTAAAAGCAGTAACACAGCTACTGTATGTGAGGTATGTAAATAACATTGGTAAAAAAAATAATTTTTTGTGAATAATCAGAATAGTGAAAATTGCATACACATGAGTGAAGAAGTTTACTCGTGTCATGTGAACATCTTACTGCGATTAAAGGGTTAATTCACCCAAAAATAAAAATTATCCCATAATTTACTCACCCTCAAGCCATCCTAGGTGTCTATGACATTCTTCTTTCAGCCAAACACAATTATATAATTATATAACACAGTTATAGTCATATAAAAAAAGATTTATAATGGGAGTGAATGATACCACAGATTTTAAATCCCAAAAAAAGCACATCCATCCATCATAAGTAATTTTAGCTTTATAAACTATAATCAATGGCTTCCGGTAACGGCCGTATGCGAGTCTAGTTCCGGCAGAAGAGTGAACTCTGACCTGACGCATGACGTATTGACGAACACGGAAGCACAGAGGATAGAGCAAAACAAAACACTGGTCACGAATTAGAAGTCTAAATTGTTTGAACCGCTAGAGGCGTCTACTCTCACCTAAGCTTACGCTACTCCTACGTCCTACGTCATGCTTCAGGTCAGAGGTCACTCTTCCAGTAGACTAGACTCGCGTACGGCCGTTCCCAGAAGCCAGTGAATATAGTTTACAAAAGTTATAAATATGGATATTTTTCTTACAAAAACGCATCCAGAAGGCCTTTACCAACCCACTGGAGCCGTATGGATTACTTTTATGATGAATGGATGTTCTATTATGGGCTTCAAAATCTCAGGTACTATTCACTCCCATTATAAAGCTTGGAAGAGCCAGGATATTTTTTTAATATAACTCCAATTGTGCTTGGCTGAAAGAAGAAAGTCAAATACACCTATGGCTTTGAGGGTGAGCAAATTACTGGATAATTTTCATTTTTGGGTGAACTAACCCTTTAAGTCCTTAACTCTGATTATTGGAAAAAAACACATTATTGGTGCGCATGTAAACTTGGTCCATGTCTCAGTGACAACCGTACCGAATCGGTCCTGGAAAGCAGCATCAATGTCACTGGGTATGCCTCTCCAGTCTCTCATGCTGCGAGGGTGGATGCTGTCTACACGGTTTTCCTTCAGGTTGAATCGCCAGTAGCTTCCTTTTTTGAAGAAGTAGATCTTCTGGGCCTTATCTTCCCCCCACATAAGGGCTGCCTCGATGTCGTTCACTGCTAGACCAAGTCGGCGTACCGAGTCCGGCCCTGTGATCTGCCGCTCTGCGTCAAACACCCAGTAACTCTGGCCTACAGAGACAAGAGTAGGTGAGAGAAGTTACATTAAGCAGCGGCTGATGAATTTTTCATTCATCTTGAATCCTTGTAAGGCTGCTCAGTTTACTGGATAATTAGGGCAACAAAGGATATCTGGATTATAAAGTGCAATGCATTTCATGCATGCTTGGAATTGGAGAATTGCATGCTTGGGATTGCAGGATTTCTATATTTATATTTAAGGAACATTAAAGGAATGTTAGGGGTTTAATACATCAGAGCATCTGTGACATGATATAAAAAATTAAAAAAGCTAAAATAAATTTGCATTGTAAATCAAAGTAATATAACAAATGATAAACAAACAAAAATATAAAAAATATACACGGTTTAAAATGTATAGCTCTAAAACTTAAAATGGTACATAATATTAAACCTGTCCATACCCCATACCCCTACCCCATATTTCAACTCCTGTCATAACCATGTAAAGCAGTAAACACAATCAATTTCATGCAATATTCACAAATACTTCTACCAGAAATGACTGTTTACGTGAAGAGAAATATGCCAGAACTCATAACCAATTCCCTCATGCCCCAGTCTCTCTCTTTCTCTGGTATCTTCTTAATTAAAATTGTTTTTAATCATTTTTTGTAAATATTATTTGCTGGAGTATTCCCAAATCTCTCTTGTAGTTAAATGTTTTTGAGTAATTTGACTGCATTATGCTAAAAGATCTAGTTTGTTTAGAGCAATTTCTTAATGATTTGTTTTGGCGCCAGTGCTCCCATGAGAACACACCACAGAATCCATCATTTTCTACCATTCATTCATTCACTCATTCATTCATTCATTCACTCATTCATTCATTCATTCATTCATTCATTCATTCATTCATTCCACTCACTCATTGAAAGACTTTTTTTATTAATATTAGGACATATTAATTTGATCATAAGTGACAATAAATACATTTACAGTGTTACAAAATAAATGCTGTTATTTTGAACATTCTATTAATCCCAGTTTGCACAAAAATATTAAGCAGCACAACTGTTTTCAACACTGATTATAATCAGAAATGTTTCATGAGCAGCAAATCATCATATTAGAATGATTTCTGAAGGATCATGAGACTGAAGACTGAAGTAATGGCTGCTGAAAATTCAGCTTTGCCATTTGAAATTGTAATAATAATACACAATATTACTGTTTGTACTGTATTTTGATCAAATAAATCCAGACTTGGTGAGCATAAGAGACTTAATTTCGAAAATTCGTACCCACCCAAAACTTTTGTCTAATTTATTTTGAGACAATTTACCTTGGAAAAACCAGATATTTCCAGACTTGTCCTCAAAAGCAGCATCAATGTTGCCTGGGATTCCTCTCCAGTGCCTGGACGCCAGTGCAGGATATCCAGCCTGGAGTGTACCATCACGGATCCGCCATGCATAACCCGACTTAAAGAAAAACAGCTCGCCTCGGATCATGGATACAGCATCAAAGTCGGTTTGACAAGCATCAGGCTGGAGAGATAGGAAATAAATATAAAAAAATTAGAAGGATTGCCAAGATTCCCAAGATCAGACAGAATCAGCCATATAACTCACCACTGTACTTTCAATCTCATTGGTCTCTGTGACTTTGGGAGGTCTCTCTTCCTTCTTCCTTCTATCATCCGAATGTTTGGATCCATAGAGGGACTGTATGCCACGCTTGTCATCTTCACTCAGTTGGAGCGGGTAGGAGAAGGTGTAGAAAGGAGACATCACTGCGCCTAGTTCCATGGAGTGCTGCAATCCTAAAACATGACCAATCTCATGAGCAGCCACCTGGAGGAGGTCAGTACCTAGTAAAAAGAAAGAGGATAAAAAAAAAAATATATATATATATATAGATATATATAGATAGATAGATAGAAGGTCATTTTATATAGATAGATAGATAGATAGATAGATAGATAGATAGATAGATAGATAGATAGATAGATAGATAGATAGATAGATAGATAGATAGATAGAAGGTCATTATATATATATATATAGATAGATAGATAGATAGATAGATAGATAGATAGATAGATGGATGGATGGATGGATGGATGGATGGATGGATGGATGGATGGATGGATGGATGGATGGATGGATGGATGGATGGATGGATGGATGGATGGATGGATGGATGGATGGATAGATAGACAGATAGATAGATAGATAGATAGATAGATAGATAGATAGATAGATAGATAGATAGATAGATAGATAGATAGATAGATAGATAGATAGATAGAAGGTCATTTTATATATATATATATATATTTTTTTTTTTTTTTTGACAAATATCATTGAGTGATTCAACTGATTTGTTCAAGCACACTGATTCTTTCGAAACAAGGCTTTATGAGAGTCTTGAACCATCCTCTGAACCAATTAGTTCGATTCATTCAGGTACAAAACAAGTTACAAGCTGCGTCCGAAAGCTTAAGAATGTTGCCTTTGGATTGTCTGAATGTTCCATTCTGTGACAGATGAGCTAAAAAATAAAGATGGCATCTGAAAGTCGGGGTTGGTGGTCAGTTTGTGTGTAAATACAATATTGTGTATGTACGCTTTTGACCAACATTTTCCACTTTTGACGTCATTTCTAGCACGAAAACACTATTGTAGTAATTAAATATTAGCTTAGTTATCACCAAAGCTCTCTCTATTTTGAGTCCTTTAAGCATTCACTCAAATGATTCAAAAACACATATTCAGTCAGAAACGAAACACCACTACAGTGTGTTGTGCAAATAATGATTTTGCTTGGACTTTCGAAGCATTTTTGCACAGTAAAAATGGACAAAGTATTTTGGAAATATGGAAATATTTAAAATGTATTTTTTTTTAAATGCACAAGAAAGTTTTTCAAACTTCCTTTAGTTGAACAGTTAAATAAAGATGCTAAATTGTTAAAGTATATTTTCTCTACTACACTGAAAAAAAAATGAAATGGCTAAATATCACAAATAATTACAAAAGAACACAAACATTTTGAAGTAAAAGATTGAAATAATATTTTCTTGTAAAACATACTGTTATGACCTGTGTTTATGTAGCTTATTGTTTTTCTATTGCTCTGTGTTCCTCTTCTCTTTCTTGTTTGTCTGATTTCTAATAGGTTGCCCAATGATGGGGTGTACATTGGTTGTCCAATCAGGGAGTGGTCTTTATAAGGATGCTGCTGACACTTGTGGGAGCTCATTGTTGGTTCGGTCGTACTTTGGTTGAGAGCTCCGGAATCCCTCCTCCGGCCGATGATCAAATTAGTGATGTTAATTAGTTTAAGTGAACGTGCATCCTGTTGTAACATCTGAACCTGTTTTCCCCATGTCTAAACAACACATCCTAAAAGTGTGGAGCGTAGGGGTGTCCTGCCTTGTTTATTTTGAAATTGGTTTGAGCTCTGTTTCTTTGGCAGGGAGTTAGGTAAGCTAAATGTATTTTCTTTTGTTATTGGATTAGGTTATTAATTCTCTCCTCTTTTCTTTTTATATTTGTTTTGTTAGATATATAATGGCCTTTGGGATACCCTGAAGAGATGCTCTTTATTTCACTTGTTATTTCTTAATAAATTTATTATCTTTTCTGCTTAGTTTTGTGTAATTTGTTTGATTATCGACCGGAGTGACTCATTGCTGGGATTCCATTACCACAACCTAACTTATTTATTACGCCTCTTAAGAGTTTTCCGATTTCCCTTAGACACGGGGCGTAATACATACTCTTTGGGTTTTTTTACAACAATGAAAAATCTCTTTTTTTTTTTTTAAGTGCAGGGCACCAAGTGAACCAGGATTCTCACTAACCCATACTGTTGCCCACTGTCCAAGACTCATCGTAGTCAAAATGAATGTCTCCCTCCCGGTACGTTCGGGGAAAGAAGGCATGAGCCAGAATTCCTCCTGGACCATCAAAAGGAAGATTGTCTCCATGCCAGTACCTGAATGTGAAACACAGTCTCTCAGGCAACAGGACAATACCAATGATTCTCATTTTCTTTTTTCATCAACATGCCTAATAAGCTGATCACTGAAAATCAAAAGCACACTTTGTATGGAATGGGTGAGAATAATGGCCTGCATAGAGACATTGCTGTAATACCACGCAACTGTTCCACATTATAGTACTGTAACTGCCACACCTCAGTAACTTTCCTGATTCCCTTGTTTTTAATGGAATGCCAAATTCCACCCTGGCTAATGGTACTGGATTAACCAAACCCCAAATTTTCCATTGTGAAATGTAGGGAGGTTAAATTACGCACATCCTTGCGGGATCATATATCTTTCAATCTTGAAGACCTGAAAGGTCAAGGAAGGCCAGTATTCTGGCTAAAACAAACCCTCAAGTGTTCGGTCAACTGCTATCCCATTGATGGAATCTGAGATTGAGTTAGATCAAATGAAATTGGTATGACTAGAGCTCCACACTTAACTACACAAATCGACCCAGATGTTTTGC
This sequence comes from Gila orcuttii, assembly GCA_026230005.1. Lineage (NCBI taxonomy): Eukaryota > Metazoa > Chordata > Actinopteri > Cypriniformes > Leuciscidae > Gila > Gila orcuttii. The sequence continues at coordinate 28,130,626 of JAPDVR010000014.1, forward strand.
TTTATGCGAGATGGATCAAGATATTTCACTCTGCTTTGAAGAAAAGCGTTATCCCACATTGGAGCTTCAAACGTGTGTATCTCAGAAAAACAATAGCTGTATATTAGTGCTTTAACAGAAATCCAAGTTTTCATATGGACTTTAGTTTTCAAACTGAGAAAATGAAGCGCTGCAGGGAGCGAGAGCCACTGGCTTGAGCAAAACAAAATACACTGTTGAAAAAGAGGACATTTATATTGGTCTGATGTGTAGCTGCATAGTGGAAAAAGTATTAAAACGCAGCTTTTTAATGACAATTATTGTGTTTCTACTCCAAATTGTTGTCAAGATATAGTCATAAAAATGAGTTTGAGGAAATTAAGATTTCAAACAATTGTCATACATTTTAGACAGAATTGGGAGATTATATTAAACAATGCAATAAACAATTAAGACATCAGTAACAGTTATAATGTAAGTAAAAATATCCTTATATTTAACAACTTTACTAAAGCTTTTTTCTACCGAACTATGAAATGATTAAAACGTAGGCTACACAGACTGACTTTTTTATGGGAACGTCAGGAGGAATATTGTTCTCGAGCTTCAGAATTGACGTCTTTCTGCAGTTGAGACTCTGAGTGGGCGATTACATGAGAGATTAAACATTTTGGTAAATTGTACTGAATCTTTCAACATACCTGCTTAGAATAATTCATGTTTTAGTGCTGTAACTAACGATAACATAAAACACAAAGCATACAAAGGTTTTCTCTGAATTGCGTTTCTCCTCAAACGACTCATTACAAAATAATATTGGGGGGGGGGGGGGATTGTGGTATGCGCTTTGTAATAATCTGCTACCAAATAAAGTCATGCTTTTTAACATTCAGGTTAGTTTTTCAAAAAGAAAGAAATTGTGGGATTGATTTTGAGCCGCAGTGTTGCGTGTCCATATTTAGAAATCAACCCCACGGGTGTTCCGAGTTATGACTTTTCTTATATGGGAATTTAAAACGCAACACACGTGCATGAATGGACGCGCAGTGTAAATTTTCAACCAATAATCCTAAACCGACACCCTCTCTAATCTCCCACTTCTAGAGGAGATGAAAAGCGTCTGTGTTTGACTAGTGAAGTGGAAACTTTTCCTCTTTGTGTCAATGAACACACATCTCTCAACTGACAATGTGATGTTACAAGCTCAGTGAAATGAGAGGCCAGAAAAACAGTTTTCATCAATAAAATACAGATTTATAGAATATAAACTGAAAGTGAGCTAAATTAAAAGTATAGTTGCTAAATGTGTTATTTTTTCACTGCAACATTGTCTTTGATGAATCTTGGAATGCAAACTTGCAAAACTTGCAAACTTTAAATTTGTATTAATCTTTTTAAAATAAGAGTTTCATGGACTATGCAACATTCTGTAGGCTAATTTCCAGAGCTTTTTCTTCCAAATTCAAGACTTATTCAGAAATCTTTCTTATTCATATTCAAGGATGTTAGCCAATCACAACAGAGTGCATTTACATACGCCTAAAGGTGCAATAAAAAAAACATCAAACCGGGTGGAAAATGTTCATCCATAAATTATGATGCACGACTCCTTAACTGGACCTCAAGTGAAAAAAATAAAATGACAAAATATTGTGACCCCCTTAAATTCATCAACAGTGAGGTCATCATGAATTCTGACACATGCAAGGCACACAGTGGACAGTGAAAACTACTTTTTTTTTTTTTACCTGTTAAAGTCGATCATGATATCCGCCCGTCCGATGACGACCTCAGTAAAGGTGAGAGGGGTGACGTCACTCCAGGCCTGCAGTGCCTCCCTCAGCACTTCTCTGACTTTCTCTAAACTCATCTGCCAAGGGGTCCGCATGATCCTGTAACACGAGCGCAAACTCTCATAAACGCTCATTACAGACCACACATTTGGATGAAAGTGCATGACCTCCATAATCCCCTTTATTTAAACATGTTTGCTACCCTTCTTGGTGAACTAAGGAACTGGATCAGAATCTGTCTTTTGTGAAAAGCCAAGCACAGTCTGAATGTTTCCCTAGTTAGGCACGATACCCACTACTACTACGCTCTTTGACCACAATCACAAAACAAATGTGATACTTGATCAGTGTGTGACAGTGATGGCACCCCTATCGATGGTACCCCTAAGTGCTTAAGCATTGTAGAAATACATAGCATCATATTTCACCACTCTTTTGTTTCTTGTCATTTAACAATATCTTAATTCAAAACAATTCACAATAGACTGCACTAGTGACAATTTTTTTGAAGAGACTTTAGTAGCATTCTTCCTTGAATTACATTTGCTTCCTCCCGAAAAACAAACAATTGTTCTTTCTATTCTTGATTAACAGCTTAGATGTTTGAATGGTGTTTAAAAATTAAAATGCATCCCTCATGGAGTGAGCCCAGAGGATTAACTTCTCTCAGATGAAAGACGACCTGCATTATAAAGCTTGCTGAGTGATGGAGACATGCATGCTTATTTTCACAAGCAGAATCCCCACCGAGCGCATTTAAATTGGTGGACCACAAATATGTATCATGTTCCACAAAGCTTCCCTCTGGTGCATTTCATTAAAAAAAATAATGAAATGTTTTAAAGCAGCACATCTGAAGTATTGTTTAGCTCCTGACCTGCAGCTATAGTGACTGGTACCTCTATGTTGTTTTCATGCATGGACACCTTCATGCTTTGGTCATTATTAGCTTTGTGGGATGGGGGATCGCTCTGGGGTTGCATGTTGGAGCCACAGACCATCTCAGATCGTGGGGCATCTGCCGTCTGCAAGCCCAGACAGGAGCTATGACAGCGGGAGAGAGCCCAGTCTGGTAGTCTGTGGATTTAAAAAATTGTCCTGCCATATTCGCTGTTCCAATTCGAATTCTAGGATCATGTTCTTAACTCTTGACTCTCGCTACAGTCACAAAAGAATAGATCAAATTTAAACCAGGTTTAGACTAGTAACTTTTAAAAATCCAATACAGTGGCCCCAAAAAAGCTTAACCCTCCTGTTACCCTCAAATCCGATAACATCTTTTACCCACTGGGGTCAATTTGACCCCAGTAATTTAAACCTCCAGAATATGATTTCCTTTTTTTACAAAGGTTTGTGTCTCAGGTAATTTAAGTCTTTGTTGACCACTTAAATAACCTTTTAAGTTGACATCCACCCACCACCCCCCTCCCCACCCCTTATACATCCAGAATACCCATTGCACGACTATGGACAAATTTACAAATCACCATAAAATCTTACTGATTGACCTAAAATTGGAAAAGTATACATATTTTTGGTGTTTTATTTGTTTTATAAAATTTCTAAGTAAAGATTTTGGTAATCTATAACATTTGGAAAGAAAAACGTCTCGGTTACGTATGTAACCCTGGTTCCCTGAGTAGGGAACGGAGACGTTGCGTCGGATGACGACGAATGGGGTTTCGCTTAGAAAGCCTATCGACTTCGAGTATACAAAACGAACCAAAGAAATGCCATGGGTCTGCGGAATTTGCATTGCGTATCTCTGCCTTACCTCGTGGGTATAAAAGGAGGACGCCGGCAACATGCAGACATGTTTCTTCGCTGAAGATCCGAGACTGAACTCAGGTGATCTCCGCGGTACAGCGGAAGTGGCAGGAAGACGTAACGTCTCCGTTTCCTACTCAGGGAACGAGGAGTACACACGTAACCGAGACGTTCCCTTTCGTTGTCACTCGACAAATGGGGTTACCAGTCTAATCACTGACTGTTTTCCAGTGCCCTGCGTAAATCCGAGATCCCTGTTGTGAGACTGGCACGGATGAAGGACTCCTATTTAGCACAGGAATACCAAGGTACACTGGGGAGCATATCCCATAGCTTTATAGGGAGAATGCAATTATTGTCAACCCATGGGGGGGGGGGGGGGACTTAGAGAATACACATATGACCCGGAGGGATGCATATGGAGAACACTGGGGTGTCCAGCCGCAGGTGGAATATTTCAACCCCAGGGGTGGCAAGGTGGCTTGCCAAGGGAAAAACAATTGCTCAGAGAGGCTTACAGTGGAAATACACATGTGGGGGTCGCTCAGGGGAGGGACCATGCACACAGGAGGCACCTAGCCGATGCGCAGGCAATAGACACTGGCGCCGACGTACTGGAGGAACTCAGGGCTTTCGGGGAAGCTCACCTGAGGAGAATATCGCACGTTTCCAGTCCATGGAGTGGAATGGCGAGCAAGCGAAGACACCTGAGTGGGTCCAGTACTAGCTGGTTGAAGCGAGTACACGAGAGGACACAGGCTCTACTCGGAGATAGTAGATTCTGGCGAATGTGTTGGGTGTCGCCCAGCCTGCAGCTCTGCAGATGTCTGTTAGCGAGGCGGCATGTGCTAGAGCCCAAGAGGACGCCACACTCCGGGGAGTGGGCAGTCACACCAAGGGGGCACGGTCGACCTTGCTGCTGGTATGCCAAAGCAATGGCGTCCACTATCTTTTCGAGTGAGACAACCTTTGCTTGGAGAGAGCCTTTCCCTTCAGCTTCCCACCATAACAGACAAAGAGCTGGTCTGAGGTCCTGAAACACTGCCCTCTGTCTACATAGGCGCGGAGAGCACGTACTGGACAGAGCGGAGAGCACGTACTGGACAGAGCAGTGCCAAGGCTGGGTCTGCCTCATCCAGGGGCAGCGATTGCAGGTTCACCACCTGGTCCCGGAAGGGAATGGTAGGAACCTTGGGCACATATCCAGGCCGGGGTCTCAGGATCACGTGAGAGTTAGCCGGCCCGAATTCCAGGCACGCTTCGTCAATGGAGAATGTGTGCAGGTCCCCTACCCTCTTGATGGAGGCCAATGCAACCAGGAGCGCTGTCTTCATTGACAGGAACTTAAGCTCCACTGATTGCAAAGGCTCAAAGGGAGCACTCTGCAGGGCATTTAGAACCACTGAGAGGTCCCAAGAGGGAACGAGAGGAGGGCGAGGAGGATTCAGTCTCCTCACTCCCCTCAGGAATCTGACGATCAGGTCGTGCTTTCCTACGGACTTACCTTCCACTGTAACATGGTGTGCGGAAATAGCGGCAACATATACTTTCAGGGTGGAGGGAGACAGCCTTCGCTCCAACCCTTCTTGAAGGAAGGAAAGCACGACACTGATCGAACATCTCCGGGGGTCTTCTTGGTGAGAAGAGCCCAGTTGACGAAGAGGTTCCACTTCAACGCGTAGACATGTCTCGTGGACGATGCTAAGCGGAAGTGATGGTAACCGCCGCCACTGGTAGTAGGATACTCAACCTGCCTCATCCCGTCCAGGAGCCACACGTGGAGGTTCCAAAGATCAGGACGAGGGTGCCATGTTTAGATGTCATTTTCAAATGAGAAAGATGGAGAACATAGAGAGCACACAGAGCACAAAGAGAAATGGTTTAGAAGGCTTCTGTTCATGATTTTATAATGTTTGCTCCTCCCCTTTGTTTGGTAAACCATGAGAATTATGTTTTCCCCTCCCCCACGACACGGGGGGAATAAATTTATGTAAAATTATAATGAACATTATACAATTATAACATGTTATAGTGACCTCAATAAAACAACCAAAACAAATGTGTGTGAAATTTTTATATTTCTTATGTTTTATACAGCTAAAAGAGCCTGGGGTCAAATTGACCCCAAGGAACACCGATGCTACAAAATGTGTACAGGACATTGAAAAAATATCAGCAGGTTAATTTTATGTTTACAGAGTCCCCATTAAATTAGGAAAAGTCATTAAATCTGAAGCAAAAAAAAAAAAATATATATATATGGCGCTTTTCCACTGCATGGTACAGCTCGGTTCGGCTCGGTACGGTTCGACTCGGCGCGGAACGGTTCAGCTCGCTTCGCTTTTCCACTGCGTGGTACGACTCGACTCGGTACGGCACGGTTCGGTTCGCTTTAGCTCGGTTGCTTTTCCACCGCAGTTAGTACCCCTTCAAAGTGGGTGGAAATGATCGTTATTTGCGCCGCCTCTACTGCAATGACATCATCGTAAACGCGCCACATTTCAAACGCACAACACAGGAACAATGGAGCCTATCGAGGGGATGGTGTTCCTGATTCTCGGCATGTGGATGTTTTTAACTGCAAGACGGAGAAATGTGTTTAAAATGAGGCTGATGGCAGCAAAACAAAATACTGCTGGTTATTTAAATCTAGCGGGTTTAGTGTCTCGTGTCGCAAATCCAATGACGCTGGTAGTGACGATTCTGTCTGACCAATCAGTGATCTGCAGTGTTTTTACGTCGCATTTTAGTACCGGTACGGTACGCTTGGAACCTCAACAGACCAGGTATCATTTAAAGCGAGCCGAAGCGAGCCGTACCGTACCATGCAGTGGAAAAGCACCACAAGTGAGCCGTACCGAACCGAACCGTACCATACCATGCAGTGGAAAAGCGCCAAAGCGTGCCGTACCGAACCGTACAGTACCATGCAGTGGAAAAGCGCCAATATTTATTTACAGACGTTAAACATTGAATGGGGTCAAATTGACCCCAAAGATAATAGGAGGGTTAAAGTCAATGGTTTTTAAACTTGGGTCTGGGGACTCCCAGGGGACCACAGGACGCCTCCATATGGAACTCGCTGCACAGATGTCGTTCATTATTATCCACTGAAGGTGCACTCACACTAGACTTTAAGGGTGTATTCACGCCAGGAAAGTCTGCTAGTTCACTTGCTTTGGTCTGGACCAAATACAGTGTTGATTTTTTTGTTTTGTTTGGTGTGGTTCGCTTTCACACTGCCCTTTTTGCAAGTGAACCAAAATTTGTAAACAAAACCACACATGTGCTAAGGTCATCCATTCATTGGATAGAAATTCCAACCAAAGTTCATTTGGAACCGGACCGAGACCCCCTCTTCAGCTGGGTCTCGGTACGGTTGTTTGGTCCGCACCCGAGTGTGATTGCTGTATTCACACCTGCCCAAAAGATCCGCACCAAGAGGGGAAACGACCTTAAGTTGGATTCAATCAACTTAACCAAACAAGACAGATGTGAATACACCCTAAGAGTGTGTTTACACTTGGCAGGTTTGATTCGATTAAAACAGACTCTGGTGCGATTGCTCTGTTAGTGCGGTTAACTTGAATTAGTGTGAACACTGCCATCCAAACTCTGGTGGGGACCAAACAAGCGATCGAGACCCACCTTTTTTATAAAAACTGTCGTGCGGTTCGACTGAAATATGAATGCAACACGGACCAAAGACATCGAAACAAAGTAAAAACAGGACATGACATCACAAGATGTGACCCTAAAAAAGCATAGGATGCTCAAGCATACCTGTTTTTCTGGTCATAGGAGATACAATGTCCATCACAGTTCGGTACATGCATCTGAACCACCATCTCATTGCAGCAGATCTTTGTTTGTGTGTGTGATGGAGGGATTCCTGACACTGTTTTGACTCCTTTACACATTTTATAAGCTCTTCACAAATTTTCAGATGGTCAAAATATTATCATACGTACGCACATACAATGAGCGCAATTAGCTCAGAACACAGTTCCGTCGCAAAATACGTTTTTTTCTTTTTTATCTTTAGGTTCTGTCTTAAAAATGACAGTGTGAACATTAAGCGAACCAGGACAAAATGTATTATTTTGTTTTTTCACACCCTAAGGGCATTTTCCTGGCTCATAGCATTTTGTTCTGGAACCTGGTGTGTTTTCTCCCTTAGTTTGGTTCGTTTAGGCATATTTGAACATGGCAATCATGCTCGGATCCGCACCAAGGGCCAGATTTACTCTACAGGGCAAATTAGCGTGAGAGCGCAATTCCAAAAAAAGCACTGATGGGAGTGGAAAGTTCTGCACGTGATCTACTGACGACGCACAAATTAAAGAACACAAATGCAGCCGGATCATTTCCATAAAGACCAACGCAATCTACCAAGAGCAGCGCAAATTAGCGTCTGGTTTAAGACATTCTTTTTTGGGCACTAAATAATAGCACAAATACCAGTAAATTGGCCAGCGCAAACCTTAGAAAATCACCTTACATGGTTAATTTAAAATATTCTCCTCCCATAAATTTAGCATCTGAAAGGGAAATTCATTCAAATGCATATGCAATAAGATCAGCCGCAAAAATAACTGCGTCCACGCCTTTACAGCACTGATTTTTCACTGCGTGTCTTTAGTAAATCCTAACAGTAGTTGATGTATCAATCATAGCGGGAATCAAGGGTGCATTCATAAGTGTTTGCACAGTGAGTAATGATGAAAAAAGACAATATTTTCCTTTAAAAATTTAAGATATGTTTACAAATACATGCATGGAGCTTAAATATAATGTGGACTAAGTATCATAGTAATTTTCATTGTGCCCACATTGAGAAATGTTAAGTTTTTTTCATTCAAGGTTAGCTTGTATTGGCTATAGTTTGCATGCGTTTTGTGGCACTGTACCATTTAAGCCCATCTTTAAAAAAAGTTAATTTATGAAATTAATCTTCTCTACAAAACAATTTATGATGTATTTATTTGTAAATGAATGTAAAATGAATCACAAAACATTTAGTGTTTGCAGTTCACATGCTTAATTCTTTAGCAGTCTATCTTTCTGTAAGGCTAATGGTTTGACCTAGATTAGCTTTGAAAAGAAGCTAATAAAACTCATCTTTCCATTTAAAGGAAAATGATATAAAATTATAAAATACTATTTGTTCATACACAAAAAAATAATACATTTATCTCTTATTTGACATAATATCAATGTAGTTACCAAAGAAATGGCTAAAAATGGCAGAAATGTGTTGATTTCTGAAGGGTCCCGAAACACCAAAGTTTTGGGGTGACTTTGTGTGAGGTCCCCTGAGACAGCATGCACATAGGTGGGGCTAACTCAACATTGCCAATTGTCATTGTATGCAATAAAAAAATGCCAGGAAAGTAACAAATCACTGGATTGGTTAAAAAAATGAGCAGCATAAAATATTATTTTCTCTTTTTTTAATTTGACTTCAAAGTTGAAAATGGGCTTAAAGGGTACATGGGCTTAATGGGTGCACTTACCCTATGTCCCTGTTTCGGAAAAAAACAAACGATCTACAGGTCTAAAAACACCCTAAGATGCAAATTACTTCAGACCCCAAAAAACTGCACACATGTGACATGAGAAACACATACTCATTAAAACAGTCATTAAAGTAAAGAAACTCAATTGAAAGCGTGGGAGTGGGGGTAGGACAGGGCTTGGTGTTTTTGAGCTCACTGTGCACAGTCAGTCATTAAGTGAGGGGACAAATTACAGAGGACAGTGAGGTGCTATAGCTCATAAACAACCTTCAGAGACGTGAGTCATGATAGCACATAGTGGCACAGCATTAGAATGGTGCTGACTGGGGTATGCTGGGAAAAAAGTATGTTTGTGTGTGTTGCTGTCTTGACTGATGAGGCAGCATCTAGGTTACAAATTACACGATTTCTGGGGGGGGGGGGGTCTAATGGTCATTTTCAGGGTGTAACATGGTTGAGTTTGTCTCGTTCAACCCAGTTAGCCAAACGTCAACTGAGACTAAAAAAAAAGTTTTTGCTATATATTTGTTATATGTAAATTTTAAAAGTGATTAATAATTGCAAGGGATGGACCAATATTACAATTCTTCATTTTAACTTTAAAGTCGTAATGAAATGGAAATTTCACGTCAATCATTGGAACTGTCTATTTTCTAAACAATTATCTAAATGTTTTTTTTTTCTTTCTTACCTTAGAATCTTTAATTAAAATGCCATAAAATGCCATTTACTGATCTTCCAGTTAAACGACAGACTTCTCTCTGATGATGTCCCACTTCTTTCTTACAATAGACAGAAAGCTTGCATTCAGATCTGCCTCCATCCAATAAATAACCGATGGGTAAATCCAAGACCCTACTGATTTTTTTTCCCCTTTTCCGATAATGTAGTTCTGTATGTCACAATATGGAAGAAAAGATCTGTCACTACTTCCTTGCTGCCCAAAAGACTATTTTTCTGTTAACACTTCCGTCTCTACAGTATGCAGATGTAAAGACTTTGCCCTACAGCAAAGTTGGTTGATTTGGATGGAGAACCACGGGAGATTTATGGGCTGTGATATTTTATGGGAAGGACCATAAATCAAGGGGCAGTTTTAATCATGGTTGTACGCCTGGTTTTCTTTGTCTGGGTACTCATCTCACCCCCCGCTGAGCAATGAAGAGAAAAACTAGAAGCATTTGGGCTCCGCTGCCGTAACACACATGAGTGCTCTGAAATGTAACATCTTCTCCTCATCTTCTCCTCATCTTCTCCTGATCTACTGACTTGAGATTACAGAGGAGTCCTGTCCGGTGGGAACCATCTTAGACAAAGATGTACGAAGCAAGTCAGTCAAAACATGAAGGGGTTGAGCAGACAACCACAATAGTAAGGTCATCATGTCAATCAAAAAGGGTTCTTAAAGGGATTGTTCACCCAAAAATGCGTTTTGCTGTCACCATTTATTCAGCTTCATGTCATTCCCAACCCGTTTGCCTTTATTTCTTCTGTGCAACACAAAAGAGGATAGTTTGAAGAAAGCCAGTGACGTTTAAAACAGCATTGATTTTTTTATTGTATGTAAAGGATATTTTGAAAAGACATAAGACAAAAAAAAGACATTTTGAGACAATTTCAAAATATCCCTTTTTCCGCAGAGGAAAGGTTTTGGAATGACATAAGGGTGAGTAAAGAGTAATTTTCATTTTGGGCGAAAAATCCCTTTAAAAAACAATAAAATTCAAGTTGACTTGAAATGCACCTCTCTCTCTCTCTCTCTCTCTCTCTCTCTCTCTCTCTCTCTCTCTCTCTCTCATCTCTCTCTCTCTCTCTCTCTCTCTCTGTGTGTGTGTGTGTGTGTGTGTTTTTAAGAAAATGATTAACTGTTTTAAATCAAAGTGGGCTTGGTATTTCTAGCTGTGTTCTGGAGCCATGCAGTCCCGGGTCTGAGACAGTTTACTGCTTCTAATTAAATGAGTGTAGTGCTGGAATGAGTGTGTGGTCTTCCTAACAACCGATAAGAACTATAGGAAATGTGAGAAGATAAAGAGAGGAACATTCTGATTTATTTCCTAGCATATCCTGCGTGGGCTGTAAAATACTGTATTTCTGCCATAAAAAGCTAATATTTCATTTAAAAATACACACTTTAATAAGAAAAAAACCCTTAATAGATTCAGTCAGATGTGTGTTGACTAAAGCTAGAATACTAAAAATAAGCTATATCATAGCCTCAGTGAGGCCTTTGTTGTGTAAAGGCTCAAAATGGTACATTGTCAAATACATCAAAGTTGTTTTCTCCCATTTACGATTTTATATTTCATTCATTTTATGTCTATCATCTCAATAAGTGTAGAACCAAATACAACCGCAACCACCATCTGTGCAAGTCTTACTTGTATGTGAGGTCTGTTTTGTCCCAACGTCCTCCGAACAAATCAAAGCGTTTTCGACGATGACGGCCCCCAAGCAAACCTACTTTGTGGGTTGAGTAATGAAGGGCGTTCCCTCCCTTCTCTGAGGGGTAGTCTGGGACTCCACAGCGAGGCCTGTTCCAGAACTCAGTGTCATTCTTGGGAAGAGTCGAGTGTGGGTGCACTCTCTTATTGCCAGAGTCTTCACTCGGGGTATCCTGGACATAATGAAGTTGGTTCCTCTTTTTGAGGCCATGATGATGGGTCTTTTGAGGCCAGTCCTGTCAACACACACATAAGCTGTTAATCAATTGCACCTTTGACCAGAAACACCTTTTTTTTCTTAGATGCTACACAATTTAAATGGGTTGGTTTGGTTTGGTTTTGAGGTGGCTTTTTCTGGGTGTTTTTTAAGGTGATGCTATCCGTATTGTTAATTAAAACTAAAACTATTACAAATATTTTTGTTAATTGAAATAAAGCTGAAATAAAAAGATGCTAAACTTAAAAAACCTAAATGAAAATTAGGAATGTTGTTTAACCATCAAATTAGTAAGTTGAAGTAATACAACTACTCAAATTAAAACTGAAATAAAATAAAAATAAAATAAAGCTCAATAGAAATATTTTTAAAAAATTAATAAAAATGGCAAAATTGCAAAAACTAAAAATGTAATGTAACTAAAATATCAAAGAAACCAAAATAGGTCCAACTTTATATTAAATGGCTTTAAGTACTATGTACTTAAATCGAAAAGTAGGTACAATGTACTTATTGTGTTCAGGTTGTATTGTAAAACACTTTTGCTGCTATTGAGGTGTGATACGGAAAAGGTTAGGGTCAGGTGTGGTGGTATGGGTAGGTTTAAGGGTGGGTTAATGTGTAAGGGAAGGGTCAACTGTGTAATTACAAATGTAATTACATAAATTAATTACAGCTGTAATTACATGCAGGTATTTTTAAAATATAAGTACAATGCAAAAACATGTATGTACACAATAAGTCCATTGTATCAAATTATTAATTTCAATGTTAGTACATAGTAGTTAAAGCCACTTAATATAAAGTGGGACCCTAAAAGGTCAAAAAATATAAACTTAAACTAAAAAATAAATGGCAATTCAAAATATGTAAATAATACTAAAATAACAGTGGTTTCTAAGCTGAAAAAGCTGAAATAAAATAATAGCTGAAATAAAATAAAATATGAATATTAAATATGAATAACGTTTTTTAAAACTAAAACTACTAAAACTGAAATGAAAATAAATGACTAAATGTAAATATTTAAAAAATAATACAAAATGTAATAATACAAAATTACTAAAAACTTAAACTAAAATTAAAATGTAACAAAACATAAACTAGTATAAAAAATATAAAACTAGTTTTAATAAACGTTAACACGTTTCTTTTGAAAAAGCTGATAAAAAGATAATAAAATTAAAAATAAATACTATATTAGTAAATAAAAAATGCTTGGGTGCTTGCTAGGGTTTTCTGGGTAGTTTCTAAGGTGTTGCTCAGTGGTTGTTTGGGTGTTCTGGTTGGACAAACAGTAAGGTGAAGAGGGCAAATAAGGCTACATTGTTGGCTACATTGGGAGCAGTCAAATTATAGTTATTCAGCAGTTGGTTTTACGTCACTGATAATTTGCAAGAAGCATTATCACAGTCAATTTCCTCAACCAAATTTCAAGGAAATGGTTCTGTTAATGGACTGGGAGGTTAGTTGCCTGAAGGGAAAGTCAGAATAACCCAATATCTCTCTACTTCCCCAAACCTCTCTACTCTTTACCCTCTCTACTCTTTACCCTCTCTCTCTCTCTCTCTCTCTCTCTCTCTCTCTCTCTCTCTCTCTCTCTCTCTCTCGCTTTCCTTTTCTATACCTACTTCTCTCTAATTTGTGCATGGTTAAGAGGCCAGGGGTGGTAGAGGGTGAACTATTTTTTTTAAATGCTCTTAAAAATTCTTCCGCCACTCGTAGCCATAAGGAGTCTTTTAAAAGCTGTAATTTAAGTACAAGATATATTTAGACAACCATAAAATATTTAGAAATATAAAGCAGCATGTCTGAAAAGAAAAAAATCCATTTAAGTGTTTCTTTATCACAGAGAGCAGGTTGGACTATTATATAATGAAGCGAGTGGCTTTAAAGTGAATAAAAATGAGTGGCCATGGATGTTTTTTTTTTTCATGTTTTTTACTTTTTTTCATTTGCTGTAGACAACAAGCAATTCATTACAACTCTTCAGTTAACACGGTGTCCAAACAAAATGGTAAAACGACCTGGGATACAATCTTGTGACCACGACAAAGAATGAATGACAGGACAGTTAATCTGTCTGTATTTTTTTTTGTTGCACTGGCTTGCCCCGCCCACTTTAAAATCTCATTGGTTCAAAAGCATGCTCCACATTATAGAGAGCTGCTGCCGTGATGATGTATTTTTGTAGGCCAACCCGTAAGATAGAATCACCCTGGTTCCTTCGACAAAAAACAATAGGATCTTTACATTTTCTATTAGATTATTGCAGAAAATACGTGGCCAACAAACTTTATTTACAAGTTTTGTTCATCATGAAAATCTTCACAAATTAACACAACTTTAAAAAAATTTGAAGCCTTTAATACATTGCCAGAAGTAAAAAAAGATAAACGTAGCCTATAAATGAACTACGCCATGGTCACATGACTTCAAAGTCACCATCACTAATCTTCCGTCAACTCTTTAAATCTTTATTTTGAAGCCTTCCGGCGTATATCAGATCAGCACACTCCTTAACTATTTTTACATCGTCTCTTAAAACATTTTTTTCCCTTGGCTTTCAATTCACTGTGAGCTTTTGTCATTTTTTGTGTTGTTCAGCACTTTGGTCAGCTGTGCTTACTGTTTTTAAATGTGCTATATAAATAAAAACAAACTTGAAATTTGAACTTGAAACTATTTCAGAAACTTTTTTCCTGAAATTTTGAATTTGAATAGTTTACAAGAGCGTGATTATAAACACTAATGAGAAGATTAGTTTCCCTTTTCGGTGTGGTGACGTTTAATATCCCGACAACCTCTGTAGTCCCATTTAGCCACTTGTTAGCAAGCACCTTTTCAAAAGGTTTTTATTTATTTATTTATTTTACAAAATCTGATGTATTTTATGTCATAGAATAAGACATGAAAATAACTTGAGCTTGTGTTCACCACATACTTAATTTCAAGCATTTAACAACAACAACAAAAACATTCAAAAAACCCATTGACTTCAGGACGATGGTTAGAACGCGGTGTAAATCAAGACAATTTCTAACAAATAAAAGGAAAAACAACCAAATATTTGTGGGCAAGTTGAGACATAGTACCTTGGTAAAAATCCACTGACATGTGAACTTGATAGCGTTGCTAAAACATGACCCCACACCCCCGGCAATGAGGAACCGCACAAATTCCACAGATAGAAGTAAAGAATTCACCGCACTTTATCTACTCTCAGTTTGTTTCTCAAATCCGCTGAGTGTGCATGGACTTTCCATGGGCTGAACCATCATTAAATGGTCATACATGTTGAAAGCATGTAATTTAAGCAGTCTCTAAACAACCTGGAGACAGGCAAGTTTTTTGTACAACAGTCAAGATTGTTTATTGTAGAGCAGTCAAACCTTTCAGCAATGACAAACTAGCCTCAAGACTACTTAGGGAGCGACGGAGGTGGAAGAAAAACACCCGGGTGTCTCAGGTTCAACGGGAGTCAAGGGTCAAAGGTTAAAGCCTATATCAATAAAACAGACCCCTTGGGCCAAAGTAAACACGCATACTCCCATTTCAAACCAAAACTCAGCAGACAGCCTATGTTTTTATTTAATCAAAAATACAGTAAAAACCATAATATTGTGAATTTTTTATCAATGTAATGTGTCCTTGCTGAATAAAAGTATGAATTTCTTTCAAAAAAACAAATCTTATCCTGAATGGTATAGTGTACATAAACTTTATAAAAAAGTCATAGAAATACTATGAACTCTATGATCCAATTTTGTTACCACATTTCATATGTTATCAGTATGTTATAAAAGGTGGAGGTGCTAAGTGCAAACAAGATGGATCAGGTTGCTGATGTAATGACACATAAGTGTATATTATATCAGCTGAAATTGATAAGCATAAACTCAAAGCCAAGTCTCGTAAGAAACAGCATGCAGCCAGAACATCATTATTTTCTCAACAAACATCCCAACTATCAATCTATAATTAGATCTTATGAAACACTGCTCCATAATTATAGTGAATCTAAGAGCTAAATTAAACTGAGACCTGTTGACATGTTCATAGAACACAAAAGGAGAAATTTTACAAACCTTATCATTTTTCATACACATCTTTCAGACTCCAAAAATGAAAACCAAAAATGGTGTGGTGAACTGTTCCTTTATGACTAATTCAAAAAAAGATTAAATGTTACTGCACTATTGAGGGACTGTGCTGGGAAATCTTTACTTTTAATATTAGATGGTGCCAACAATTTACCTCAACATGCACACATCTCATTTTAACAATAGGCCCAATTTAAAGAACATTTTCTCAACCAGACATTCCTCAAGTCTGGGCATATTTTACAGCATCCACCTGCATGTAGTGAAACATGTGAAAATGGAAGTCCATTCGGAAAACCCCCTGAAACGGCGGCAGAATTACCACTGCGGCCATATAAAACAAAACTCGCTTTTTCCAAACCTCATCATGTTGTGCAAATTTTAGACATTTTTATGATACCTTCCTGACAGATATATGCCTCTCATCAGCTGATAAACAAAAACAACTGGGAATTATTTTACCTTAAGCGGTAGTAACACCTTTACGTATTCAAACATCAGGTATTTGTGCCTGCGGGAAGATCTGGCATGTTCTAAACCATACAGAAGAACTATTAGTTTTAACACTTCCAAATATCCAACATTTGGGAAACATTTTAATGTAAATTAAAACAACTAGACTGCATTTCTGCATAAATGTAATTCACTGCTCATGTTTACCACCATGTTCACCACCTGCATGTGCATCTGTAGGTCAACAGGCCATTGGGTAAAAACTCTACCATGATACAGTATGTTATGCTGAACAAAACACAAAGATCCTGAGCCGACGACAAGCCTTTGGAGAAAATCCAGAAGAAAAGAGCTGACATGTCAGTGCAAGAAGAAGGTTTAGAGAGAGTTGGCGTGCCTGGCATCGTGCCATCTCTATAGGGTTCCTGAGGATAACCTCTTTGTTTGTAGCCGAATCTTTCTCTATGGGGCATCCGAATGATGTCACCAACTCCTGACAGATCCCTCATCAGCACAGCCGGCACCAGGAGCGAAACATTATTCGTTTCCAAAACAAACTCAAACGCCTTTCTACATTCGGATGACTGTTTACTACTACTGACTCAGCAAGCCCTAAAAATACAGCCAACAGCACTTCCTATCATCCTGCTTTTCTGGCTTGGCTATTTAGTTACAGTGCAAGTATGATACAAACATCCTGGCTCTGTCTCTTTGTCTCTCTCAAACATGCCATTGTCCAGAGAAAAATTACAAACAAGAAATTCCATTTTCTAGCACTCTAAAATAGGCCACAACTAGAGATAATGAATAAACCAGAGGAAATCGAACAAGGGTAAATATTTACATGCAGAGACCTCCAGAGATCTGCATTCTTTTGGGGTTGTATACATAAGTTAAGTGATTACACTGAAAAGGAAGATTGTTTAGTGGGAACAGGATAGGGATTATGTTGATGGAAGATGTTTATGCAAAAAGAGTGTGGCCTAGTGCATCCAAGGCAGACCATCAGTGTCTACTCTAAAGTCAAGGCTAGGGAGGGAAAATACTAGTGCTTATAAATGTTTTAATGGTTTCCACTTGTCTACTCTGAACAACTAGCCAATATCACATCTGATGTATTGCCAGGAGAAGCCATTAACTTGAAATAAAGGTATTTCAAGAGCATACGTTCTTTTGTCTCTTAATTTCAGTAGAGATAGGAAACACTGGTGAGAGGTTTCCAGATGTAAAGGTCAGGTGACTGGAAAATGGGGGTTTGAATCAGAAACAGGTACATCAGGGTTTCTGGTGTCAATCATGCTCTCATTTGAGCCTACGGGCAAGAAAGCTAAACCAAACCGCTCCACCGGTGGTGTGTTGCAAATGACCCTGAGCTATAGACTTGACCCTCTCTAACCTCATGTGTCCTTTTGTCTCAAATATTGAGATTGGGTCATAAGGATAGCCAAAACTAAATAATTGGTGCTGATTAACGAGGGTGTCTAGAATGGGTAAGAAGATCCTTTCCTTTTTGAATTTTTTTACAAAGGTTACATCCCGGATTGTGCACGATTCAGAACTGAATTGAGAACACGTTTCAAATTGCAATTCAATTCTTGAATTTGAAACTTGATGCACAGACTGAAATTCCAAGAAAATAATATAACAAACTTTTGTCAAGACAAATTTTGAATGTCGGCTTTCAATTCAAATTGCAACTCATGATTTTAAAGAGGATAGAACAAACGATGGATGGATGGATGGATGGATAAATAGATAGATGAAAATCCTGTATTGTGTGGCCAATTCGATTCAAATTCTAGCTCATGATTTGAAAGGGAATGCAGAATTTTCCATAACCCTGTGGATTGCACATTAGTCATGTTTGGTTAGTGTGTTGACTGAGTTGTATAATGTTTTGGCAGTTCTCATGGAGCTTGTGATGCGTGCACAATGCCTTAAAGAAGGACATCAGCTTTTCTTTTTCTCAGGGGGGTCAACAAATGCAGTGGTAGCTATCTGGATCCTTCCATTTTCCTCTCTGTCAGCAAACACAGGGTTTGTTATCCTGCTCAGCGTGCCAGATGACTTGTCCCTGCCTGCATAATCTCCTGCTCCTGCTTTGTCAACATTCAAGAACAAATTGACAGCACATGCTCCGCATCAGAGCTGCCTCTCTACTTTCAAACATGAACAATGTTTTTTAAAAATGTCTGGAGCTGGTTTGATTGCAGGTGCCATTCCTATTTGATTGGCAAAGTGGGTCAAGACAAACATACAATAAAAGGAAGCTGTTCTTTATAGCCAGATGCTTTGACAGCATGCAATGTTTCATTGTCATTTTGTGGTAATGCTTTGCGTTCTGAAACAAAGACAGTGTTTAGTTGTTCTCCGCCCTGTTACAACTACTCGTTTCTGCTCTTTCATTCACAGTTTCAAATAGATGTGTGTTTTTTAGCCCGACATTTTTCCTGGAAAAATCTCTGTATGGATATTTGCCAACTGGGTTACAACAGCCATCTGTAGTTCTTATTTGTCCACTTCCTCTAAGTCCAACAAGCCCTCTCTTTCTTTGTGCAAAACAAAGTTCTTATAGCCAGATTTTAGCTCTTCGAGGATCAGCAAGAAGTTTAAACCATAAAGACTACAGGACAGTTAAAGATCTTTTCTGAAACCAATTCAACATAAAAGAGCTGGGTTTGGTTCTAAAGTATAACATTCAGCTATATGGATTCAAAGGCATGATACTGACAAATCAATGCAAATGCATTGAATTTATTTAACAATGGCTATATGTATATAAAAAAAAACCAACAACATTTGCACCACATCCTAAATGGCATCAGATGGAGCGGTTGAGGTGAGTTGATTTATAAATGTAAATTAACCTATTTTTCCATTTCTAAACAGAAATAAGAATTGTATTAACTACATATTTACTTGGCTATGCTAAGGTTCATTATAAGTTGTTTTAGACCCTTAGACATTATGTTATGGTGTTTTTGGAAGCCAGTTTGAATCTGTGCTTTCATACACAAAACGCTGCCTTTCACTTACTGCCAATGACTCACTGACCCAAACACACTACCTGAAACAAACAACAACATTCCAATAGTATATCCCACCCTTAGACAAATGCAGATATGCTAAACTACACTTATTAACATTTACAACGAAATTCTCAATGGCACAGTCATAAAAAATATATTAGAATCCAATAGAATAGAATCGAGACAAGCTCTTTAGATTCTTAAGTTGTATGAGTCGTTTGGTAAATGTGTAAAACAAGTCAATAAATAACTAAATACCTAAATAAAGAACATTAAGATAATAATGGTAGCAGCATAAAATGTGAACGCAACTAATCAAAATTTTGCCTTTTTAAAGACAAAAAAACATAATAGCCTATTCATCTCCACTGTTACAACTGTGACAGTTGCCATACATTTCACTGATGCAACTGTAATGTAAATGAGCTTTGTGATAAAAAACAAAATAAAAACTAATCTCTGCTGGTCAGTGGTATTGCCTTCTTTTCTCATCTACACAAGTTTTGTTTATTGTAGTAGGCCTAGCATAGATCCCTGTGAAACAGGTGAGTGGTAACAAACGTGTAATAAATCATGTTCCAAGAAATGTGAACTTCATCACTTGTTCACAGTGAAACAGATGCGTATATGTCAATATTTACGACTCATTCGTTTAGATATTAGGTTTTTTTTCAAGTATTTCTTTATTTCAAGTTACTTATGTTAATTGTTATTTTCTGGATATAGTCTCTTAAAATAATTTTAAAATCACTCACCGCAGCAGGTTTGTTGTACCTGTAGCTGTTTCCGTCTGGAACCGGTAGAGAATGAATGCACACTGAACAGAATAAGACTGCAACGACAAGCTGTGCAGATCGCATCATCCTGCTGTGATTCAGAGCCGCACGCAACACCTGCATGCGCGCGGGACACTTTACTAGACGAGCGCGAGAGAGAGGGAGAGAGCGCGCGCGCCTGGCTGTCTGTCGAGCTTTACTGTGACCAAGCGCAGACTAGCCGAGGGATTTATACTCTCTGATTTCTTTGTTCTCTTTTCTTCAAATTACACTTGTCGTTCAGGGGCTGGAGTGGCAAGTTCACCGGCAATCACGTGACCCAGCCCTCCATTCCTCTGGCGCGCTCCGTCGCGAGAGGGGAGACTGTGGGTAGAGAGAGCAGGATTGGTTTTCAGTGATGTGGGTTAGCAGGAGAGGTTTAGATAGGCTAGTAACCCTCCTCTCTAACAGTTGGATAAGGTAATAATATGCTGTTAACATTTTGTCAGTCGTTTTATTAAATACGTGTCCGCCTGCTAGTGTTTAGTATTTGTGATTTTAAGCCCATTTCTAAAGTGCACCTGTTCCATTTAACCCCTATATTATATTATAATAATGCATATATAAAAAATGCAATATAATATATTCAAATATTAAATTACTTGATAATGTATTATATATATATATATATATATATATATATATATATATATATATATATATAGAGAGAGAGAGAGAGAGAGAGAGAGAGAGAGAGAGAGAGAGAGAGAGAGAGAGAGAGAGAGAGAGAGAGAGAGAGAGAGAGAGAGAGAGTGAGAGAGAGAGAGAGAGAGTGAGAGTGTGTGTGTGACCCTGGACCACAAAACCAGTCACATTGGTCCATTTTTTTAAATTGAGATTTATACATCATCTGAATTAATAAGCTTTCCATTAATGTATGGTTTCTTAGGATAGGAAAATATTTGGCCGAGATACAACTATTTGAAAATCTGAGGGTGCAAAAAATCGATACATTGAGAAAATTGCATTTAGTTGTCCATTTATGTTCGCAATTGTGCTGCATTCACTCACAAAAATAAATGTTTTATATATTTACGGTAGGAAATTTACAAAATATCTTCATGGATCATGATCTTTACTTAATATCCTAATGATTTTTGGCATAAAAGAAAAATTGATAATTTTGACCCATTCATTGCTTTTGCTATAGCCACAAATATACACGTGCTACTTGTGACTGGTTTTGTGATCCAGGGTCACATAGTGTTGATTCAGAATAATTGGGTTATAAAAACATTGATTTTTTATCACTTTTTTACCAATTTGAATGTTTACTGTAAGAACTAATTAATTTTTTCAAAGGAATATAAGGCATTCATTTTGAAATTACTAAACATCATTAAAACATAAAACAGTAACCTGTCTCATATACATAAGGGTTAAATTCATTAATAGAGGAGAAATAATACTGGAGATGAAAGGTTTATAAGTGAGTAAAATAGAGACTTGCTTTTTTGAGATTGAAACAAAGGCTGTGTTCTCTATTTGGCACCGCTCACAAAGTGGCATGCTTGATTTACCTGACCCTAAAAGCACCTGACAATGAGAAGACACATTTCTCAGATGCCTCTGGTTAAAGCTCATGAACAGTGTCATTAGTGTTGAGTCCATTGTTGAGGAAATTGCCTGCTTGGGAAGCATGCAAATTAAAGGGCTTTTGCTGATGTCTTTTGAACAGCATCAGTCTATGGTGTCAAGAAATTTGCAGTTTTGAGGAAAGGATCTGATGTGCCAGTGTCAAGTACTGACCTTAGCAACTTTGTCAAATCTTTAGTGTCTAACGGTACTGGACTGTTCATATTGCCTGACTCAAACAGCATTCTACTTTCATGTGCTTTGTTTGTTCACTTGTTTGTTGTGTACTAACTAACGGAGAAAGATCCAGCTTGATTTTTCTTCTCAAACTTTTGGCAGTTTTTCATTTTGTTTTGATATAAATCACAGCTGGGGAAAATGCTGAAACTATATCTATATCCTGTTTTAGAACTCCTGCCAAATGAGTCAGACCCTTCTTTGTCTCCGTCACTGTAACAAAGAGCCTTGTTTAATTTTGCTCCACGCATTTGGATCCAAACCAAGAGAAATCTTGCTATGCGAAGCAGTTTTTGAAAGAGTGGGCTGATGATGGTTTTCAATAGCTGCCCTTGGAGGGACACGCAAGCTTCTTCAAAACAAACAAACAATTATTACAGTTTGAAGTACGATTTTTACTTCTAAACTTCACTGGAACTAATCACAAAAGGTGTGGTTTGATTTGACCTTTGAGTATTTTCGAGCAGTTTCAGAGATAAGCTTATAGACTTTTCTTCAGGAGATGTTTTTTGTCCCTATGATCTCCAGCAGTAGCTCTATTTCCCCTCAGCATTCTATAAATCGATAAGAGGCATTAATCTATTTTTTAAGATGAAGCTTCAATTTCAAATTCAATTTTACATGAACTCTCCAATCCTAATAAAACATTTTAGCACCATCCTGTGGATAAACAGAGTGTGTTGTTACACACTTTAGTTCATCCAGGACTCGCCTGACCCTATTCCACCTTTGTGAGTGGATTTCATCTACTACAGCCTCAAAAAAATAAATTGGCATCTGTGGTTCCATAAAACCTTTATATAGCATACAAGGTTCTTTTTAGTGGGAAAGGGTTCTTTAGATTATTAAAATGTTCTTAAAATAGTTATTCTAAGAGATTTTTCAAGGGTCTTTGGGGAACCCAAAATTATTTAGTTATTTTATGGCTTCGCTGCAAAAACCTCTTTTTGAACCTTTATTTTTAAAAGTGCTGCCCATTTCCTCAAACTAAATGCCAGTGTTTGTTAACCCTTTGACCTGAGTCAACCACAACAAAGCCAATGAGACACACATATAAATCAATTATGTCTTCAGATAGCTGTCTGAAAACAAAGGAAGACTGTCCAGACTTCCTTTAAAATCCATCAATCCCCCTCACTTTAGTGGAAAGAACCACAATGAGGCTGACTCATCTCAAATAACAGGGTCACTTGTAAACCCCCATCAGATGGGGGCAGGGTGAAAAAACACGTTTTATTTCTCTCGGTTTTCTGCCAGGCATCCCAGGTGCGCAAAGCCAGAAAAGCACAGATAGTGAATTCACTTCTGTTTGCACTGTCAGCTCCGTGTGAACGCAATATACCAATAGACGCTTCCACATCTACTAAAGGTACGTCTACCTTAACAGCACCTACTATTTACTTTAAACTCACTCACACCTTTCTGCGACAGCCCTGCGGTGAGCTTAACTGTGTATATACCGATAGCTGTAAAGTAAAGGGCCTCCTTGCTGTAAAATCTCTGCTACTGAACATTCAAAGCACATTTACAGCAGGGAGTATCAAAGTATACGCAAACAGGAACATCTCTAGAGATGCTTCTCAAATGTGCTTTTTTGTCTTTTTACGCCATTATTTGATGTTTTGGCCGTAAACATATGTCTTCTCTCTCTCTCTCTCTCTCTCTCTCTCTCTCTCTCTCTCTCTCTTTCTCATCTGCACACCTGCAAAAATCTAAGTCAGCATCTCCAAGGGGTCATTAGGGAGGAGATCTTTAGGCTTCCCATCATTGCATTAAGCTGTGACTGAATCACATAATCACTGACACGCAGGCACATTGATCCGTTTAAGAGAGTGATGTCTAATGGTACAATTCATACCATCATACACACTGGCTCATAAACATTTAAACGTATCAAGGACATTTGCCTTAGAAGTAAATGGAATACAAATGTGTCTTTTGACATACAACACTTGAACTCCGTTTTACAAGGTGTCTGGTAACACTTATTTTTCGCCCTTCCATGAATTATAGTCCTTTTTTAATTCCTTCAAAAATAGTTGGGTGAGTAAATTGTGAACGACAGCTTTGGGGAGAAAATACATGTTTTTATGGTAAAATACAGATTTGATACATGCTGAAAATGATTCATGTATCATCAAGCACATGATCTGAATTCATACCTTCTCCAGCTGGTTCTCTTCCACAAGTGATTATGGTGTGTCCGTACAGGACCTGAAATGACACTTAAAGCTATGGTAATAGAATATGCTGTTATAGTTCAAAGGTTTATGGTCAGTAAGATTTATTTTTCAGCAAGGATGTATTAAATTGCTAAAAAAGTGGCAGTAAAGATTTTTACATTGTTACAAATCTATTTCAAATAAATGCTGTTAAATTATATTAATCAAAGAATCTTGAAAAAAAGATCAGTTTCCACAAAAACATATTAAGCAGCACAACTGTTTTCAACACTGATAATAATACGAAATGTTTCTTGGGCACCAAATCGGCATATTAGAATGATTTTTGAAAGATAATTTGACACTGAAGACTGGAGTAATGATGCTGGAAAATCAGCTTGACCATCAAATGAAATTTACAATTTATATTAGAATAGAAAACAGATATTTGAAAAAAATTATATATTTTTTAAAAAGCCTTCAATTAAAATGTAACCGACCCTAAACTTGTGAACCATAGTGCTGTCACAGGTTGCAGAAGGCCTATAGGCCCAAAGTAGCGCACAGGGACAAATAATTCCAGTAAAGTGTCTTTAATACAATAAACCACAGAATATAGAGCAGAATAACAGGGAAAAACACATAGAAAACACTTACAGTAACACTTAGAACCACAACACTTAGAAAAGACCAGACAAAGAACTGAATAAAACAAGAGAATATTTACACAGGGTAATTGAGGTAATTAATAGAACAACAGATGAACAGAATCATTAAACCATCAAGGGAACACACCAGAAAACTAGGTCACATGCACAGGCAAACAGAAATAAAACACAATGAAACTAAACCAAAACAGAACATATTACAAGTGCATGTTTATTTTTTTATTTTTTTATTTAGCTGAAAATACTATAATGATATTTGACAGGTTCAGTTGAACATCTTACCCCATATAGTGTGACAACATGTAGGACATGCTGTCATAATAGCTCAAAGTGTTTTTAAATTAACGGTTTCCAGGGCAAATATTATAGAAATGTTCAATAGCTTTAAGTGCACTTATACAGAAATTGCCTTAATTAAAAATAACCCCTGTCTGTCTCCCCTATTCTGTATATCTAGATAAAGTGCATACATTTTCTCTGCTTAGTCAATGTCCTTTAAATTTAGATTCCTCAGATGAAATATTTCACTAGTAATTACTCCTCAGACAAAGTTCAAAGCAGAAAGATAGTCTGGTTTAGTAACTCATTAGTTTCCCTGCTAAATTAGTATTTTATCAACACACACACACACACACACACACACACACACACACACACACACACACACACACAAACATACAGAGATGAACGTGTGGTTGCAGTTATAGGTGAGCTTTTACTGATTGAGACAAGTTCTTTGTTTCAGTGTCAAATGTTTAAAGCATTTATATAGCTATTTTGGGAGATTCAGTGGGTTGTAAGAGGTGGGTATCACTAATGACGCCTATAGGGAGAGAAAGTTAACAGTGGAAAAAGATCATACAGCCAAAACTACCTGAAGCCTCCCTTTTCTTCCTCTGTGCCACATGGGACTTTTAAATAATAAGGAATCCTGTGAAGAAATTACAATGCTGGAACCTTCACATCCCACCAGGATCATGAACCTTTGGGCTACGAATGTCATTCAGAAGCCTGTAATGAACAACTCAACAAAAGACTCGCTTCTATTTTAGCTGTATTGGTATTTCAGCAAATAATAATAGCAATCTTTATGCTTATCACACAATGTGTTTGCTTTACATTTACGCATTCGACTTGCAGGGCCTTCAAGGAAAATATTTTTTCAGTATGTGTGTGCCATGCTATACAAGTTGAACTACAGGGGTCCATAGGCTCCATACCAGCATGCAGCTGTTAATTACGTGTTTATTTGTGAAATTCTATGTTGATTAAGAACAATAAAGCTAAGGTTTCGATCATAAAGACCAAGAGGTTCAAAACAAGCTTCTTTTGTGTTGTTGTCAGTCTTTCTCGGGGTCCGGGGCCCCCTCAGTCTGATAAAATGCAAGCCAGACTCCTCGAACACTCCACCATGGAAGCAGCTTCAACCAGACCCCTGAGGCTCTATTAAACGTCACTCAGTGGAAACATGAAAGAAAGCCCCGTGGAAATGAATCATAGCCTCTACCCCTCCTCACCCTGAGCCCTCCATCCCATGTGCCTGTGACCACAAGAAAGAGCATGCAGGAGTGGAGGTTATAAAACACAAGCTGGCTTTAGTGCAACTTGTTGTTTAGCACTGTGATGCAAAATGCAAATGATGGCACAGTGATACATATAGTTTCTTTCATCTGTTGAACACAAAAGAATATATTTTGAAGAATGCCGGTAATCAAACAGTTGACGATATAGCGGGTAAGTCAAAATATCTTCAACAGAAGAAAGAAACTCATTCAGGTTTGGAACAACTTGAGGGTGAGTAAAACGATGACGGAATTTTCTTTTTTTGGGTGAAATAACCCTTTAAACTGCTATCAGAATTTTTCAAAACGTGCATAACAAAATTATTGCACCATGTTTACCTCTTGGATGTTTTGCTTTGAATTGCTTTTTAGACTTCATGAATCATTTTGGAATTCACCATAGACGCTTGTGGAACTCTGGTGCATGCCTCATCACAGACCAATGTGGACACAGTATTCCTGTTGAGCCCTAATGGTTATTAAAGTTCAATCTCATATAAAGTCATATAATGTAGACACAACAGACCACCTATAATGTCAAAATAAGGCAGAACCTTATACAAAGCCTAATGTATGCAGAATCACCTCCTGCCATCTGAGATTGGGGGTGAATCATGCCAATTTAAGTAAATTTGAGCTCCCCCACGCCACACACTAAGCAGAAATTATCAGGCCAGCTGTAACCACAACACAACCTTGGACATTACTGCCCTACAAAGCAAAAAGGCAGCAACTGCATTTTTGGTCAAAAATGAGTTATTATCATTTTCATGACATTCAAGGCATCCTTTGTTATGTGACAAAACATCTTATCTCAAATGTGTGTTGTTTTGGAGAAAAATGGTAGTCGTTTGTACAGTAACTGCAAAAAGCCCTAGTGAAACAAAGCAAGAGTACAGTAACATCCATTACTGTATTCTTGTTATGTTTTACCTAACAAAAAATAACCGTGTTGCTGCGCAGTGTAGTTACTGTTGCCATGGTGAACATGTACACAGCTGATTTCGCGGCATCCTCACGGGACGGTTTTAACATTTGTGATTTCACCCTTCTAACTTCATCAGGGCTCTAGAGTGCGACCAAAATTTCTAAGGGTGCGACTAAAATGTTTCCAAGGTCGCACCGGTGCACCTAACGTCCTCGCGTCCGCTGCTTCTCCACGAACGAAGCGCTTGTTCCCTTTCGAGGGAACTCGCGATGCGTCGATGACGCTTTGGGAACGCATTTGCGTGACTGAGTCTGAAGCACTACTGTCAACTAGTCCAATGGAATGAATGAAGCGTCACAGGCGGGTGACGTCACGACCAGGAAGATACAAAAGCACATCCGGTGCAATGCTCGCGTTAGCTTTTGTGCCTCAGCGAAGCGCTCTGTGTCAAAACTGTCTGTATATTTATTGTTGTCTGTCTCTCAGTATATTGTATTATGGTGAAACAACTATTCAAAGCCTGTGCTTCTCCTTGCCCTCGTTATATCACGGGTGGAGATACACATGAGCTTTGTGTAGTTTGTTTGGGAGTGGAGCATGCTATGTCAGCCTTCGAGGGGGCTGACTGTCAGCATTGTGAGCGTCTCCCTCTCCCCATGCTCCGCTCCCGTCTGTCCACATTTGAGGATGATGGACAGGCTCGAGAACCTCGGGGTTCTGGACCCGCGGCTGCCGAGGCAGCTCGGAGAAGGCTCACTTGGGGTTCGCAAATGGATCTTTCGGCGGGGTTGGGGACGGGCTCTGCCTTATCTCCTCCTTTACCCGAAGGATCCATTGCTCTCTTGCCGGTGTCGGAAGCCCGCGCTGCGGCTTCTTCCGCCCGGGAAGAGAGCCCGTTGCTTCAGTGCTCTAGTTCTGAGGAGGTAGAGTTACTGAGCATCGGTGAGAGATGTGACACATCGGTGACACAAACACAAACACAAATAAAGATTCAATAAGGGGAGAGGATTCGCCATCCCTCTCCCCAGCACATGAGGAGCTTATTGAGGTGATAACTCGTGCTGTAGATAAGTTGAGTATTGACTGGCCAGCAGAAAAGAGAGATTCTCGTCCTAAAAGCAAAATAGACGAGCGTTTTCTCACTTCTAATGTTTCATCTCAGGCACGGGCCCTTCCATTCTTTCCTGATCTACATAGTGAGCTATGTAGATCATGGAATAAACCATTTTCGTCACGTCTTTTTAGTCCCCATGTTCAAACGTATTCAAATATAATGGGGCTGAAAGATTTTGGTTATGGGTCGATGCCCCCAGCGGAACAGACGCTCGCAAGCTATCTATCTCCTGGGTCAGCGTCGTCCCTGAAGGATCCCGTGTTGCCGAATAAACCACTAAAGACCACATCTAATTTAGTGGGTAAGGCTTATACGGCAGCAGGTCAAGCTGGAGCCTGTCTGCACACGATGGCAGTGCTCCAAGCCTATCAGGCAGATCTGCTGGGGGATATAGACAGGAGTGAGGGAGTTAGTCCCGACGAAATTCGAGAACTTCGTCGGGCTACAGATCTTTCTCTCAGAGCTACGAAGGAGACCGCCCGTGCTATTGGGCGGTCTATGGCAGCCCTCGTAGCTACTGAGAGGCATCTTTGGTTAAATCTGACAGATATGAAAGATAAAGATCGGGCTTTTCTTTTAGATGCCCCTATTTCTCCCTCTGGTCTCTTTGGTGACTCGGTGAATTCGGTTGTTGAAAGGTTTCAAGAAAATAAAAAACAATCTGAGGCTTTTAAAAAATTCCTTCCTCGCCGAGTCCATCCCCCTGGGGATGCTGGGCGTGAGCGTCCCCAGCCAAGCTCCTCACACCGTGTGCAACAAAAAATAAGTGTTGCGTCTCGTGCTCCCCCGAATAAATCTTGGGGACCGAGCCAACCTCCTCAGCCGAAGTCGGCTAAGTCTAAGCCGGATCTGAGGACCGTACTTATGGCTAGGAAGGCTTCGGCTCAGAAAAGGTCCTGACGCTATGTACATCAGGCCATTGAGGACAGCCCCAACCGGGGTGGAGCGGGGTACACCTCAGAATACGGTGCCCGCTCCACTTCGGGGTCCTCATGGGACCGGTCTGCCAACCCCGCCACCCTTGGTGCTTCGGGGCGCAGTGGTATCCAGCGAAAGTTCGGTGCAGTGTCGACTCGACATTGCGTCGGACGTGAGCCCTCTGAGGGGGGTCCAAAAACAGTCAGTTCGGTTGTTTCCTGCCAATATGCTTCAGGTCGCCGAAGTGGCTGTTCCTTTAACACCAGAGGCCAGTCTCGAGAGACTGGTACCCTTAGTAGATTTTCTAACAGAGTGGAAGAATCTGTCGAATATATCTCCTTGGGTCCTGCAGATAATAGAGAAAGGTTACAGAATCCAATTCGGTTCTCCTCCGCCTCGTTACAACGGGGTGTTACTCACGGTAGTACATCCCGAGCAGGCTCTGGTAATGGAGCAAGAAGTTCATTCTCTCTTAGCAAAGGGAGCTATAGAACAGGTGTACTCCCCCGACAGAGAATCGGGGTTTTACAGCCGATACTTCATTGTTCCAAAAAAGGATGGGGGGTTGCGTCCTATTTTAGATCTTAGTTTGCTGAATCGTGCGGTCATGAAATTGAAATTCAAGATGCTCACACTCAAACAGATAGTGACTCAAATCAGATCCGAGGACTGGTTTGTCACGATAGATCTGAAGGATGCTTACTTCCATATCTCCATCCTCCCTCAACACAGGAAGTTCCTGAGGTTTTCTTTCGGGGGCAAAGAATACCAATATCGGGTGCTTCCATTCGGTCTAGCTCTGTCACCCCGCACGTTCACGAAGTGCGTAGATGCAGCTCTGGCCTCGCTCAGGCTGCAGGGCATACGCATTCTGAACTACATCGACGACTGGCTGATTCTGGCGGAATCAGAACAGTCAGCGGTTCGGCATCGAGATGTCGTTCTCGCTCATATGAGGAAATTGGGGTTGAGACTCAATGCCAAGAAGAGTGTGCTTTCTCCACTACAGAGAACCACTTTCCTTGGTGTGGTATGGGATTCAGTCACGATGCGGGCCACTCTATTGCCCGCTCGTGTAGCTGCTATCATCTCAGCCACAAAAGAGTTGAAGCTAGGCCAGTCACGTACTGCAAAACAGTTCGAGAGACTGTTAGGCCTCATGGCAGCGGCGTCCAATGTGATCCCCTTTGGCCTGCTGTACATGAGACCTTTGCAGTGGTGGCTCAGGACCAGAGGGTTCTCCCCGAGGGGAAACCCACTTCGTATGATCAAGATCACGCGGCGGTGCATCCGGGCCTTGATTATATGGAGGAAACATTGGTTCCTGTCCCAGGGTCCGGTGTTGGGAGCTCTTTGCCATCGAGTTGCTATCTCGACAGACGCTTCTCTCACCGGCTGGGGAGCGGTAATGGAAGGCCGCTCAGCTCAGGGTCTGTGGGGGAACCATCATCTTTCTTGGCACATACATTGCCTGGAGATGATGGCTGTCTTCAATGCGTTGAGACATTTCCTCCCAGACCTGAGGGGCCATCATGTGCTCGTCCGTACAGACAACACTTCGGTGGTCTCTTATTTAAATCGACTGGGGGGTCTGCGTTCGCGTCCACTCTGCAAACTGGCGCACCAGATCCTCTTGTGGTCCCTAGGGAAGATACTCTCCCTGAGGGCAGTGTTTATCCCAGGGTACCAGAATATAGGAGCAGACACCCTGTCGAGGCAGGGGCTGAGGCCAGGGGAATGGAGACTCCACCCCGAGGCGGTGGAGCTCATTTGGGAATTTTACGGCCAAGCAGAAGTGGATCTGTTTGCGTCTCGGCTTACGACGCACTGTCCACTTTGATTCTCCCTCACGCAACCAGCCCCCTTGGGGTTGGACGCTATGGTACAGACGTGGCCGAGGCTACGTCTGTACGCATTTCCCCCTGTTGCTCTGCTCCCAGGAGTTCTGGAGAGAGTCCGCCAGGACGGAGTAAGTCTATTATTAGTAGCTCCACGCTGGCCGACTCGTTTTTGGTTTGCGGACCTAATTCATCTCCTAGACGGCCCTTCTTTCGAGATTCCTGTCAGGAGAGACCTTCTGTCTCAGGCAGGGGGCACAATATTTTACCCCCGACCGGAGATTTGGAACCTATGGGTTTGGCCTCTGAGGGGGCCCAACTTTTAGAGAGTGGTCTCTCGACTGAGGTCGTTGAGACTATTCTTAGCTCCAGAGCTCCAGCCACGAGGAAATTATATATACTTAAGTGGAAAGTTTTCACGTCTTGGTGTCACCAACAGCAGCGAGATCCAGTTAACTGTTCAGTCAACACAGTACTTGAGTTTCTCCAGTCTCGTTTCACGTCAGGTTTATGTCATTCTACCTTAAAGGTTTACATGGCGGCCATTGCGGCTTTCCACGCCCCTATGAGTATTGCATCTCTGGGTCGAGACCCTGTTTGGAATTTGCACCGGGTATGGTTAAGGCGTTCTTATACCCTAAGCAGGGTTACGTCCCCAAGGTGCCAACCAATATTCCAAGACCTATTGTACTGCAGGCATTCTGTCCTCCTCCGTTTACTTCTTCGGACCAGGAAAAACTGAATCTCTTGTGTCCAGTGCGAGCACTGGACACTTATGTCCACAGGGCTGCCCCGTGGAGGAGATCTGATCAGTTGTTTGTCTGTTTTGGTTCACCTAAGAAAGGTCTTCCTGCTTCTAAGCAGACAATCAGTAAGTGGATAGTCGAGGCTATTTCTCTTGCATATGAGTCCTCTGGCCAGCCATGTCCTTTGGTGGTCAGAGCTCACTCTACCCGAAGTATGGCGGCCTCTAAAGCCCTCTTATGATGTTTCCTAACAAAGTTCGGGAGGAGCATGTTCAGATAATTAAACACATGTGGAGCACATTCAGGTAATTAAGCCTAATTAGACACGAGTGGAGCACACTCCCAATCAATGAGGTAAGAGATATATATTCAGCAAACTTAACTTAGTTCTTTGACAGTCTAACAGCATCCCTCCACCACCCCATCTCCTCACTTCTTCTCCTAAATACTCTTACAACAAGGGGGGAGCACTCTGGGTTCGGGCAAAAATTTCCGAGCTCGGAGCCCTCCCCCTGGACAGCACGCCAAATACGCATAATCTTTACTCTGTTTAATTGATGTAAATGTGAACTCGTGAAATCAGGAGTTTCCCTTCAGGAGGTTTGTGACGCGGCGGGTTGGTCCTCGCCGCTAACATTTGTGAGGTTCTATAGCCTGGACCTGGAAGCTGCCCCAGGTTCCCAGGTGCTTTTTACTTAATTTGCCGACAGTTTTGCCATCTGGCATTTTGTAATTATGGCGTATTGGGTAAGGGAAAAGGTTCTCGAAAGGGAACGTCTCAGGTTACTACTGTAACCCTAGTTCCCTGAGAAGGGAACGAGACGATGCGTCTCCCTGCCATACTTCCTGCATCCCTGTAATCGCTTTGCTTCGGCTCTATAAGCTAACGCGAGCATTGCACCGGATGTGCTTTTGTATCTTCCTGGTCGTGACGTCACTCGCCCGTGACGCTTCATTCATTCCATTGGACTAGTTGACAGTAGTGCTTCAGACTCAGTCACGCAAATGCGTTCCCAAAGCGTCATCGACGCATCGTCTCGTTCCCTTCTCAGGGAACTAGGGTTACAGTAGTAACCTGAGACGTTCTCCTTTGTCGGAACTCACACTCATGGTTGGATCATATCGTGGTCTAAACCAATCAGAGACAGAGATAGGGCGGGTCTTTGCCTCTGATTGGCTGTGGTAGGCCTACACTGCTCCGTGCTGTGTGACTGAAATTGCGACCTGAGCACCAGAGAATCAGTTACGGCAATCAGCATCAGCAAAAGAAACGCAAGAAAACAGACGACGAACAATGAAAAGAAATAGACCCATAGAGTTTTTTCTTTAAGAAAAGTAGGCCTGTTTCCCCCAACACTCTCCCCGGTAGGGATGGGTACCGAAATCCGGTAGGCCTATTCAACTTCTGAAAGACCGCTGTATCGATCAGCTCGGACGTGATCGGTTCTGATGTCGGTAACTTACCGGAGAAATTAAGAAAATACACATACTATTTATTATTACTATAAAGACGTTATTTAAAAAAAGAATTTATCTTGCGAGCCTTTTCTGTGTATAATAATATTACACCATTTTTGCTATTCGCAGTCCAAGAGAGAAAGAGAGAGAGATCTCTCACGCGGAGCCACAGCGCGCACAACACGACAGCTCTGCTTAATGAGTGACGACGGCAGAACTAAACAGTCAAACGTAGCCTGGTTACACTTTAGGTCTGTGATATTAGTCTGATTTTATTTTAGATTTCGGCTTCCAAAGATTATTAAAAAAATATTGAGGTAAAACCATTAAAAACTACAGCCACATTCGGTCTTGCGCAGCTTCCTTTCCTTCGCAGCGGTACGCTGTCATTTCTCCCTAAAACTCAAACTTAACGACAGAATCAGCTCGTGATTGTTGTAAAATGCAGTCCAGCTACTGTTGCTAAATTGCCTGACGCGTTTAATAATAAAAAGAGCTATTAAAAGCACAAAAGTCTGCACAAGAGATGCTGTTCCCAAGGCGACGCGCGCTCCGAAACAGACCGTAACGAGACAAGCAAATTATACTTTGGGTTTCATGTGCGTGTCTAAACTATCAAATGTACACAAAAATATGTCAAAATGACCGGCTTGTATTCACAGCTCTTGAATTAATAACTTCAGCTTTAATAAGCATTATCTATCTATGATAAAATATGCAGTGATATTTTACATTTGATTACTTTATTAGATTTCTTTTTAGACCATACTTGAACAGTAGCTAATGTTAATAGACCTTCCTGAAATTAAAGCACTGTTTAGGCCTATATAATGTGCATCTTTGTTTAATTGTTTATCTTTGTTTATAAAACAAAAAGAACCGATAAGAATACTGTTAAAGTACCGGATCGATAAGCAGTATCGGTAAGAGTAGCCTAGTAATACCGTTAAAACCTTATGGATACCCATCCCTACTCCCCGGTCAATGCTCCGACAACAGCCCAGACATGGAGCTACTTCAGCCACCAGTCTCACCAGTCCCTGTAAGATGCAAAGCCCTGGTCCTTCGTCGGAGATGGCATCCGACTCAAGAGGTAGAGCCTACCGAGCCTGAGCTAGAGACTCAAAATAGTTAGTTTGGCAGCTCAGTGAAGCACTTAAAAATATATATATATATATATATATACAGTATAATTGTGCTTCAAATAAAAAGAAGTATTTACCTACACCTTATTCTTGTTTAAAATCATTTACATAATATATATGAATGTATATGGAGCATGATAAAAAGCTGAGCTTGAAATTGTGGCGTTAAAGGCGACGCGAGCCGAGGAAACATTTGGGTGCACCTAAATTTTGTGCTGGTGCACCTAAATAAAAAAGTTAGGCGCACCAGTGCAACCAAGGGAAAACGTTAGTCTGGAGCCCTGTTCACACAAATTTAGTTTGAGATGGCACAAAGCCGGGGAAAGAAGATGGTCGAACGCGCGTTGAAAAGAAAATACCCGGAGTACAGTGGCAGATTAAAAATTTAGAGGCTAGGCTATCACAATATAAACACCTGTCAGCCGCCAGGGCGGGACTTCCTCTCAGAGGTCCATTCAGATATGCTAATTGACAGGCGATGTTTTAAATAGCTTTGCTTACCTGCCCCTGATCCTCCCTGCTCCTAGCTGTAACTTTATCCTCTGTAACTTCACATCATCGCCGATGCCATGTCATCATTTTGTTGTTCATGTCACAAAGTTATAATCCAACCAGCGGTGAAAAAATATTCAATAACTAGAAAGGCACTCGGAGAGCACTAACCTCTGTCAAGGCGTGATCTTCTTCGCTCTTATTAGCCTAACGTTACATGAACGGCGTCTTCTTTTTTCATAGGCTAATCATTCACGGCGTTATTGTCCAGCAGGAGAATATAACTGTCCATAAACACAGCTATCGGTGTAACATTTATTCTTTAACGTGACAGGTGTCTGTTCAACTTAAAACACACTCTCTTCGCGGCCGCTGTTTGAAGACTATGTCCGCTGTTTAGATAAGTTAGCGAGTTGTGAGCAAAACTGACATCTTTCTCTTTACTGTTGTAAGCATACATGCTTTCAACAAAAACAAACTTCTGCAGACAGAGCGAGCCGGCAGGTATTTACGCCCCCCCCCCCCTTAGCGCTCAGGCTCAAACACATTGGTTCCTGTTCCTAAGCATTTATTTATTGCACGGTTTCTTCTTCTGAATATAAAATTATATATTTAATTTGGATTCCCCTTAAATTATATTAACCTATGAAAATGTTGTCCCTCTGCATGACTGCAAGCTTCTATGTTTTATCCTATTATTGTAGGCCTAATGTAACTTATGAAGCCAGGCTTCGTTTTTGTGTGTTGGCTTTTCTTTCTTCATTTTCATTAAGGGTGCAAAACTATTCATTTATTGTGTTAGCCTAATTCATGCACTATTTTGTCATGGACCTAATTTAAGTTATTCCCTGTACAATTAAATATTATGATATACAGACATCATCTGTAATCTTTGTCCTCTCATGCCACCAAACAGGATGGTGTTTTGGTATTCCCTGCCTGTGAGCAATGTTGTGGAGGATGAGGAGTAATAACCATATGAAATGTGGTGTTCATCAATTATTTTTATTAATATTACTATCATTATTTTATATATATATATATATATATATATATATATATATATATATATATATATATATATATATATATATATATATATATATATATATATATATATATTCAAAATAAATTGTCCCCATTTGGGCCTTGATACAGCTTAGCAATGTGAGACTTTAAGCAGCCGTTTCAGCACCAGAACAGTTTCCGGGTGGAAAATATTGACCTAAAATGGTCAAATTAGTTTGGGTTTTGTATATCCATGTTCAGGAAAACAAATGGTTCCAATTGTTTCAAATACAGTGTATATAACACACCCATATGGTGCCACGTTTTTGGTAAGTAATACAAAGCAAGAATACAGTAACTGCAAAATAAGGGTAAAATATCAAATTAAATATGAGGATTGATATGTACAAAGAATAAGCTAATATAAAGTAACAAAACAGCCACATGTCCAATAATCTACCTAGAACTACTTAGGCTGGATGACAGGATAACTTTAAAGTCATTTTTCTCAGTTCTGCACTCTGCGTAGTTACTGCCTTTTTTTTTTTTGTAGGGCAGATTATTTGTGCTGTTTTTAAGTTTTTGTCCCTGGACTCATTTATGTCTAATTTACATCTTCTGTTTCGCCTAAAGTTGAACCTTTCTTCACAGATTTATTTAAGACTAGCAGATGCTTCTGTGATTCAAGAATTTGAAGGGATAGTTAATCCCAGTCCTCATTTAACCCTTATGTTATTTCAAATATATGACTATCTTAAGTAGAACAAAAATGCTATCCTTGAGAAGAAGGCCTATAATGGAAGCAAATGATGAAGCTGCTCCACACCCCCCCCCCTCCCCACCAAACCCCTTGAATAATTAGTTATTACTCAACCTTTTACTAGCCAAGTTAAATTACTTATTTCCTTTGTTACTTTCATTAACTTAGTTAAGTAGAGTTTACTTAATTCCATATGTGAAATTTACTTAAAAATATGCGTGCAAAAACTTGCCAAAGAAAAATTAAGTTAATTTTACTTATTGTTTTTTTCAGTGTGAGAGATAAAATAGCCTACAGCATTAAACAATGAAATAATCTCAATCAAGCACATGATACAATAAAACATGACACATTTAATAGAGCCTCTGTATTTTTGTCTACATTTTCCACTTGCTCTATTCTGTGCCAGGCTGTTACCCATTACCCTGTTATAACCCTATTATTATATAGCATAGCCCTAGACCTATTACAGTTTAAATGGCTCTGCGTTCACCGTGAAGGTTTCAATGCAGATATTCTAGTGCCATCTAGTGGGAATGCTTGTGAGTGTGACATAAGATGAACTACTAGAGCCTATAATGGAATGGAATGTAGTGTACTAGTTTAGAGTGTTCTGTTTGAAATGTAGAAAAATATTTCACATTCACAATCATGAATTTAGAAAATTACATTTAAAAAAAATCTGTCAAATAATTCTACCCTAAATCTCAAATATCTTATAAGAGAGAGGAGCCAGTATTCTACAATCTTACCTTGGTAGATTAGGAAAATCTTAGGAATCACTTGAGCATCACTGTTATACATAACACATTTACGTCTCACACACACACACACACACACACACACACACACACACACACACACACACACACACACACACACACACACACACACACACACACACACACACATCAAATTAATCGCGGCGCTTTTCTACAAATTTCTAGAACACTGACGCGCGCATGCGCCATGGCTGTAGTTAGTTACCACACAAGGTCAAACGCACGTGCGCATACCGGCTGTCATTCAATAGTCTGTGTGGATAGAGAGGATATAACTACCCCCGCGCTTTGTTCGAGACTTTATAATAATTGGGCATTAATTGCGGTTACGATCTACTTTTGAAATGGCAAGAGGAAGCCGCAGTCGTCCTTCAACAGCACAAGCGAGGTATGCTAACTGATAGTTTTGTTACACTGTAAATCTGCGTTAGCGAGGTAGAAGTAAAGTTACACGATATGTTAGCTAACGTTACATTCAAGGAAAAACTCCAGACTGTGGGACTGTAGAAAGAAAGAAAAAAACACTAAACAATGTTTGTATGCTTAGAAATTAGGGAATTCAGATACTCCCTTTTTTTATCCAATACATCCAGAGCTGTAGGTAAAAGGTCAAACCAAAAACCTTACTCTTAATGACAAGGAGTTGAAAAGCATTAACATCTGCTTAGTGTTTATTTATTTATGCATAATGTCTGTCATTTAATAGCCTATGACGCAAGCAGGTATAAGACTTTATCTTCTTTCCTTCTGAAGTTGCCAAAATCAGCTCAAACTAAGTCGTGTTTGCATCACGTGTTACTAATTCAAGTTAATGTAAAATATATTCGTTATATATATATGTGTGTGTGTGTGTGTGTGTGTGTGTGTGTGTATGTATAACTTGCTTATACTTAGTTACTTAAACTTATTAGACAATAACATATTTCACCTTATCACCTTTTCTTGTCAGTGCTCCTGCCCCATCCTATGCTCCAGCCCCCGCTCCACCTCCTCCAATGGCAGTGGCCCCTGCAGTGGTCCAGCCCAAACAGCCAGGTCTCATGGCCCAAATGGCCACCACAGCTGCCGGAGTGGCAGTCGGCTCGGCTGTAGGGCACGTGATGGGCAGTGCCATCACCGGTGCTTTCAGTGGAGGCAGCAGCAGCTCGGAGGCACCCAAACCAGCACCTACATATCAGGTGATGCCTGAAAAATGTCTTCTTTCTTTCAAAATATATATATATATATATTTTTTCCATTGAGTGCAACTGTTTTATTGGGTTTTTTAAAAGGGATTCATTACAGAGTTTTAAGCCATGAACCAAAACATCTGAAGTTAAAACATTACAAACTTTGATTTAAAGCAAAAAAGTATTTACAAAAAGATAAAGGTACAAGACTTAAAACGCTTTGAGGGAAAGAACTTAAATCCCATGAAGCATCGCAAATGACAAATTAAAAACCACAGATATATAAAACTAGAGATGTTGTTTACAAATATTTAAGTAGTTTGGGAGCATAGGGAGCGCTTTCACAGTGCGTCATGGGACTGTGAATGAATTCTGCTGTTAAACGTGATAATTTAAAAAAGTTTAAATAATGCGGACGGCTTGGATCAACAGAAGCATATACCATTAATTAACCTCGTAACTCACATTAGTTCTGTCTTTAATGGTTTATATGTTGTTGTTAAAGAACTTATTGCCTTATGGAGAAAATGAATGGGATTTTTACTTCCAGAACCCGACTGTTGCATTCGGCAACAACAGTTCATAGTGCCCACATATATCAGGCTCCAAAAAAATAAAATAATTTTTATTTAAATTTCCATGGGTGCAGTTTTCCTTAAAATGTCACTATCAACGTCAGTGAACTTGTCTAATAGGTCGCTGGCTTGCACATGTGAAGATGATAAGATTGATTTTAATATACTTTTTTATCTGCATGAAGAATATGGAACAAACCGAGAAGCATGGCAGTGGTTACATCTCCTCATCTTGTATTTCTCTGTCTGTTTTCTTCATGTTTTCAGGAGCCCTCACGACTTCCACCCTCTCAGTCTGGCCCATGTCTCTTTGAGGTGAGGCAGTTCCTGGACTGCGCCACGACTCAGGCTGATCTGAGCTTGTGCGAAGGCTTCAATGAAGCTCTTAAGCAGTGCAAACTCTCACAGGGTAAGCCTCTCATCAACAGACAACAACAATTTCAAATCAGATTGTTTTGTTTCAAAGTGCTTGAAATGCGACATTTTTTTGTAAGAATTACTCCCAAATAAAGTGAAAGATCCACCTGCACTTATGTAATGTGACAAATGAAAACTCTTTTCTTTGGTATGAATTCATGATATGTTGTCCCTTTAGGTGTAACATCTCTGGTGTGATGGAGAACTTGGAAGATCTAAACACTAGATTGAAGATTGGTCCTCAAAATCTCCAGCAGTTAATGTGAATTACTTATTATGTAGATAGTTGTGAAATACATACCCGTACTTCTGATTTTGAGATCATGTAAATTGTTGTACATTAAAAAGCTGCTATTTATCTTTTTTCTTTGGTCTATTTTTTTTAAGCATGGCATATGTCATACAAATAATATGACATCATGCTGCTCTGATGTGTAACTTTTCGGCACATTACTCCGAGTCCGTTTCATGTGGACATGAAACAGTGTATGCCATTTGATAATGACTTAATGACTTGCAAGGATCTAATAGAGTTACAAAACAAAAGCCTGACAACTAGTAATATGACACACTTTCCTAACTAAATTTGCACTGCAAGACTTGATTGCACAATCTCAGAAGTAAAGAAAAAACAAATACTGACAGCATTTTTTACTTTACACAAACAAGAAGGAACGGAGCATTGTGAATTTGGAATTTTTATTCTGCAGAATAGAAACACAATTTTGTAACATTGCCATTTTTAATTGACATTAATTTTGAAAACAAAAACTTTGATTCAACCTGTTT
This sequence comes from Gila orcuttii, assembly GCA_026230005.1. Classification (NCBI taxonomy): domain Eukaryota; kingdom Metazoa; phylum Chordata; class Actinopteri; order Cypriniformes; family Leuciscidae; genus Gila; species Gila orcuttii. The sequence goes on from JAPDVR010000014.1 coordinate 28,171,085, forward strand.
AAATCTCATCTATACAAGAGGCGTGAAAGGAATTCGGCACGCTGACCAATCACAGGGCTCGGTGAACAGGCGTCTCTGTCTTTCAACCAATCAGAGAGGGCGGTGTATCACAAGGAAGAAGAGGGTCAGTTACGGGTCGTTGCCACACATTAGTCAGCAGCAGTAACTTGTAAAAAAAAATGCCGTACATAAATTTAGAAACTAACTTACCTGCAAGCAAGTTTACTGAAGACTTTCTAAAAAGACTATGCACTACATTGGCCGCAGCGTTGGGGAAACCGGAAGACGTGAGTATGACAGAATAAGCTATGCAAAGAAAAGAAAAAAAAAAACAGTTGTGGTTCTTAAAATGGTCTGTGGACAGAAGAGATTTTTTTTTCTCCACGTTATTATGTCTTGACCTTGATCATATGACTTCCGCCGCCATGTATCCAGAGGATGAATCTGGTGGTAAAGACTGACCTGCCGATGATGATCGCAGGGTCCTGCTCCCCGTGTGTGCTGATGTCCGTGTCTGCCATTGGAGTGACTGATACTGCGGAGAAGAATAAGGAGCATAGCGCCAATATCTTCCAGTTCCTGAAAGGAGAGTTTGGGCTGAGCGATGACCGGTAAATTAAGACAACAAAAAACACAAAAAAGACGGGAAAACACGAGTTGAACACACCTTGAATATTTTGGCGATCTCTAGTAACCTAATTCAATAAAACGTATAATGTAGAGCTTGAAATCTAATAAACAACAACAAAAAAAACTTAAATTTAATTGTTACGATCTTTGTGAAAGACAGACCAAAATATTGTTGATTGTTACATTAATGTGCGTGACTATTTGATATCGTCCCTCCCCCTTAATTATAAATCCCACCTGCCATTGACAAGTTAATAAGTAGAAAATCATGGGGTGCATCTCATTCAGCTCCCTAGGTCGTGAATTAGGCTAGTATATCATGTACACTATTCTGGCACTGGTAAGGACCCTGGCTCACTACACATTGGCTGCCTCTGAAATCTCATACTCTCTTGAGTAGGTACTTATTTTGAATTAGTAATTACTTTGTGACTGCTGAAAATGTAAGTTCAATACAGCATGAATGTAATTTGGACTTATTACATTCACCATGGTGTTATTATCATGTGTCGCTTCACTGCCATTCATAAATCCTCTCCTGTGGCCTCATGGGATAGTAAAGTATCCATCATAAACACACTTCAGAACCTTGCCATAAGAAGTAGGTCATCCGAGTACTTCTTGGCTACTCTTTCATTCTTCCGTACTTTGAATTCGGACATACTTCTTTTGTCACATACTGTTTTTCACCTACTATATAGTTGTAAAGTATGCAATTTCGGATACAGCCATTGGGACACTGATGACAAGTATTGCCAAGTCTGTGGTTTTCCATCACTGTAAGTATGATTTCGGTGGTCTAAAACACCCCCCAGACGTATAAATTCAGCAGAGAATTCGGCCGCCCGATGGAAAAAATCTCATTGGGCTGTTTTTAGGCTACTTTTGTTGCACAGACCTGGCAACCCTGCTGATGACTCTATTTTTAGCGACATGACACCATCCTCATTGTACAACATCATTACTGGTATTTATGCACAACAGCAGAACTGATGTCTTTCTGACATTATTTTTAAAATGTTATTTAAAGTACTTTATGATAAACACTTTGCTTATTATACATGCAACATTTCAGCTGTAAAAAAAGGTACAAATGCTAGCTATATTATTCATTATCTGCTTCGAGATGTATATTTACGCTGAAATAGAATTAAATAATAGTTTGTTTTTTAAAAACATCTATCGAGCTTCAGATTTTCAGGTACGGGAACATATGGTGCATCCGAAATCGCATACTTCCCTACTATATAGTGGGTGAAAAACAGTGTGACAAAAGAAGTATGTCCGAATTCACAGGAATCATAAAAGAGTAGGATGACCTACTACTTCTGGCGAGATTCTGAAGTATGCATATGATGAACACTTTAATATCCCATGAGACCACGGGAGAGGATTTGTGAATGGCAGTGAAGCGTTATAACTGACGTTGGTAGGTCACATGATAATGACAACAGGGCATATGGATTACATTCATACTACACACATTCATTCTATATAGAACAAACTTTTTGGTGGTTGTGAAGTAATTAAAAATAAGTACCTACTCAAGAGACTATGCGATTTTGGGCGCTGCCCTATGGAGCATCAATGCTCCCTGGTTTTCATAGTGCATTGGGGGACTTTTTAGGGAGCAAATGTTTCAGTGCACTGGTAGGATTTTGCAATTGAGACAGTCCTTAAAATGTCAGATTCCCTGATCAGGACCCTGACTACTGAATAAGGATCTGATTGAGACTCAAAATGGCTACCAGATAGACCAACTTGCCTTAAAAGCGACCTTTGTTTAAGCCATAGTTTGCGTTATAAAATATAATGTCCTGATTGTCTTTCTCTTCTTTGTTCTGTTGCAGTATTTTAATATTGTTCTACCCTCTGGAGCCGTGGCAGATTGGGAAGCAAGGAACAGTTATGAGCTTCTTATAAGGCCTTCCTTGTTTGAAAGTGAATTCTTCATATGTGATTCCTATTTGGGGTTCAGCTAGCTGGGTTATAAGGAAGTTGTGTTCTTATAGGATTAAGAATATTTTGCATTAACATCTCCAGGTTCTCTTGAAAAGTAGCTAATTTATGTGATTTGAAAATAATCAGTTTACTAATATGTTAAATATAAAATGTATTTAGCATTTTGATAGCAAGCCATAGTGGGTTGGGTGTGTCTATTTTTTTAGTTTTAAAAAGTTGAAGAAATTAAGCTATAAGAGTATATTATAATAATGTATTCCATTAGCATTGTGTTTTGTCAAATTTTCCAGGGAAAGTGCCACATCAATCAGTTATCTATTATTAACCACATCTATCGGTCAAATCAGACCATATAAAAATCAAGAATCATCTAATCACAAGCTTACAAAAGCCATAGAAATTATTCAAAGCCAATGTAGTCAGTTTAGAGTGATTTATGAATTGCACATTTATTTTAAAGACATCAGTTCCAAACACATTTTCTTTGGCATAGTACAGAGTCAGACTGTGTTTGTCAAGAACATTGATTCAGCCTTCCAAATGAAGATTTGCAAAAACAATTAATAAAAAAAAATTGCTCTTGAGTAAAATGTCTGTGTAATTCATTCGGGGGATTTGGTACGACGTAGGTTGCATTTGCTTCCAAGGGAAAGTAGACAAATTAAGTTCAGAACTCTGTTTCTCATGGTTCAATAAGAAAGGTAGAACACGGTAAGTGTTTTTGCACATAAATAAACTTGTATTAATAAATTGTAATTGTAAAGTGAATAATAGACAATTTTACCTCCAAGCAAGTTTTATAAAGACTTTCTGAAGTCAGAAAAATAGTTGATTAGTATTATGTATTATCTTCTGTTGGGATATCTTCAATAGCTGTAGTTTTACAAGACACTGATCAAAGCAATATCAATATGCATAAGTTAATTTGTAAAGAATAGATTTCTTGTTTAATGAGCTGTCACGGTCAAAATACCCTCGACTTCCGACAGATGGCGCTCATTGTACTACCAAAGAGGGAAGAAAAGAAATGGAAAAAATGTATCCAAAGTTTTTTCTTTCTCATTTGACATTATTGATTAACTTTATATGTTACCAGTATTGGGTAAATTTTTTGTTCTTTGTGATAAAATGTTATGAGATGTACGATGACATGTGCTCTAGTGAACAGAGTTCAACGGGTTGTGGTGTAGTAGGCTATAGTAGTTGTAACCTAGTAGGCAGTATGTTCTTGTGCAGCAGTGCAGTCATTTTATTGTAGTTTTGGACTGGGTTGTGTTTCAGTGTAATAGTTAGTTCCTTTAAAAAAATGTCTTTGGAAATTTATTTGGATTTGTTTTCGCAGCCCTGTCGCTCTGTTTACATATTTGCCAAGAAAAACAACATCCAGTTCGACCACAAGAAGATTTCGCTGTTTGACGGTATGATATAGTTGTATAAAACTGCGTGGAGTTTGTTGTTTGTGTGCACTTTGCTTTAATTTTGCAGCATTCATCAACTTTTTCATGAAAGGAAAAGCTATATTAGAAGTTCTTCATTTTATAATGAAATGTAACTATCGTTTCCCCTTTTGTCACAATTTTATTATGTGTGTGAAGAAAGTTGCATGCAGTCCTAGTGGCAGATGTGGTTAGTCAAGCTTACTTAGCAAACAGTTAAGTTCCTGCACGTCTTTGAACATTTAAATTGTACCTATTGTATTTAAGTAAAATAAAACCCTGATATTATTACATGAGTATTTTACCAAAACAAAAATTGTCCCTTAGGTTATCAATATGGTGAAGAGTTTGGGAAAATCAACCTCTTAAGAAAGGTAACAGCAATCAAAGATGGAGACTTTTGCTTGGCTGAAAGGTGTGATCTATGGAATGAAAGTTATTTCTTATTTTCAATTTAATTTAAGATCTAATAAAAAATATTCTAGATCACTGGCTCTCAACCTTTTTGACACAGACTCCTGTGCTGCAACTCTGCAGCTCGTGCTACATGGAGCAGAGCAGATGATTTCACTTTATAACTATAGCGTCTGTTGGCCAACTGAACTCAATGGTTTTTATTTCTATAAAAAAGCAAAGTGACAGTGCGGTGGTGTGCAAGTAATGCAATCGAATCGGTGTACGATCGAACACTGTAACGCCAATTACCACAGCAAGCCGTGACTTGTTAGATATTTATGGACTTTGGTCAAAATAGAAAATTCAGGCTTGGTAGGGGGGCGATTGAAGAGATTTTGTAATTCTTAGTCAGAAATCAGACCACCCAAATGTGCTATCTTTGTCCAATTGAGAAGATTTTTTAAATTTCTCTTTATGGCATACTCTGATGTTATGACTTTATAGTCAGTAGTACGTTGTAGCTGTCGAAGAGTCTCATGATTCTAGAGATATGTCGACAGGTTGAACTTTTTCTTTGCTGAAGTGTCATAATTTAGCTTAACATCTTGGCTAATCTGTAGAAGAGTTTGAGACATGAGGGCAAAAGGTGCTCTTAGGCCTAAAATTTCAACCAACCACTAGAATCATTCTCTTCATCTATTCTGCTGTGTTTGTTGAAACATTTCAGACTTAAAGATACAAATAAAAAAAAATGTAACAAAAAGATCAGTGGTTCTGGTGGGAACAAAACTCAACCCTTTATTCAGAAGACTTACTTCATGAGGTTTGAGTTCTTTGCCAGTGAGGATGAAAATCAAGTTGTCCTTGTTTGGCACGCACCCCTTTTGAGTTGGTTGTGATGTTCCTTATACTAGCCTGTTTAACCCAATGGGTCTTCTTCATCACAGATAGCAATTCTCTTAATGATTGTCAGTGTTGTTTGAATGATCCTTTAAAAAAATCCAAGTATGAGATATGTGAGAGATTCAATATTTCATCTTGAAAATGGACCTTGCGTGATGGCTTGGTAGATGCCACTTCGATTAAGCTAGGGATATGCTTTTTTTGTAGTCGATGGAGTTTTCTCTTGAAAACTTTTGTTGTAGGTCTTTCTTAAATTCTAACATGGATGAATTAAGAAGTTTTGCTTGTTGTTTAAAATCAGCTTCACTGTAGGAAGAAATAATTGAGGCTGTGGTTTCAACAATTTCTTCTTTTATCTTAATTCTTTCTTTGTGTATTCAACAACTAAGAGCGTGAGATCTAAAGAAGCTTTATTCTTGATTACACACCATCTTTTACAAAATTCTAAATCTTCTACTTTAAATGTTTGGAGACTTTTGAATCCTAAGACCCCTGGGAATTCTGCTAACCCTCCAATATTCACTAGTTGTGCCATGGAAGATTTATTTTTGATAGACTCTTTTTTGTTCTGAATACATTTTCCAGTGTGCTGTCTTGTTAGAAATTAACATTTTGTTGTTGTTGTGGTTTTAGCTTACTTTAATCATTTTTTTTTTTTAGTTATGATGGCTGTTTTTTTTGCCTGTTTTGTTTTATTTTACATAATTGTATATAAATCGTGGTTTATTGAGGCTCCCTGCTTGAGAACCACTGTTCCAGATAAATATGAATATAAGTGTCGAGTTTCAGATACACCTGTTGTTTGTTTTGTGCCTCCTGTGAAACTGTTCATTGTGTAAATTAACTGTTACTTCCTGTTCAAATGATCCCTTAGTATTGCGATTATGATGTACCTGGCTGAGAAGTTCCACACTCCGGACCACTGGTACCCAGCTGACTTGCAAAAGCGTGCTATAGAGTAAATGAATATCTATCATGGCAACACTCTGCCATACGGATACATGGATCAAGGATACTCTGGTTCACTGTGAGTGAAGCGTATTTGTTCTCATTTGAAGGCACTAGTGAACAGAACAGTGCTTAGATTTCAGCAAATCCTTGTTAATGGCTGACTCCAATTGGTCTGTGACTTTGGGATTGAAACCTAATCTTTAGAATTGCTACTCAGCTAACTGCTAGCTTTTTGATTGTTATTTGTTAATGGAACTAAATTGTTTTCTTGTATTGCTGTAGCTTTTGATCCCAAAAGCTATGGGAGTTGAGGTCCCTAAAGAAAAGATGGACAATACGGTAGAGAATTTTGGCGGATCACTGATACTTTTTGAGGAAAAGTTCCTGCAAGACAGACCGTTCATTGTTGGTGATCAGATCTCACTGGCTGACCTGGTTGCGATTGTGGAAATCATGCAGGTATCCATTCAATTCAAGATGAAGCAGAATGATAACCTGAGAATTTAGGGGGAATAATATCTGACACAATATTCATATTTGATAACCCCTTTTCATTTCTGATGATTTGTTTCAGCCTTTAGGTGCTGGTATGGATGTGTTTGAGAACAGACCCAAGCTCAAGGCATGGAAGGACAGAGTCAGAAAAGAAATTGGCGCTGAGCTGTTTGATGAGGCCCACCAGAAACTCCTCTCTCTTCAAGAGGAAGTGAAAACCATGGATCCCAAAAAGATGGAGCCTTTAAAACCCAAAATTTTGAAATATTTCCTCTCATAAACAAACTGGTAAACGTTGTTGGTTAAAACAGCCAGTTATTCATGAAACTTTATACAAAACATACTTCATAATTTTCTCACTTTCCATTTTGATTAACCACTAAGAATGAAATGAGCTTTTATTCAATTGTATAGGACATAAAGACAATCAAATGAGGAACATTAATGTTTCTGTGTAGAATTTACCTCATAAAAAGAAGCAAACTGTTAAATCGCATGTTTCCAGCTGTGTTTACTCTCAAATTCTGAACTGCTGCACTCACTGTGACCTTATAGTTTAAAAAACTAGGCAATAACACACAGACACATACAGCATTGTTCCAGAAAATCACTGGGAGCTATTTCCCATGGGTGTTTAGTGATTTTCTGGAACAATGCTGAATGTGAATAATGAATGTATATTATGTATATTATTGTATATCAGATATTATGTGATTTCCTGCATATACTCTGCACGAATAGCAAACATTTAGTCAGATTTTTTTCCTATAAATCTCTCAAATATTTAGTATAAAGTTATCTTTCGTCACCAGTCTCTGTCTGTTTATTTTACCTTCATGTTGATACAAAGAGGCTACATTTAGTCAATTTTGAACGAATAGCACTTTTTGTTAATTATTGTGGAGAAAAGAAATTGTCAGAATTTTTCCTATAAATCTCCCCAGTGATATATATTTCGTCACCAGAATCTGCTGTTTACCTTCCTCATAGGCTACAAGAAAAAAACATTTTATAAAGTTAGTTTATTTTTTTCTCCTTTCCCCCCTATGCAGCCTATAACTAATTGTATTGAATTTTAAATGTTGCTTTTTGGGTTTTGTGCTCATTTTGATGAAAACTAAATTTCAGTCTGTTTCCTCATAGGCTACCTAAACAAAGTTTACAAAATCTGCCTATACAAATGAAGGGTTGAATATTTGTTAACAGTTGTGCACTTCAGTAAATAATTTCAAGTGAGAGCTCAGGTAGGGCCTATTTGAAAACCTTATGGAGCTTCTGTCACCGTTCACTTTCATTGTGCAGAAAACAGCAGCGTCATCATTTCACTGAACAAAACATATCAATAATATACAGGAACCACCTGACAAAGCTTCCTTTTTCCCCGGCCAACTTTTCCTTTAAAACGGTTCTTGAGTAGGAAATGGTCGTATTTCCATTCTCTGAAAGTGAAACAATACTTCAGCGAGAAGTGTGTGTTTAGACGGGACTGCGGCGTCGTGGAAAGTTAATAACATTCTGAAATTGTGATTGAGTATAACTGCAGATTGGAGGAAATGTTTTAACTACTAAGCAAGCGATCATAATGAGCGAAAAAGGTTGCTGTGATTCAGTAGGTCAGTGTTTTTTCGACTACTACACGTCAAAATTATTGGTGATAAGGAGCAAGAAAGTGGGAACGCTGAATCGGTTCACTCAAGCTTTAGTCATAGCATACGTCATCGGGTAAGTATTTTACACTCCATTCCTTAGTAAAAAATAAATTATATCGTTTAAAAACGCCCTTATTTGGGTACAGGTATGTGTGTGTTCTCAAGAAAGGCTACCAGGACACGGACACCGTCCTCAGCTCGGTCACGACCAAAGTGAAAGGCATTGCTCTAACAAACACCACTGAATTGGGAGTACGGATCTGGGATGTGGCTGACTACATCATCCCACCTCAGGTAGTCCGTCGATTTGACAAAGAGGAGGTACAGGCTTGAGAATTTACATGTCCACTGACCCCTCACTGGTGCCACCATCTTCATGGGTTACAAAGTACCTGGTTAATCGCACCTGCATGCTGTATTCACTGTTAAAGGGCTGTGTGCAATCTTTGAAAATGTATACACAATATGTTTTTCATTGTGGTGTATTTGAACAATGTATATTAGACAATAAATGTTATGTGTGACAAGTTCGCTTTAATCCTCTTAAACCAGTGGTTTTCAACCTTTATAGCGCAAAGGTCATTCAGACTAGTCAATATTTATGTATGTTAGACAATATTTATGTTAGACAATAAATGTTATGTGTGACAAGTTCGCTTTATCTTAAACCAGTGGTTTTCAATCTTTATAGCTCAAAGGTCATTCAGACAAGTCAATATCCCAAGACTATATATATATATGCATTTCTTTTCATGCTTGTTTGCTAAGACAAACTGTCAATACATTAAAAAAATAAACAAGTAATTTCACTTGGTTGCTTTTTAAGGTCAGGACAACTAAATGTATAAAAACAGTTGTTTTGTTTTTCTGAAGGCAGACTTTTATGCAAAACTTGTACTCAATACTCACACCTCAGCTAGCATTTAATTTCCCAAAACAAACAAACATGAGTAAATATGTTATGTTGAAGAGTATAAAACCCACAAAATTTCCCTATTCAACTTAATTTGCCTACGGTTGTATGCTACAGTAAATAATGTCAAGTTAGAGCTCAGTGGTGCTAATTTTCCCCCAGAGTTTTAGCATTTTAACTAAATGATTTAAATATATTTTATTTTAAATGGTAAAATCTTGTGGCCCCTTTTCAAATTTAAGAAAGCCTCTGTTTTAGAAGTTTCCACTTTTCTTTACTAAAAATATACTTTTTTTTCACAACAGACCATACTCTTTGCTAATAGCCGTGATTTAGCAGTTTGCACAGTCTTAGAGGAAATGGAAAAGTGTTCATGCCATCTGGGCATTGTTCTGTTGTGAGGAAATATATTTTCGATATTACTTGAAAACACGTGCTTTTAAATGTTTCAGGAGGATGGCTCATTCTTTGTGCTGACCAACATGATTATCACCCCTAACCAAACACAGTCCAAATGTGCAGAGGTGAGCCATTATGGGAAGTATGGCGTTAGTTTGTCACTTAATAAAAAGTAAAACAAAGCTTACTCGCTGAAATCAAATACCAAAAAGATTTTTGTTAGTGTAAAATGAAATATTTCATATAAAAAAAAGCACAATTAAATAATAGAACAAATATAAGGTGGTCGTATAATATATTAGAAAATATTGCTTTTTTTTACATTCAAATGAATTTATTTTCTGTATCATGTATTTTAATCTTATTTTAAATTTGTGTGATTTAGAATCCAAATCCAGCATCCATATGCACCTCTCGCAGGGACTGCAAGAGAGGCTTCAATGATGCTCGTGGGGATGGTGTGGCTCAGTATTTACATTATGCATTATGACATTACTGTGTCTTGTCATCTTTGCAATCCCATCTGTTTAGACAGCAAGCAGATCATTTTATATACATAAAACAATGCGTTTTATTTTTTCAGGTGTTCGGACAGGCAGATGTGTCAATTACAATTACACGGTGAAGACTTGTGAGGTGCTGTCTTGGTGTCCTTTAGAGAAGATTGTTGATCCCCCAAAGTAAAGTCTCGCAAATTAATTATATTAAGATTTTTTTTTAAATAAGTCTCTTATACTCAACAAGGCTACATTTATTTGATCATAAGTAAAAACAGTAATATTGTGAAATCGTCCCCTTGGAATTATAAGGTTCTATCTGCGTTCTGAGCAGTTTTGAGATATTGAGCTTCAAAGTTTTTGCATTACATATAGGAAAATTTATATGGGGAACAAGTTTCTTTCAAACATGAAAATAACAGGGACCCTAAATGTATTCTAAATGTACAATATCAAAACCCTCTCAAATTTGTAAATGTTTTTTTTTTAAATGGGTCAAATGCAGATAGAACCTTCTAATTCTAAAAAAACACTTTTCGCTTAGAATTATAAGGTTCTATCTGCCAAAACATTATTTGAACATGAAATATAAAATTAATGTTGTAACAATATCTCAACATGTGTTAGAAAGTTAAATTTTATCCTTTCTATGACATTTATTTCATATTTTTTAGCACTTCCATGTATTTAGGACATTTCAAATTAAGCAAGGTAGGTCTAAATATTTTGTCCAGTGCAGAATCTTAATTTTCGTTACCAATTTGGTGGGTAATTAAACACATTATTGCAATTGTTACTTTAATCTTTCTTTTGTTTAGACAGAAAGCAGCTACTGTAATACATCTGAGCAGGACTTTATTCCAGCTAAAGTGGGCCAGGTATAATGGCTTTCTCTCTAGACATCAGTATGGCTGAAATAACATGCTAACGTTTATTGTTGTAATTAAGACACCATCAATGAAATTGTTAACTATTTGACCTTTAAGGCTTAATATTGTAAAAATTAAGACATTTTAAGACTTTAAAAACTACAGGAAAATCGACATGCTTCAGCAAATTAATTCATAAAGTTTAATAATCATTGAAAAATGATTCACTGACTATATGATCACAAAAAAATGTCAGACTAATTTTTTAATCACACACACACACCCCCTCTCTCACTTACACACACACCCCCTCTCTCACTCACACACACACACACACACACACACACACACACACACACACTGTCACACACACTGTCACACACACACACACACACACACACACACACACACACACACTGTCACACACACACACACACACACACACACACACACACACACACACACACACACACTGTCACACACACACACACACACACACACACACACTCACACACACACAATAAAATGTGTTGCCTTAGGCTTGCTCAGTTGGGGATATTCAAATTAATTAACCAATCATACCATTGATCAGCTCTACCAAACTTGGATGTCTTTTTTCCAGTAATAAACAAACATTAAGTTGTTTTGATTGATACTGTGAAGCAGCTTTGATACAATCTGTATTGTGAAAAGCGCTATATAAATATATTTGACTTGACTTGACTTGACACACTGTCACACACACACACACACACACACACACTGTCACACACTTTCACACACACACACACACACACTGTCACACACACACACACACACACACACACACACACACATTGTCACACACACACACACACACACGCTGTCACACACACGCACACACACACACACACACACAGACACACACACTGTCACACACACACACACACACACACACACACACACACACTTTCACACTTTCACACACACACACACACACACACACACACTTTCACTCACACACACACACACACACACACACACACACTTTCACACATTAGCGCGCACACACACACACACACACACTTTCACTCACACACACACACACACACACACACACACACACACACTTTCACACATTAGCGCGCACACACACACACAAATGTTTTTTTTAAATATTCAATTTACTCACTGCATATTTGTATAATTCAAATAATAATAACTATAATAATAATAGTTATTAATAATAACCTCATTGATAATTAATAATAATAACCAATACACTATAAAGAAAATTGCCTAATTGAAGCCACTTCGTAACACTACACAATTTAGTGAATATTTAATTTACTGTAAATGTATAGCATTATGCCTTTATGGGGTTTCTTTTTGTCTTCAAGGAAAAAGCTGGCGACATGACATATAAAGTTGATTCTGATTGGTCCTCTTCTGTGCATTCGAAGTGCTGATTGGCTCACGCAGATAGAACCTTATAGAGCCAAGTTAGAGTTCGATTTTGTAGATAGAACCTTTTTGTTTTTTCAATAAAAAGTCCCACAATGTACACAACTTAAAAAAACACATCACATAATGTAAATAAGTTGTCACCGAATAAGAATATGTGAATAACTCAATTTTGACAAAAATGTCAGATAGAACCTTATAATTCCAAGGGGACAAAATATTAATACCATTTAAAATAACTGTTTTTAAATTTTAATATTTTTAAGTGTATTTCTAGAATGGCAAAGCTGATTTTTCAGCATCATTACTCCAGTCATTAGTGTCACATGATCCTTCAGAAATAATTCTAATATGCTAATTTGGTGCTCAAGAAACATTCCTTATTATTATCAATGGTGAAAACAGTTGTGCTGCTTAATATTTTTGTGGAAACCATAACAGTTTGGGTTAAGTAAGTTTGTGCACTGAATCACCATTTTTAGAAGGAATAAACTGTACGTGTCTAATGTTGGTAATGTTGTGTTTTATTTCCCTTCTTGACATCTCAGTCCACCACTTCTGGCAGATGCTGAAAACTTCACTGTGCTCATCAAGAATAATATTCGATATCCCAAATTTAACTTCAACAAGTAAGCTTTTTAAATGCATTATATTTTTTATACTTGGATGGCTGCAAAATAAAACAATGTAAGCCAATGTATTAACTGAATGAAATGTGCTCCTTTTGTCCTTACAGAAGGAATATCCTACCAAATATAAATAGCTCCTACTTGACACAGTGTGTGTTCAGCCGTAAAACAGACCCTGACTGCCCAATCTTCAGACTCAAAGACATTGTCGGAGAAGCTGATGAGGATTTTCAGACAATGGCTGTCAATGTCAGACACTTCATTTATATTTATCTGCCATTGCTGTTTCAAACTCACGTTATAAAATGTTTTAATGTCATGCTTGGTGCTTTTCTTTTGTGCACTTTCGTCCTTCTGCGTAGGGGGGAGTGATGGGAGTTCAGATCCGGTGGGATTGTGACCTTGACATGCCACAGAGCTGGTGTGTTCCTCGCTACAGTTTCCGCAGACTAGACAACAAAGACCCAGAAAATACTGTGGCACCAGGTTACAACTTCCGGTAAGAGGTGTTTGCAGTTAGTAGAAGTGGTTCCTCAGAGGAAGCTAGGTTGCATTAAATCAGTGTGGTTTGGTCAAATCTCTATAGATATGCTAAATATTACAAGAACAATGATGACAAAGAGTCCAGGACACTTATCAAGGGATATGGGATTCGCTTTGATGTCATGGTATTTGGCCAGGTGAGACACTGTGACCTTTCTAATGTTATAAATTAGACCCCTGTTATGCTGGTTAGCATTAAAATGTAGTTGTTTAGCACATACTATTCTTTTGTTTCTACAGGCAGGAAAATTCAATATTGTACCAACACTTCTGAATATAGGTGCAGGCTTGGCACTTCTAGGCCTGGTAAGTATGTCTGTTACTTACTGGATTACAATAATTAGAAAATTAGAATTATATTAATAAAATATTTTTGTGGTCCATTTCAGGTGAACATTATATGTGATTGGATCGTCCTGACATGTATGAGAAGAAAGCATCATTACAGAGAGCAGAAGTATACATATGTTGATGACTTTGGACTTGTGAGTATTTATGGCCTCGGTTATTACATATTTTAACATCATCCTGGTTAACTTTCTATAATTGCTAATTGAAAATAAGTAGCTATTGTGCCTCACAAGAAACTAACATGAGATATTTCTTTCAATTAGTTATCTAATGAAGAAACATAGAAGATCTTCAGGCTACTGATTCTACACTAATTCTATGCAAGTTTCATCATGAAGTGGATGTATTTGTTCAGGTTCTAAATGTTATTCTGACTGGACAATCAGGGAAATTCTATGAAAAAAAAATACAAATTATCAGTATGATTTACTTTATGTAAAAAAAAAACTATGTTTTTCTTTTAATAAATATAATTAATATAAAATAAATCTCTAAAATTATTTGCCAATACAAATGGTTTACAACCATTAAACCCTTTGAGGGCCGTGGAGTTTTTCAAGGGATTGAGCTCTGTAATTATTAAATGGTAACATATAGCCTACCGTATCTAATGTCATTTATTAAAAAAAAAATTATTTACCGAATGTATATTCAGTTTACTGAGGACCCCTAGTGGGGTTGAGAACCACTGCGGTAACGCTTGCGTCCAGCAGGGGTCAGTAGAGAAACACTAGTTCAGGAGGAAGATCGCACACACACAAGACTGAACAGTACACTTTATAAAAAGGGTAAACATGATACGGGACATAGATATAAGGATACGGGAAGGTGGGAATTTTGTGGGCAAGAAGAAACTGTGGAACATGTTATGCTACACTGTCAGAAATACGAGCCCGAAAGAAGGATTCTAATGCAAAATCTAGAAAAAATAAAAATGCAATTTATACTATGAGATATTTTACACAGTAACTCGGGAAATGATTGTTATAGTTTTATTGTTCAGTATCTTAAAAGAATAACTGGTTTGTATAAAAATGTCATTTTGATCCACACTCCATACCAGTCGGTGGCGGTAATACAACATTTTGTTGTTTGTCAACCGCCAATAAAATCTCGAAAAAGAAGAGGAAGATCGCAGCGACCTTTTTCCTCACGTTAATGCACAATGGCGGCCGCGTTGAGAGGGAGCCTAGTAACATTGGCCAAGGTGAGTCTTGAAACACGTTGCTGTCATTTTCTCATAGTCACTGAAATATTACTAATGTATGTTTGCGTCACACGGCCAAATACAAATATTAACTGGGGAATAAACTGCGGTATGTAACGTTAGAGTAGACGTGTTTAAGTTCAGAATTGCTTTACACATGACGATTGGTAATTACTGGGAAAAATAGTAAAAAGAATCAGATGACAGCTCACGGGAGAGGTCCATTAAAACTCGTCTGTACATGTATTTTATTATTACTATTTAATTATGATTTGCCATTAGCATTAAATAGGTCAGGACTATCCACTGAAGGGTTGTTTACATAATATTTAACGGGATAGTTCAGCCAAAAAAAATTTTCATAAGTTGTTCCAAACATGTATGAATTTCTTTCTTCTGTTGAACACAAAAGAGAATTCTTTTAAAGAAGATATTTTAAAGAATTTTGGAAACTAACCAGACAGTTGACGACAATCAGTAGTCAATGGGTGCAGTCAACTGTCTGGTTACCAATATTATTTAAAATACCTTCTTTTGTGTCAATATTTTTGGGATATGATGCAAGGGGAATGTATTCTCTTAATTAGCTAACTTAAATTTTTTTTTTTTTTTTTTGATTAATTGGCCTATGGATATGATGGTTCACGCAAATCCATTTTCCACTGACTGAATAGCCCTTTTATTTGTCATGACTGTTAAATTCAGAATTTAAATTCACTTCATAAATAACAGCCTGAGCTGTCTGTGATGTCAACCCATTATAGCCCTTGACCTGTGTTATTTTTGACCCCTCAGGGTCTGAAGGCTGCCCGTTTGCAGCCGTTGTGCTCCCGCTCCCTGAGTTTGAGCGGTCAGAATGTTGCGGAGAGTCCCCCGGCACGTGCTGACAGCACCTTCAAGGTCACCATGGTCCCTGGAGATGGAGTCGGACCGGAGCTGATGACTGCTGTCAAAGACGTTTTCAAGGTACTGATGCACTTTCTCAGCCATGTTTTCAAAGACTTGAGGAAACTTTTAAACATCTAACCTTCAGTGGCATTCTTAGCCACCACCGCCGCCTTCTTAAGGCCCCGATATACTCACGGTGAAGTTCTTTCATCCTTCACTCGGGTAGAAAGTAGTTTGAAATACCTTTGCAGCAGTACACTGTGTAGACTTGCATCTATGCTTGTTTCCAATGCAACTTTTCATTTCACCCTCTAGGCAGCTGATGTTCCTGTGGAGTTTGAGGAGTTTCATCTGAGCGAGGTGCAGAACATGGCCAGTGAGGATAAACTGGAAGAGGTGCTGTCCTCCATGAAGAACAACAGAGTTGCCATCAAAGGTAACGTTTCTAACTGCTGATCACATTTTAATATAGTGCAAGCTGATTTATATATTGATGTACTGACATACAGTATACTAATTTGGCACTTAAAGAAATGTTTTAATTGTCTCTGTGCTTAGGAAAGATTCACACTCCTATGGAGTACAAGGGTGAACTGGCATCATATGAGATGAGACTGAGGTACTACTTTGACATATTATCATGGCTGCTTTCTACTACTCGTGGTTCTCCTGCTAGTTTTTTATTATTTTTTTATTTCTTGTGTTATAATGTACAGGAGAAAGCTGGACCTGTTTGCCAATGTGGTTCATGTGAACAGCCTGCCTGGTTACAGCACCCGCCACAATAACCTGGATCTGGTCATCATCCGGGAGCAGACAGAGGGAGAATACAGCTCTCTGGAGCATGAGGTATTTGTAGTGCTTACAATTTATTCCTTTTAAAGGGATTTAAGTAAGGAAGAATAGATGAAGAGACCAAGGTGGTAATACAGCAAAAACGCAATGCAGATTTCATGAATAACTTTTAAGCCAATTGTCCTCAGTGAACTAGTTGGTCCTAGTCACATATAGGACTGAAAGATTCAACAGATCTGGAAGGGAACATTATGGCATCATAATGTTCATAATCAGTGATTTAAATTAAGGGCTGCTCTTCACACAGAGCTGTCATATTACTATTCTTTTATCATACTTTTTGGTATTTTCTTGTTTATGTTGACGGGTGTGGTTACTATCCTGGTATTAAGTAAAAAGTCAGAAATTCTCCTTTTTGTGTTTTACAAGAAATAGTACAGGGGGTTAGAACAACATGAGGGTGACCACATTTCGCCCAACAAAATTATATCATTAATGTTTTATATTTATATACATTTATATTTTTGAATATCAAAATTGTCATAGACTTTTGATATAAACTCCTTTCTATCTCTTGCTTTTATCATAAATATGAGGTTTTTGTATTGTTATTAGTATTTTTAGTATTATTATATTATATATTATTAATTGGTAAGTTTAAAAAGTTTTTGAAAGAAGTGTCTTATGCTGCATTTGTTTGATCAAAAACACGGTAATATTGTGAAATATTATTACAATTTGTTACATTACTCAATTCTTCAGTGTCACATGATCCTACAGAAATCATTCTGATGTGGTTGGTGCTCAAGTAAAAAAAATGTGCTGCTTAATATCTGTGGAAACGGATAGATTTTTTTTTTTCAGGACTATTTGATGAATAGAAAGAACAGCATTTATTTGCAATAGAAATTATGAATGTCCTTACTGAAACTTTTGATAATTTAAAGCATGCTTGCAGAATAAAAGTATTCATTTCTTTAAAAAAAAGAAAGAAAAAGACAATGTACCTCTGCATCATGAGCACCTCTGTGTTTGCAGAGCGTTTCAGGAGTGGTTGAGTGCTTAAAGATCATCACCAGGGAGAAATCTCGCCGCATCGCTAAATTTGCATTCGACTATGCCACCAAGAAGGGCCGCAGTAAAGTGACCGCTGTCCACAAGGCAAACATCATGTAAGTGTGATGGGATATTTCTGGCCATACAGTTTTGGAAGCTCAATGCATAGACTCACTCGCCTTGTATTATCTCCACAGGAAGCTTGCGGATGGTCTCTTCCTGCAGAGCTGTGCAGAGTTGGCTGAACTTTACCCCAAGATTAAATACGAAACCATCATCATTGATAACTGCTGCATGCAGGTATTATTTCCAATCTTTTATTGGTGGCTGGCAATTAGGGATGGGAATCGAGAACCGGTTCTTCTTCAGAACCGGTTCCCAGTGAACCAATTCCTTGGAACCGTTAGCATGCCTGCTTAAAGATTCCGCTTATCGGTTCCGCTCGTTGCAAATGTGTCATGACGTCACACAAGCGCTGCGTTATTTTGATTCAGCATACACGCAAACTCTACATACTCATTTGAGACGCGAGCGCGCACACACAAACTCAAATGAGACGCGCGCGCGCGCACACACAAACTCTCCACACACATACTCATATGAGACGCGAGAACACACACACTCAAACTCGCGCACATACTCAATGAGAGTATGACGGCGCCTCTTAACAATATGGTCACTTGCAACACCTGTAAAATTTCTATTTCGTCAAAGGGGGGGACCTCCAATATGCAGAAACATTTGGCCACACAGCATGAACAGACTTTAGTCCCATGAAACTTAAACTGGAATGTCACTGTTTCTGTCACTGCGACTTCACGAACAGGTGAACACGCGCACGCACACATCACTTTTGAAGTAAAATTGAGGATGCAGTGCATGTAATGCATCGAGATATCGAATTGAACTGAATCGATGACATGATAATCGTAATCGAACCGAACCGTGAGACCAGTGTAGGTTCACACCCCTAATACTCGCTGACACAGCACAAACAAAATAAGTTAATACAAACAAACAAATTTGTACTTATTACCTCACCCAATGAGAATCGATAAGAGAATCGATAAGGAATCGAATCGATAAGCAATATCGATAATGGAATCTGAATCGTTAAATTCTTATCAATTCCCATCCCTACTGGCAATGAGGATGGCCTATAAATATAGTTGGCATATTGTTCTGTGTCTCACAGCTGGTGCAGAATCCATATCAGTTTGATGTGCTAGTGATGCCTAATCTCTACGGCAACATCATCGATAACCTGGCGGCAGGGCTGGTGGGCGGAGCCGGCGTAGTTCCAGGCGAGAGTTACAGCGCAGAATATGCTGTGTTTGAAACGGTTGGAGTCTAGATCTAAATTGTTTTTCATACCTTCTTCATTCATTATACATAAATAGTTTCAGACTCATGAATTGTATTGCAGCATGTGATTTTTACAGTTATTCCTGTATTCTTGCATGTCATTTCAGGGTGCCCGACATCCCTTTGCTCAGGCTGTCGGCAGGAATATCGCAAACCCCACCGCTATGCTCCTCAGTGCATCGAACATGCTGAGACACCTCAAGTGAGTTTCCCAGTGTTATCCAGCACTGATATTCCATATTTACTTTTTCACCATCATATATTATGTTTTTAAGCTTAAGATTTTTACCTTTAATCTCTGTTTTGACTTTCTATTCATGTTAAACACTGTTTTTAGATCTAATGTGGGCTTATTTGTCATCTGAATTTACACTTTACATCATGCTTTGCTAATTTGCTGTTGTGTATATACACTACTGGTGAAAAGTTTGGAATATTTTTTTTTATAGTTTTATATTCACCAAGGATGCATGTATTTGATAAAAAAAAATAGTTAAATCAGTTATTAGCTAAATATTATTTAAATTTAAAATAACTATGAAATCTATATAATTTTTAAAATGTAATTTATTACTGTAATGGCAAAGCTGATTTTTCCAGCATCATTACTCCAGTCTTCAGTGTCACATGATCCTTCAGAAATCATTCTAATATGCAGATTTGGTGCAAACATTTCTTATCAATGTGGAAAAAAGTTTTTGCTGCTTTATATTTTTGTGGAAACCATGAGTGAGTGGTTTATTTTTCTTTCAGCCTTGAGTATCATTCAAACATGGTGTCTGAGGCTGTCAAGAAAGTCATTAAGCAGGGCAAGGTAAGAAGTGATAGTGTGTTCATGTATAAAATGGGAGAGAATGGTGTATTGTGTGGCTGATAGAGCTAATAGAACTATATATGTATCTCTGTATTGTGTAGTAGTGAATATGATCGTGTAAGTGCAAGTGTTGCAATGGTTTTTATATAAGTTGTCGATGGATGTTTTACATGCAAGTCTATATAGTCCTGGTGGCATTGGTTTTCATCCTAATTGGTGGGTTTCCCTTTGCGAATGGTTTTGGATTAATGACCCTAACCACAGCACACCCTCTTTGTTTTATGTGGATAGTGGGGCTTTTTGGATTAGTTTTGTGGGTTGAGGTTCTGCTCACTATCACACTCACTAACTTCGCCTTTTCTTATATTTTATCATTCTCATCTTATTTAAAGACTTTCAAAATTAATCCAATCCAGCCTCTTTCTTAACAGTAAATAAAAAAAGAAATGAAATGCTTTACAATAAGGTCTCAGTTGTTACCATTAGTTAACGGCATTAATCAACATTAACTGTTTCGATTTATAAGCTGTTAATATTTGATGATCACTTTATTTTACATGTGCATAGGCAATGCTTCTCTCGCTTGTTTCTGCTGTATCTTTTGGTCTGGAGATTCTGTGTTTCAGATGATGCGTAATAGTGCCCCCTACCGTATAATAGTGAAACGCATGGATTGCCTGAAAATTTCGTCAATTGCGGGAAAAGAGTTCATAATACTTCTGCAGCTTTTTTTTTTAAAGCTTAATGTTAATTTCAACACTTACTAATACATTTTAAAAATCTAAAGTTAAATCTGTTTATATTTGTAAATTAATGACTATTAGTGAACGGTTTTATTTTTATTAACTAACATTAACAAAGACGAATAAATGCTGTAAAATATATATTGCGACACTTTGAGAACCACTGGCTTGACGTGTTAAAAAAATAACGTTCAAGCTGCAGTACAACTGAAATCATTTATGGTTTGCTGTTGCTAGTCAAAGCAGGTGGTATTTGTAATTGAGAGCATTTTCAGTAAATGTACATCTGCTAGATAATTGTTACTTTTAGAAGTGCACCAAGACAGGAACTAAAAGCCACAAAATATACATTTGGATTTAATGTGGTCTTTAATCCATTACTTTCATACATTAAATACTCGGACATGGATGTCCTCTATGGATACATTCAGCCTCAGCATTGGCTTTTTTTTTTTTTTTTCTTAAGCCCTTTTCTTAAGTCTTAAGCCCCTTTCTCACAGAGATTCCGGAAAATACACGGATAATGTGTTCCGGTATCGTTTGATTTTGGTGCATTCACACTGCCAGTGATTTTCCAAAATCTGTGAGTGCGTTCCATAGACTGTAAAAATGGTGCGTTCACACCCATCCCGTAAAGATCCCATAAAGACACATGACGTCAGGATGTGTTGTAGAAAGGCCAGTCTAATCTTCCGCTACCGCTCTTTCCATTGTAGTCGTGCACTTGGTGTATTTTTTTTTTTACGCAGCGTCTTAAGTTTACTAATGATCTGCGCTTTCGATCTCGAGAAACCACGCTTGAGCATTTTTTTCCCGGATTCGGACGTACACTAACGCATCGCGTACCGTTCCACAAAGCTGGCAAACGATCTCAGCTTCAGCGTGGCTAGTAAGGAGCTCCCTGGTCTCTGTTTCATTCTAGTTTGCAGACAT
The DNA here is from genome assembly GCA_026230005.1 of Gila orcuttii. Lineage (NCBI taxonomy): Eukaryota > Metazoa > Chordata > Actinopteri > Cypriniformes > Leuciscidae > Gila > Gila orcuttii. Next base: position 28,192,952 of record JAPDVR010000014.1, read on the forward strand.
TTTTTCGTTCGTTCTTTGTTGATGACGAACACAAACTTTCTTCTAAGAGCAACAAAATACCCCTTACGGCATTGGTCCTGGCTTTTGTTCACACAGGGCGCGTTCCGGGACTGATCCCGGCAATGTTACTAGGTCCCCATCCCGGCATCAATCCCGGGACGTGTTTGCGTTCACACCAGAGTTTCCGCTAGAAAAAAATGGTGCCGGTCAAAGTGACCGGCAGAGGGTTCGTTTTACGGACATTTTGATGATATGCCGGTCAAATATCGCCTCTTAATTAGTCAAGTTGAGGAAAACTGGAGGCAGTCTATGTAACTTAAAAAATGAAATAATCAGGCCGTATAGAATGCAACAGGTTATTATTAGCTTAACTTTCAAATAGATGGAAAAAAACATGAACGTCCGATTGGCATCAATCAACGCCAATTGTTTTTTACTATGGTTTCACACACATTCACTTTTTGAAACATTGAGGCACGGATGTACATAATACAAATAAATAAAACATCTCCAGTTAACTAGCAGATCATTCATTTAGTTCGCTATTAAATAAGAGATCTACCGCTAAAATCGTTTTTTTAAATCAAGCTGAGCGCTCGTGTCCGCTGCTATCAGTTGCGACGCGCGAGTTGCGCAATCTTCACTCGGACGCGCGTTTCAATCTATCGCCGTTGCGGAGACTCTCTATTCATTCCGGTGAAATCACAAAATAAAATGCACACAAAGGTTTCCCTGCTTGATATAGACTTTAACCATGCACTGATGAACATATAGGCTATTCAGTTTTGATAAGAGAAAAAAAAACTGTACGAGTGCGCGGATTAGAACCACTGATCTATAGGCTATAATGAGATGTTCCTGATTCACCATCGTCTGGCCTCTGAAAAAAGCTTTTAAGGCTAGTCTGCCTGGGCCTGGCCATATTTGAAACGTCTCACTCGATCGTTCGTTGTTTAGGTCTATATTACAGCCGTTTTAGGCGTGTGCTTTATTTGAAATGCAGCATGCGATGTTTCATAACTTTCAAACAGTAGAGCCTGTTCCTTTATATTTATAACACAGCCAAAGGTCAGTGTATTTTTGCTTTATACATTTTAGGCTTATTCTCAAATTCAGATTGTGTTAGGGGGCGGGATTATTAGGCAATTTTAATCGGACAATTTGACCGGAGAGATTTAATTTTGTCGGACATTTCATTTTTTTCCCGGCCAATGTCCGGTAATTACCGGACAACGGAAACCCTGGTTCACACAGAAGGCACTCTAGCAATTTTACGGCAATTTCCCGGGATCAGACTCTAGCCTTCAAGTTTGTGCTTGTTGTCCATACATTCTGATGTGGTCTTCAACTCTCCTTTCTCCACCTTTCTTCCTCTGCCATCACATCCTGTTCTGTGTGTGTGTCCCAGGTGAGGACGCGAGACCTAGGGGGTTACAGCACCACTAGTGACTTTGTCCGTGCGATTGTGGCCAACCTGGGTCATCGGACTGTTTGAAGATGCTTGCCAAACCCAATACCTATCCTGGATCCCCTATATTTGCCACATTTCCCTCCCCTTTTCCCATCTCACACTTTCATTGTCTTATCATTTTTTTGACTGGTTACTGACTGCATTTTTGTTTTGTTTTTATTGTTGTTGCTCCCCCCCCCAATTAATGTTATGTATTCATGTACATTTATTTTCATTTCTGTTTTTCACAGTATGCATCATTTAACCAGAATCGCACTTCCATATAAAAGTTTGGGGTCTGTAAAATTTTAAATGATTAAAATTATGCTCCCCAAAAGTGCTTTAATTTGATCAGAAAAATACAGTAAAATCAGTAGTATTATCTTAATACCATGACAGTCTAAACCCTTTTTATTTTAATATATTTGAAAATGTAATTTATTTCTAGATGGCAAAGCTAAATGTCACACGATCCTTCAGAAATCATTCTAATATTTGGTCCTCAAGAAACATTTCTAATTATCATTGTTGAAAACAGCTGTACTGATGCATTTAGATTTTCTTCCAGGAATCTTTGATGAAAAGTAAGTTTAAAAGAACACCATTTATTTGAAATAGAAATCTTTTGTTACATTATGAATGTCTTTACTGTCACTTTTGATCAAATGAATGTGTCCTTGCTGAATAAAAGTGTTAACCCAACCCCCCTTCCCCCCAAAAAAAGTTACGGCCCACACACTTTTGAACTAGGGCATGTCTGACATCAGTTTACTGCACTACTTTGTTCACTCCAGTTTTAATGGAACTTTTAGTTCATCCTAAGCTGTACGTACCCTGCTGTTTTATTCCTGCTTTTATATCTTCTCTGTTTGGGGCTGGTCCTCGTCGAATTCCCTTTGTGGTTCCAGTACCTCAGTGAATTTGATTATCAACAAGTTTTCAAAGGCCATTTGGCATATTGAGAGAAGTTCCAGCAGTGTGATTGTCTTTCCCCTCGCACTGTTACTAATGCAAACATCACTAATCAAATCTGCTGCCGTCATAAGTCAGAAAGCCAATTATTGGTTTCGTTTGCTGATGCAAATGTTCTGGACAGAAAGTCTGCTCCGTGCCATTGCTGATTAACTATGATTGGCTGATATCAAAGGCAAATGATATCACTGCCTCTCAGTCATTGTGGTACTGCTCTAATGTTTTCTTCATATGTTTCTAAGCTCAGCACCTGCAGTATTGATATTTTCTATCTTATGGTGTTTGGGAAGGTCGAAACAAATTTCAATTTCACAGATTTCTCAAGGTTTATTCGTGCCATTGATTAACTGACCAATGCTTTGTCAAATGAATTTTTTCAATGCCAAAAAATAAATATGTAAAACCAAAAGGATTGAAAAGTGTCTCTTTGTAGTCACTTGTATTGTGTGGATTGCTTGCAGTGTTTTAAGACCTTCATCCCCATTTAACATTGTGTTTAACCATCACAAACTGGAAGTCAAAATAATCGATATAGCCGGGATGTGCTGAATGACTGAGGAGTGTGTTTGCGAGAGAAACTGTTAGATACTTATGTATTTATTTGGTATATCTCTCAATGCAAACAGACAACAAAATGTATTGTATTGCTCTCTTTGGTGTAGGTTCGCACATCAGACCTGGGAGGCTACGCGTCAAGCGATGAGTTCACCAGGGCCGTCATCGCTAATCTGGCTGTCTAAACCAATCCACAGCGCTGGTTCTCCAGTATCAAAGTCTTTTGGTCCAGCATTTCTCATTTTCCCTGCTCAAGCCTTGCTAGTGGCCTAACATTTCAGACTATCACATAGTCTACAACAGAGCACAAGTGTTGCAAGATTCATATTTTGTCTCTGGCCAGAACCACTGACATTCCAGACTATTAAAGAACGGCTGGATTGCTTTATGATGCTGCTTAAGAAAAAAATATTTATTCAGCTATTTATTATTTAATTACAATTGCTACAAGTTCATTAACATTAATAAAACATAATATAGTGGCAAGTGTGTGGTCTTTTTCACTAATATTACAGTAAAAAAGTACTCTATTTGCTAAATGATGCAACTGCTACAAAATCCATGTTATCATGTTTACGTGGGGGAAAACTGAAATATCATTCTTATGTATTATATAATAATGTACCTTTGTACTATAGTACAAAAAAGTAACTATGAACTAAATATTTTACACCTATTTATAAATATTTTTTCACAGTATAAATTGGGTATTTATACATGAAAGTATGACTGCCTTTTAAATTTCAAGAGGCTAGACACATTTCTAGAATCTAGAACAATTCTCCAGTTGTGCTGTTCTCCTACTACTCTCCATGCAATGCCACAACCAGGCGCAGGGTGGCGCATTGCGCCTAATCGCTCCGCATTCCCCTTTCCTGGAAGCAAGTCGTCCGCCAGATGTCGCGACGTCTCTGCGTGGGAAGAGGAGAGGAGGGGCTTGGCCTGGGAATCCGCTGCTTGCCATTCCAGGCGCAGGGGCACAACATGGCGGATTAGGAGGCGACCGACGCGCCCGGATACAGCGAACAAATCGTGGGATACCGATTCCCCGTGTCGTGGAGAGGGCAGGAATATATTTTTTTCCGAAAGCTAACGCACACCTTTAAGAATTTCCGAGACATGCATTTTGGATACCAGTAAGCGCCTTCGCTGCTTTGCCCAACTCCAAATTGGCTGTCTGTCCGAGATCATTCCTATCACCCAGGCCCCCCACCCCGAACACACTCTCGGTTCCTGGGGTGTGGAGACAGGGGCCGGGGAAGTGGAAAACAATCGCACTTTATCTGGAACACCGGGCTCCGTAGTGCGGGACAGGGCTGTCAAGGTGAGTTACACGCTGCTTCTCTGAGTATATTAACAGCGCAAACTTGTTCATCGCCTCAGTTTGTATGATATTTATCCCTTGTGTCACTCAGGTTTTGTCACGTTAGTGGGTCGTCTAGCCAAAGAAAGCAAAGCCCTTTGTGGCACATCCGAGACCCAGAGGCAGATTTATGTAATGTTTACGCACCGCGCAAGGATGTTTTGGGAGTCTACCCAATAATGTTTGAAGCAACGCGAACATTTGCCGAACTAGCTGGGAGGCAAGGAGGGAAAATGAGGGGGTGGGGGGTCTGCCGAGAAAAGGAGGGGGAGAGAGAGAGAGAGAGAGACGCGCAGCTTTTAGTGGAAGTTAGGCAGATTGTGCGCCAGAACGCAGGCGTGATTTCTGACTGGATACAATGGAACGTTATGAAAGATTCTTTACTTGATACATGGTGTCGATATTAATGGCTCAAGAAGACTGGATAGGTTGTGAAAATATAAGTGATTTCTGACTAGAAAATTGTTACTATTAATGGTTGATAGACAATTTTAGCAGTCTTTATGATTTAGGACTTGATGCAGCAACGTGAATGGTTCTGAATTTGATATATTGCAGTAAAATAAATGGTTTAGACTGGTTACATAGAAAAACTATAAATGAATCATTTCTTACTGTATAAACAGTAACAGTATAAATGAATGATTTAGGACTCGCCACGATGGTTCTTCTAGACCGGTTAAATAGTTGCAATATTAATGCTTCCAGACTGAATATAAACCAGTATTCAGTATATCTAACTGGATACATTACAGCAATATAAATAATTTCTGACTGGAATAGGCTACATCGTTTGACTATCAATATTTTGTATATTCTAATAATATTAATGATCTCAGACTGGATATAGAGTAGCAATTTAAATAAACTCCTAAATAAAATAAATTATGACTAGATACATTGTAACAATATGACCCGTTTCTGAATGGTTTTCTATTAATAATAGGCTAATAGATAACCATCAGTAAAACTGTTAATAGTCCCAGACCGGATACATTGTAGCTATGTGAATGTTTTCTGACTGGATATATTGTTGCAATATCAATATTTTGTTTTTTTACTGGATGTATTATAATTTATTTCAGAAATTATTTAAATTGCTACAAAGTAAGCCTACATTGTAGCAATTTAAATAATTTCTTAAATAAATTCTGACTGGACGCATTATGAATGATTTCTTCATTGATATATTGTAGCAGTTTGAATGTTTCTGAACTGGGTACATTCCTGTAATATTAATTGTTATTTCAAATGTATGCATTCTGGTCTCAGACTGAATATATTACATCAATCTAAATAAAAATTCTGACTGGTTAAATTTAAAAAATATGTACTATTTCTGACTAAAAAAAAATTATAACTGAGGTTCCAGACTGAATACATTGCAGCTATGCCTATGCTATCTGACTGGATACATTGTAGCAATATTAATCATCCCAGACCTACATTCTAAACATTGTAACAATAACAAATGGGAAGACAATGGCAGTCCAGTGCGTTCGCGTCACGGGCTGTGTGCGCGTTGCAAGTCAACATATTGATCAGCGCTTTGTCGCTACATGTTTTTAAAGAGTGGGCTATGTGTGTGTGTCCAGGGGTGGGGGCACGCGAGGGAGTTGGTAGATTGTATCTCACAAACACAGGAATTATGTCGCTTAGACGTCCTGTCAAGTGCGCTATATTCATTGTCTGCACTTAGGTGAGAGTTGTCAGTCTAAAAATTCGCCCTTTTCTGCGTTATAAATAGGAGTTTTACTTCTATTCGACCGTAGTTTGCGCCCCACACTGCAGTGCTAGCATAGGCAACACTGGATTGAGAATTTAACTATCTTTGGCCTCTGCCACTTGATATGTTTGTGTCTTGTGTGAATAGTCATATGTGTCAAAAAAGTTATGGAGCAGTATAAAGACTGTTTCTATATTGTTCGTTCACGTTTTGAAGGCGTGAGAACTGACTAAAATGATTAAGGTTCCCTCTCTCTGCCCTACTCATGCAGTTTACTCTTCTAATGCAGCTTACCTCATATATGACATGTTATGATATGTATTTTACCATGATGGTTGAAGACTGTTGAATGATGTATCTTGACGTAAAAATATTGAAACTATAGTCAAGTCACTTTTATTATATATTCTGTTAATTCCATTAAAATAGTATCAAAACTGTTTTCACTGCAATAAACAGGAAAAAACAGCTTCAGTTTTAGCTGTAAAGCAGCTCAGCTACAGAAGACATTAGTGTAATTTTTCAGCTCAATTCAGATTCAGTGTTGGTTCAATAACAGTCAGTGTTGCAAAGTTCATCAATTATGAAACAACTTAAATTTTAATTATAAAGCAACTCAACAGATCACGGTAGTGTCATTATTCAGCTCAATTCACGTTCAATGTTGATTCAGTTCAGTTCAGTTCGATGTGTCTATTGCAAAGTTCAATTATGAAATGACAACAGCTCAGTCTCAGCTCATTATCCAGCTCAGTTCAGATAAAGTTTTGCAATCTCCTCCGAGAGTGTCAGTACAGTCAGATCGATAATATTTTCTCAATATTAGTTGTCTTTTATTTGAGCAAGACAAATGTGACAATGGCAAGGAACCAAAACTTCGCTGAATTGGAAGAACATATTTTGTACATTTTATTCTTCTTAAAAATTCAGCTAGTGACATATCATTGTACATTTGATGTAGCCTATTGGTTTATTCTTACCGTGCTTGGGTTTTTCTATCGGCTTGTCCTGTTTGGACTTGTTATTTTCTCCCTGCAATCCATGAGGTTATGAAATAGACCTGCACTTTTGGCAACTGGAGATGACACCCTGTAGTTCTCCCACAGCTTAACTTTTGCGATGATCCAACCATCTTGGGTAGCTATGGCTTTACAGATTCTGCAATACTTGTTGGGTTTTTGTTATGTTATCACAGGCATTAGTCATATTATACATACATTCTGAGTATGACACAATTCCAACAATAAAGCATGTCTGAGTGTGTTTTTTTAAATAGACATTGAATGTTAATTTCAGAGAGGTTGTTATACATGAACATGCCTTTTTTTGTAATATACTTGTTTCACGTAAAGCAATATAGACATGAATGCACGCCTGTTATGTGCTGATTGCAAAGATTTGTGTTTCGTCTCAACCTTGATAAGAAGCATGTTTTTTTTTCTTTTTTAGCAAAATAAACATTTTATAAGCATTGCATGCAATGCTACATTTGTCTGTAGCATCCTCAAAAGTTCATAGTACTGTATTCTAACAGACTCGAAGGCTCTTTCTGACATGTAGGACTTCTAATCCAGTTTCTATGAGTAGTCATTTTTCATCTGTTGTTGACTTTTTGAAGTGAGACTTCTGAAGTCAGAAGCAGTTTAGCTAATTACAGATGTCAGAAAGGATAAGCCATTGAATCAGTGGAGAGGGTGGCTTCTTGGCCGTTGGTTTCCTCCTTGCTTTCAGTAAGCACAAGGGCCCAATCCATGCCCGTTTATATTAGCTACGGATGGGAGGATTTGTAAGACATCTCATTGAGGAGTTAAAGGCTGATCGGGTTTGAACACTTATTAGGAAGTGAATTATATTGCTTTCAGTAATAGTCAATGAAGTTTTTTTTTCCCCTTAAAGGGACGGTTCACCCAAAGTCATTATTTACTCACCCTCAGGACATTTTGAACATGCATGACTTTCTTGAAAAAAAGTGAATTTTTTGAAGAATGTCCTAACCAATATTTTCAAGACGATGAAAGTGAATTAGGATTGGAGCAAAAAAGCATCATAAAAAGTTCTCCATATGAGCAAATTTTTTTTATTGATTATTCATTGAATACCTTTAAATCTGGCATAACTCTCCTTGTGGCTCATGGGAGTTCATGTAAGAAGTAGCGATGTACAAATTGTGATAATTTTGAAACAAACTTTTAATCATTTTTTGTATCCATGTAAATCAGTCAGATGATCCATTTTAGAAACCTTTTTACTATTCACAAATCAGGCAGAAAAGTTAACTTATCACTAGAAGTGAAGGTTATCAATAAATGACGGCTTTGTTTTTGTTTTGTTTGTAACAAAAAGTCGTAAAGCTTTAGGAAACCTGAATTATAAGTCCTGAGCCATTTTTATGATGCTTGGTGATTATGCATCAATTTTGAAGCTTGACAATCCCAGTTTTCATTCACTTTCATAATATTGAAAACCAAGCCAGGTTATTGTACCTTTTGTGGAAGAAAGAATACAGGTTTGAAATTACATGAGGGTGAGTAAATAATGAGTTATTTTTCCTCAAATTCTTTGTGGACTCTGAGAGAGAAAGGCACGAGCTGAGAGAAAGCGCTCTTTCGGATGTCCACTGTGTGTGTGTAGACTCACTGTGTGTTTCAGTGTGACTGTGTGTTAAATACTGACCTCATCTGTGCCACTTCCTGCCCTCTGTGTGTGATGTGGCTAGACCAGAGCATTCTCTGGGAAACCCTGACACAAGACTGCCGGCAGGACACCACACAACCCTCCTCCCCCAGATGGGTCAAAGGTATCTGTTTACCTTGACTTCAGTACTTGTTTGCACATAATTCCTCAAGTCAGACTGTGGGAATGATTATAGGGATCAAATAAAGACAAAAAGTCTTCTATATAGCTATATGTGACTCTGGTTAAACGCAATTCTTTCTTCTTTTTTTAGGCTGATTTCTCATTTTAGCCTGCATTTTTTATTTTTCATGTTTTTAATGGCTATTTAGTTAATCAGATGTTAATTATTCTAGCCATTAATATAATCTGAAGCGATACAGAAACTATTCACTGTTGAACAAGTTTATAAAAAAAAACTATATATATACAGGTCCTTCTCAAAAAATTAGCTTATTGTGATAAAGTTCATTATTTTCCATAATGTAATGATAAAAATTAAAGTTTCATATATTTTAGATTCATTGCACACCAACTGAAATATTTCAGGTCTTTTATTGTTTTAATACTGATGATTTTGGCATAGAGCTCATGAAAACCCAAAATTCCTATCTCAAAAAATTAGCATATTTCATCCGACCAATAAAAGAAGTGTTTTTAATACAAAAAAAGTCAACCTTCATATAATTATGTTCAGTTATGCACTCAATACTTGGTCGGGAATATTTTTGCAGAAATGACTGCTTCAATGCGGCGTGGCATGGAGGCAATCAGCCTGTGGCACTGCTGAGGTGTTATGGAGGCCCAGGATGCTTCGATAGCGGCCTTAAGCTCATCCAGAGTGTTGGGTCTTGCGTCTCTCAACTTTCTCTTCACAATATCCCACAGATTCTCTATGGGGTTCAGGTCAGGAGAGTTGGCAGGCCAATTGAGCACAGTAATACCATGGTCAGTAAACCATTTACCAGTGGTTTTGGCACTGTGAGCAGGTGCCAGGTCGTGCTGAAAAATGAAATCTTCATCTCCATAAAGCTTTTCAGCAGGTGGAAGCATGAAGTGCTCCAAAATCTCCTGATAGCTAGCTGCATTGACCGTGCCCTTGATAAAACACAGTGGACCAACACCAGCAGCTGACATGGCACCCCAGACCATCACTGACTGTGGGTACTTGACACTGGACTTCAGGCATTTTGGCATTTCCTTCTCCCCAGTCTTCCTCCAGACTCTGGTCCCTTGATTTCCAAATGACATGCAAAATTTGCTTTCATCCGAAAAAGTACTTTGGACCACTGAGCAACAGTCCAGTGCTGCTTCTCTGTAGCCCAGGTCAGGCACTTCTGCCGCTGTTTCTGGTTCAAAAGTGGCTTGACCTGGGGAATGCGGCACCTGTAGCCCATTTCCTGCACACGCCTGTGCACGGTGGCTCTGGATGTTTCTACTCCAGACTCAGTCCACTGCTTCCGCAGGTCCCCCAAGGTCTGGAATCGGTCCTTCTCCACAATCTTCCTCAGGATCCGGTCACCTCTTCTCGTTGTGCAGCGTTTTTTGCCACACTTTTTCCTTCCCACAGACTTCCCACTGAGGTGCCTTGATACAGCACTCTGGGAACAGCCTATTTGTTCAGAAATTTCTTTCTGTGTCTTACCCTCTTGCTTGAGGGTGTCAATGATGGCCTTCTGGACAGCAGTCCGGTCGGCAGTCTTACCCATGATTGCGGTTTTGAGTAATGAAACAGGCTGGGAGTTTTTAAAAGCCTCAGGAATCTTTTGCACGTGTTTAGAGTTAATTAGTTGATTCAGATGATTAGGTTAATAGCTCGTTTAGAGAACCTTTTCATGATATGCTAATTTTTTGAGATAGGAATTTTGGGTTTTCATGAGCTGTATGCCAAAATCATCTGTATTAAAACAATAAAAGACCTGAAATATTTCAGTTGGTGTGCAATGAATCTAAAATATATGAAAGTTTAATTTTTATCATTACATTATGGAAAATAATTAACTATCACAATATGCTAATTTTTTTAGAAGGACCTGTGTATATATATTTATGTTTTTTTAATACAAGTCTCTAATGCTTTCAAAGGCATTTTATTTGATCAAAAATACAGTAGAAATGGTAATATTGATAAATGTAATTACAATTTTTAAATATTCGTTTTCTTTTTTAAATATATTTTAAAATTAAATTTATTACTGTAATGGCAAAGCTGAATATTCAGCATCATTACTCCAGTCTTCAGTGTCACATGATCCTTCAGAAATCATACTAATATGCTGCTCAAGAAAGATTTCATATTATTGTCAATGTTAAAATCAGTTGTGCTGCTTATTATGTTTATGGAAATCATGAAACATATATTTCCAGGATTCTTTGATTTAATAGGAAGTTCAAAACAACAAAAAAAATGTTAAATGTAATTTAATTTGTGACATTAAATGTCTATACTGTCACTTTTGAACGGTTGTGCATATATAAATATGTTATTCTGAAAATCATAACAATATTTTATTGTATTTTATTTACATGGTCTTATCTTTCCTTTCAGAAATAAATCACATTATGGACATACATTTTATCATAATAATGGGATATAATTTACTTAAGTTCAAAAAGAAACTAAACTAAACAGGTTTTCAAACAGGGTTAGTTGTGTATGGCTTATAATGGACTATAATTTGTATCTTTTTATGCATGTATGTACCAGAAAATGATATTAAAGACTGTATCAAAGTAAGAGCTAAAGTTACACCTAGGAACTAGGAGTTGCACAAACATCATGACAAACCAAGAATTTTAGGGAACTTGCCAACAAAAGAAGTCATAGCCATGGCCCAGACAGGACCTTTTTGAGTTTTCTGTTCTGATTTTGGAAGAAAATATGTAAAATAGTAGCAAACGTGGTCAGATGTGTTAATCTGAGCTGAGAGTCTGTTCAGTCTTTCTTTAGATCAGTGTTTTTTGGTGTGCGTTTACTAGAGAACGAAAATTCTCCCTTAGCCATTTTGTAATCAGGTAACCTGAGTAAATCATTAGATCCCGGCTCATCTGAATGAGTTGCTGGAAGCGGTGCGCAGGAAGTTGCCGGAATGGTGGGATGTGTGTGTTATGAAACACCATCAGAGTTTTCTTCTCGTGACAGTGTCATTTTGCCTGTCCGCTGTCCCAGTTTGAGGGAGATGAAGAGGGGCATTGAGATTATTCCTGTCACACTGCACACTCCTCCAGGGTGCACAGCAGCGTATTAATAAACTGTGAATGGGGACAGACAGATACCCATTATCTCTCCATAGAAAAAGCTCTCTGGCTGCAGAAAGGACCTCCATTGCAGCATTCTCTGCTACCTCAGTGGCCATTGTATTGATTGGGGCAGGGGTGGGGGACTCATTTGAGGTCGGGGGCCACATTGGCAGAATATCACACCAGGCAGGCCGAGAACAGTCAGAACAGTTCAAATGTAATACATTTAAATAAAGTCTTAAACTTTATCACCCAAACTGGATTTCTGAGGTATATAAAATGCTACCACAGCTAACAAACAACATGGAGGATGAACATGGAGACATTTCCATTATAAGGAAAAACAACAAGAATTAGAGATTATCAGACAGATGTTATTGAATGAGTACAAAGCAACTAAGTAGATTAGTCTCTATATCTGTAAAAAGTGTAAAAAATAAACAAACAAAATATTAGAAAGCATACCCTACTACACTCTTAACCCGAATTAGTTGACTTTACTCGCAAATCGCGTGGAAACCCGTTGCCTTAACATGTTTAGTTTCAGCTTGTGTAAAAACTAAAGCGGTATGAGTTGTATTAACATGGAACCATAACTTTTTACACAAGCTGAAACTAAACATGTTGAGTTGAATTAACATGGAACCCTAACTTTTTACACAAGCTGAAACTAAACATGTTGAGGTGAATTAACATATAATCTTATGTAGGTGCAGTAGACAAAACACGATTACATTAGTAGTCTTTACTGAAAATCATTAGTTCACATTCTAAAACTTTTTGAGTTTAGGTGTACTATTAGGTACCCAGCATGCATTGCAACATGAAGCTTTTCATTTTTCATGACTTTTAATCTCTTTTGATGACAACATAAATGTGCAGTCATCACTGGATCACTTTACTATAGCTTTTTAGCTATAACAATTGTGCCTTTTTAGACACACAGGTAAAGCAGCCAGTTAAAAACTAATTTTCAAATGTCAAGGGCAAGAGCCCAACTAAAGCCAACACTTATCACCATTATGGTGAATATTTTTAAATTAAATTAAACAATTCATCAACATCTAAACCTCTGTTAATTCTCAATACCTTCTGTTGCCGAGGCCTGTGCTCGTCCAGCCAGGTGTAGAGCCCCTTGGAAGCACGTTAGACGCGGGTCTTTTCACGTGACCTGGCAGGTTTTTGAATACCAGTGGTTTCTGCCTTTTGATTTGTGATGTGGTGTTTGAACCCCTCCCCTTCCTTATGAAACTAAACATACCAAGTAATCTCTGCTAAACTTGATTAGTGCAATGAATCTTTCAGCTAAATAGTACAAACAACTAATGTTGTTTAGTAATGATAGCAGGTTTTTACAAAACATAAAAGAATAAGTAATGATCACTCGTAAGTTTAATTAGAAACAAAATCTGGGTTTACAGTGTACGCACAATAAGAAGCTTTACTGTGAATATATATAAAGATACATGTCTTTACTCTAGCTTTGACTGATTGTAATTTAAAATCAGAGAAAACAGATGAAATCGCAGAATTCAGTCATAAAAAATTTACAATATAACACAGAATGTCATGGAATTTGGCAGATTTTGGATGAATAAATCAAAAGTAGGGCTGTACACTTAAATTGTGAGATGTACTAGTGTTTGTGAATGTTCGAGTGCAAAAGGACTATTTAAATATGAATGCGTCTCTGCATGAATGAGTGACGTGGTTTTATCTCCTCTACACACACAAGCATGCGTGACATACTCATAACTTTATCTCCAGAAAAGTGCATTTCTAAGAGATGACTGCACAAACATTTCACCATTTATTTGATAAAAACGATCATATCATATACACACAGCAACTCAAAGGTCTTTATGACAACCCATCAAAATAAAAGCTAAATTAGTTTAAATTAAAAAAATTGTGACGACATATTACTATTGTACTTTAGTAATCCCAATTGTGGGATTTTAAGGATTTTCCTTAAATAAAGTTTTCTTCCATGTTTTAATTTTAATGTTGTGCAGCACCATGTTTGCCAAAAATAAATAAATAAAATGAATTGGTAAATGTTCATTTGATTACATTTTAAAAGATTATTTAAATTGTTAATGTTTTATGCCTTCTTATGACTTTTTGTAAGTTTAATTTAACCAATTAAACTTTTTGTAAGTTTATTTTAATAAATTACACGATTTTAAAAATGTAATTAAACCATTAAAATGTAATCCATAAAAATTAAAACAGAAAAAATGTATTTGGGAAAAGTGAAACAGATAACATAGGCAGTGGTGGTAAGTAACGAAGTAAAAATACTTCGTTACTTTACTTAAGTATTTTTTTCGGGGATCTGTACTTTACTTGAGTATATTTTATTTGCATCTACTTTTACTCTTACTCCACTACAATATTAAAGACAAAGTTTACTTTTTACTCCGTTACATTTCCCCATGCCCGCTCCAAGTATTTATTACACTGGCTTTCCAAACCAATGAAAAACTTGGTTTTATTTGGAAAAAAAGTACGCGCGAGCTCTTTGCCAGCATACGTTCACATAGCAGTTAGTTCGCCATTGTGGAAGATGACCGCAGTGTTGATGCAGCTAATGTTATGGAACATGTCTATTGCAGAGCTGCCAACTCTCACTCATTCAGTGTGAGACTCACGCAATTGACACTTTCCACAAGCTCTCACGACACACATCCATTTTCTCACGCAGAGAAAAATCGTGAAGCATAGAGGACATTGACACCGACAGACAAGAAAGAGAAGGTTACTTTTGATATAAAACAAATTCTCAGCTCTCAGATTCTGTCCATTTTATTACGAAATTCAAACAATAAATACCGTTTTGGAGCTTTTAAATGTGACGTGACCGATAGCTAGCGCCTGCTATGGGGTGCCGTTAATCTCTTTACTACTAGTTAATTGTAAATAAACACAAATTAACAATAATAGGTAGCCTATGTTGAAAGATACAGTACAACTTCCCGAAATGTATATCGTACATAATATATATATATATATATATATATATACATAATATCAATAAATCAGTGTTTTTCAACCGCGGAAAGAGGTCAATAAAACAGCTGGAGAACAATGTCACATAACGTTACATTTACCTCAGGGAAAAAAAAACATTTAATGACCATAGCACGTTAGTTGGCTAGAAAAATATTAAAAAATAGTATTTTATAATATATTTAATATTAGTATAAATTAGTATTTTGCTAAATATGTGCACTATATATATATTATATTTTTACTTATAAGCTATCATTAAAATATTATAAAGTTGTTATAATAAAAATCACATGTATTTTTAACATTTAATAATACCAGCTGACAGGGCTCTCTAGCCTATGTTTACAGAATTAGGTGAGATTTTCTTAATTTAAAAATTAACATGTATCTACTGTACCAAATATTTATCAAAATGAATCTATATTAAATCAAGATTGGAATCAAACCACAATAATTGAATTGAAATTGTAAAATTTGTATCAAAGAATGGCCTACCAGTCATTGCACCATAATATGCTGTCACTAAACTTAATGAAATTGTTTAAAATTGATGCAAGGTACTTCATTGTCTCTTATGATTGCAAATCTAACAAATTCTTAATTGCAGTATCTAATAATTTGTTCAATTAAAACATTGCATATCACTCCCAAAACAATTGAGCTGTTTAATTATTGATATTTACAGTTTGAATATTTACTTTTTACTTTCGGTACTTAAGTACGTTTTAAATCGGATACTTTTGTACTTTTACTCAAGTGATGTTTGAATGGAGGACTTTCTACTTTTACTGGAGTCATTTTTTATTTAGGTATATATACTTTTACTCGAGTATAATTTTTGAGTACTTTTACCACCCCTGAACATAGGGCCCTGACTGGCAAAAATAAAGAGTGTCTTGACTTTCTTTTAGTGCTGCCCCTGACTAAAGATTTTTTTTAGTCGACTAGTCAGACGTTTATGATATTAATTTATTTCCTTAAAAATATGTACTTGCCATCAGAAAATGGTTTCAGTTTCAGGTTTGAGAGAGAATATTATATGTATCATTGTTCTATTACAGAGAAATTCTACAACCATAATAATAACCATAACCATAAAATGAAGCGCTCACTGCATAAAGCTTGCTCAGCACACCGGCAAAAGTAATGATTATGAATCTGTCTGTCAGTAAAAAATAGCAAGGAGACTGTCTGAACATTTAAATAATTTATTAATAAACTAGCAATTTCTGAATCAGTATCGGCTACAAAGATGAAGTTGATGAAGCTGACTAAATCTCTTCTCGCCGACTATTTGGGGGCAGCCCTACTTTGCCACTCTTGTTTCCTTAAATGTATGGTTTCTAAAAGCATACATATAGCACACTGCACCTGTTCACAGGTTGGTAATTCATAGAATAGTGGTACTGTTTATTGTGACTGTTTTGCCTTGCTGTAAAGGATGCGGAAAAGAGGAACATAGCAGTCTTTTGACTACTAGAGCCTTTTCTTATGAGATGCCCTCGAGCTTGAGAGTTAGAGCAATAAAGAGAGCAGTACTAGTTTATGTATAAGTTTAGCTGTATTTAAAGCATGATTCCTCTTTAGGGCTGAACAATTAATCACAGTCATCAGTTAGGCCGTTTCAAGACAGAAACTGCACATGCAATAATGGGCTGTCATCGTGTTGGTAAGGTGTTCTGGGCGATAGCTTAGTTGTTACTTCCCCAAGTCAAATTTTTTTTGTACCTCAAGTCCCTCATTCAATCAACTTTATGGGATGTTTTATCATCCACCAGGTGAAAATCACAATCTTGATTGGTTAGAAAAGTAATATCACACCTATACTCAACAAGCTGAATGATTTGAGGTATGGCTTGTGCACGTGAAGGGATTTGACCTGCACAGAATTAATCTACGGTACATACATTCAGATTTAATTTAGCTGAAATCACTTTGCAATGCATTTTGCAGTGTTTTTTTCTTTGCTCATGTCGACTATTGGATGTAGTATTGTTGCTCAAACAGTAAACCATAGCACTGGTAATGCCAAGGTCATGGGTTCGATACCCAGGGAGTACTTAATGTTTGGGGTCTGTAAGATTTATTTATTTATTTTTTAATAAATGTATACTTTTATTCAGCAAGGATGCAAAAGTGATCATTACTAATTTGAATGTTACAAATGTTTTGTTTTCTATATGAAATATGTTGTTCTTTTTAACTTTCTATTCATTTAAGAATCCTTAACCAAAATGCGTAATGGTTTCTACAAAATATTAAGCAGCTCAACTGTTTTCAACATTAATAATGATAAGAAAGGATTCTTAAGCAGCAAATCAGCATAGAATGATTTCTTGTCATTCTATGCTGGATCACAAAGGATCATGTGACACTGAAAACTAAAGTAATGATGCTGAAAATTCAGCTTTGCACATCACAGGTATAAATTACATTGTAAAACATATTAAACTAGAAATATATTTTTACTGTATTTTTGATTGCAAAAATGGAGCCTTGGTGAGACACTTTTCAAAAACATTGAAAAGTCTTACCGACTCCAAACTTTATAGTGTAAGTTTATTCAGATAACAATGTTTCAAATGCAGCATGTAAAGCACCTTTATCTTAAAACGATCATGTTGTTCCAAACCTGTATGACTTCCTTTAACACAAAATTTCCTCTTGCAACACATATCATGATGTTGTGAGTAAATGATAACCATTTTAATTTTTGTGCAAGCTGTTCCTTTAACAACAAGAAGAACTGTAAATGTCATTAAACTTTATCTCAACTCAAAACTTAACAGGAACCACTTGTGCAAGACAGGAATGTGCAACCTCTGCGGTAGTGCATTTTCATGTTCTGAAAACCCGCTTTCACTCTGAGGTGCGATCTAATGCAATTTAGATGCAACTCTCCCTATAGGATGTAGATATTCTGCACACGCCCAACTCTGTGTTTTGGTTTGCCTGAGGAACGTGAGACTGCTGCAGGCTCGTCCTTTAGGAACAAGCCTCTTGGAGGAGCTGGAGACGGGCCATTTGTGCACTTAAAAATAAATGATGTCAGATCTCAGAGGAAAACCCCTATTATGGGTGTCATCTATTAGAGGTGCGCCATTTCCTCAGTAACTCACTAAGATGATAACTATGCCTGACTCATCAGTCCTGAAACAAGCGGATGGACAGCTTGCATACACATTTGAGTAATTTGATTAAAAGTATCCAATAGTGTGGCACATTTCCTAAATGCTGTTTTACTTTCCGTGATGTGTTAGTTAGGTGAGGGTGTGGTGCCTTTTGGGCTGAATGACGGATCTGGCAGACAATCAGACAGACGGCGGAGGAAGGAAGGAAGCAATGTGCTCTCTCGGGTTTACGGCTTTCCTGCCAACTCCAGAAAGAGAGATGGGAACAGATAGAGACTGACGATTAATGTATAGAGCGAGACAGGAGAGACGAGACCATCTGTCCCTCCCATCTGAAGGATTTCTGCAGGCTCAGCCAAAAACAGCTCAAATCGTTTCAGATTTGCCCTCCACCTGAAGAATGCTCAGCCATGTGCATGCTCAGCCTTTAAACAAATTGTATTTCACAACGAGCTTCTAGAATTTGTGTGGTTGGCTGTAGAATAACGGGCTTTGTGGCGAGGCTGATTTGATTAAATTGTCAGAGATGGATGTCTCTGTCAGTACATCTTCTTTGTATGGAAATGGTCAGCTGTTTGCATTACCTAACTGCGAATTTCCATCCGAATTAACGCTGGAGGGACACAGATTAACATGTAGCCATTCATAGGAGAAAATGAGCTAAGGCAGCGTGACGGAGTGAAACGATATCCAACAAATAAAGACACTGTTTGGGAAAATGCTATCACATTATGAGTGGTTGCCATTAGAATGATTTCTGAAGGATCATGTGACTCTGAAGTATCATGTGACACTGATGACTGGAGTAATGGCTGCTGAATTTCACAATTTTACTGTATTTTTAACCAAATTAATGCAGCCTTTGTGAGCATATTTAGACTTCTTTCAAAACATTTAAAAGTCTTACCGACCCTAAATGGTGTAAGTTTATGGAATTTCTTTGCCCTTTTATAGTTCATTGGGTGAGATTTGTAATCACTTAATGCAGGGGTGCCCAAATCTCGATCCAAGAGGGCCGCTGTCCTGCAAAGTTTAGCTCGTAACTTGTCTCTACACACCAGTCTGGAAGTTTCTTGTAGAGGTCTGCGTAGGACTGTTGTTTTTTTTAGTGTGTGTCTTGCTCCCACCCACTCCTTCTAGGTTATATTCCGCACATACTCCCGCTTAAAATTCACTCTTTTCACCCACTATCTGCTTAGAATGATTTATTCCCGACCCAACCTATCCCGCTAAATCCCATTAATCTTACATTTAAATTTCCCATAAAGAAAACGAGAGTGATTGGGTATAACAAATGTAAAATGTTGGCTGTACAAGATTTTTTTTTAATTTTTGTTAGTTTTGCCTCATGATACTGTCAACACAGTTAAAAAAGTCACTGTTTCAGTAGCCTACATTTCTCCTCCAAAATCCGACCACAAAGGCTGAATGTTCTCTCTGAAGGTGCACTCGTGGCCGGGATGCAAAGAACATATCTTGCCAGGTTGCTCAGGTCAGGGAACTGGGAACTGTGTGAACAGCATCACTGCAGAAAGTCTTGTTCACTTCAAGTTCGAGCGCAGATACACTTCGGTCAAAGGATGTCGGGAGTGGCCGGGTTATTGTCAGACCACCCGCTCCCATCCAAAGTACACCAGAGGTACCAACCTCTACCGTTATACAACAAAACTCAGGGACCGTTTACACTGTTTTCAACTAAAAACTTTTGGCCGTTCATTTAAAAAAAACAACGGGGGCTTTAAAACGCAGTTTTGAAAACGATATCGCTATCTCTATGTAAACTACAAAAACGCAAATTTGTGAAATCGATGTCATGCACATGCGTATTACGCGTAGTGTTTTTTTTACAATGTGAATTCACCAACTACTGGCTTGGCATGCTAGTACAGTTTTTCTGAATCTACCAAGAAAATTGCAATTGGTGCATCTCTAGACAAAACTCTTATTGTTGAGCCCTGTAAGAGTTTCAAACAACATGAGGGTAAGCAAATAACAATTTTAATTTGTTGGGTGAGCTATTCCCATAAGACAGGTTTCTTTAAGTAATGTAGTCATCGCAATAAATTGTGGTGTAAGTCCTGAAATTCTCATGTAAGCAGCTCAAACTGACTCTTGGTGATCCACCGAAATCTCTTGGAGCATTACTGGGCGGAGCCTGCTGATGTTTGGATGTCAGGTGGAAGCTGATTGGACCGTCCGAGAAGCAGCAGTACCACGGATGCTCTTGCTTGACGAGTGGCAGACGGGCTGGATTATTTCAGGGTCTGACCCTTCAGATTGGCACTGGGATTATCACGGTTTAGTCAGTGAGACACCATTGAGATTACTGCATGGGTTAGTGGTCAGCCCGCAACACTCAGGCTCTTGGCTTCGGATGCTGTGATGATATTTTCACTACTCGCATCAAACCATCTCACAACTAAGAGCTTAATCCCCTCGGACCAAATCCGCAGGCAATCTGCTGGATGAATAAAGACACTTATTCATCTTGTTGTCTGTCTAGTATCTGTGGCTCTTGTCTTGATACGTGGCCATGTGCGCCATGTTTGGCTGGATCGTGTGTAGAGTTTTTTTTTTAGATTTTTCCAAATTGCCATGATGCCAATCTGTTTCAGTAATTTATTTTATATATTTGTATTTGTTTTGAGAGCGAGATAGTTTGTTTTCATGAATTTAAAATGTCACATTGATGGCATGAGCTTCAAATCTCTGCTTGTGTTATTCTGAGAGCAATGACTCATTTTCCGTATCAATACAGAAACTGTGCGCACATTTATGAATTAATTTATGAATTATGAATTGCATGTAATTTTATTATGGCAGTAGGTTTGTCACAATAATAAAAATCAGTTGTTGATACCAATATTAGTCAAACTTCACTATTCAATATAAATTTTGATAAAAAAAAAACGTAGTTAAAAAATGTAATTAATTATATCGTCTTTTGTTATTTTATTTTACTAATTAAATGTTAAAATGTTAAAAATGTAATTAAAACAATTGCATCATAATCTTCAAGTTTCCTCAAGTAAAAAAAAAGTTCATTCCAATTCAAACGATGTGATAAATGTATGAAATTATAGACGCAAATGTTAATGTAGTTGCTGAGTTTAACGATGAATTCTCCATTTCTTTCTGTCATCTATAGGCGATCATTGTGCGAATGAGTGAGTGATGCAGGTTTCGTTTCTTCAGGTAAGTCTCTTCACTCCACCTCCATCAGAACAGCCCGTACCAAACTTTAAGAATTAATTTGATCCTTGACAAGCACAACAATCCCCATGCGGACAATCCCTGTCAAAACGTCTCTATAGTGCCGTTAACGTGTGAATTTGTGAAGTAGTGCTCATTTATAAGACTGAAACATGTCATAGATTGATTTTGGCTTGTGTATATTCTGTTTCAGGGCAGTATGGGTGTGTATCCCCTGCTCCTGCTACTCCATGTGGCCTTTGTGGCCCTCAGCACGGCCCAGACAATCCCTGACCCTTTAGGTAAGGCACTTTTAAGACACAAAAGCTTTGAATAACGCAGTCGCATTTCCTCCATTAGAAAAACAAACTAGTTATCCTTAAAAGTCCTCGGTATTTTTTGGTGATGATGCATTTCCTGCAGAGTCTTTTAGCCCTGATTGATTCATCCAGTTCAAACTTTCTGTAAGTTATTATGTAATCTTAATAAATTTAGATAAATTGTATTCAATCTGGAATATTCATATCAGCTATTGATATAGGAAGTTAAATACAAGTCTACTTTAAAGTATGTGAAGTTTAACTTTTGTAATCCATAAACATAAACCAACAACTCCAAAAATGTAAAAAATTTGAGGCCCAGAAAATGACTCAGGAATTGCCTAGAGAATAGAGCATTTTCACACACACCTAATTTTGTTTTGTGAGATATTCGATGTTCAGTGTTAACGTTGAGATCCCAAACATCAGTTGAACATACAATACTGTTCAGTTTTGGGGTGGGTAAGATTTTTAAAATGTTTTTGAAAGAAGTTCATTATGCTCACCAAGACGGCATTTATTTGATAAAAAATACAGTAATATTGTGAATTATCATTATTATTATTATTACTGTTTAAAACAATGTTGTTTTGCCTAATTTTTGTTGAAACCATGATACATATTTTTATTTTCAGTATTCTTTGATTAATATAACTTTTCTTTTGTAACATTATGAATGTCTTTAATGTCACTTTGGTCAATTTAATGCATCCTTGCTGATTTCCATTACACGAGAGTAGATGTTAAAACTTCATGCTGATTTGTACTCGGCTTTCGCCAAGATAAGCACCAACTAAGACATAGCTTTACAGTAACCTATGCTTCTCCATCCATTTACGCTTCTTTCCATATGGTGATGTAAATCTCCTTGTGTCTAGTGTTAACACGCGTCAGCACACACAACGGCTGCAACCACAGTGCGGTCCCCCCGTGACAACTGTCTGGATTGAGCTGAGTAGGGGACATCTCTAGGGTCTTCAAGTGGGCACCTTCCGTCCTCAGTGTTTCGTCGACTAGCCCACGACACCTCAAGAGGGCTCGACAGTGACTCTGGCGTCCCAGAGTCCCCCTCCTCCGTCCCCCACTCACCTCGGCCCAGCTTACTGACCTCTACATCCCTCCTGCTGCTGAGACCTAACCACAATCTCTCCGCAACCCAACCAACCCGTTTGACTAAGGCTGTCGAGCCCCACTGGTGTGTTAATGTGCAGTTTCAGTGGCAACGGTTCCGTATGGCATACCACCTACCGCAAAAACACAATATCTGCCCAACCACCCGTCATTCACGCAATATACACAGGAACGTAATGACTGTAAATACTATACAACCTATACAAATAAACCAACAGACTCTTCAAGTTTTCAAGAATTCTACGAAACCGTAGCATGGCGGCCTGTACACAGCTAGCTAGAATCTTTCCGTCTCAACCACAGCCAGTTGCTGCTCCTTTTTGCTGCTTCAGATAAGTTCTTTACTGTGCGACGCAACTCTTGGCCACTGAATCCGACGTCTCTGAGGAACCGGGTTGTAGAGTGTGCCACAAAACCTCGACAACCCACTTCCACTGGATAAACCTGGACTCTCCATCCTCGCTGTTCTGCTTCAGTGGCCAGATGAGCATACCGCAGTTTCTTCCTCTCATATGCCTCATCTACCGCATCCTCCCATGGCACTGTTAACTCTATCAGTTGAACAATGCGTGCTGATCCAGACCACAAAACAATATCTGGTCGTAGGTTAGTGGTGGCAATCTCAGGTGGAAAAATAAGCCGTTGATCAAGATCAGCCAGCATCTTCCAGTCCCTAGCAGCTTCCAGTTGTCCTGGGTGTCACGGCCGGCTCGCAAGCCGCGACAAAGAAGGAGAAAACACGTGGGATATTGCTCAAAAAGAATAACATTTATTAAAGTAACAATAATTAAATGAGAAAGAGACGGAACACAAACAAACAACAGAATCCAAGACACGGCACGAGGATGGGAGAGCGCGCCCGTCACAGCTGAAGGGAACTGCTTTTAACTGCCGGCATCAGCTCCAACACAGGTGTAACTCCTTAATCAATAATGACGTCACTCACTCAAACTCCCTCCTGCAAACCAAACAGAAAGAAAAACACACAACCCACAAACATCACCCATACTGGGTTCATAACACCCTCCCCCATAGAAAAGGGTTTACACTTAACAAAACCCAACCTAAACCCTTCACCCGATAACCCCCCCCCCCCCCCCCCACATTACTGTATAACACCAGCTTCATCTTACCCCCAATGTCCTCAGCAACTACGGGCCCTGTAGAAGCAATTTAAGAGAGTAAAGGAAAGCAAGACAAAACATTGTTCATAGACAGTTAGGAAGAGTAAGGAACTCTAGACAATGCGTCTGCCACCACATTGTCAGCACCTTTGATGTGTCGGATTTCAAGGGCGTATGACTGCATAAAGAGGCACCAACGAGTCAAACGCTGATTTGGGCACCGCAAAGAGTGTAAATAAATAAGTGGATTGTGGTCAGTATACACGACCAAAGAATCTGACACTGATCCCACATACACCTCAAAATGATGCAGAGCCCAAATCAGCGCTAAGGCCTCTTTCTCAATCACCGAATAATTTAACTGATAAGAAGAAAACTTCTTAGAAAAATAACTCACAGAACGGTAAATCCCCTCATCGGGAGTTGTAACAGTACAGCTCCCGCACCCACGTTGCTAGCATCCACACACAACCTAAAAGGGCGGTCAAATTTGGGAGCTGCTAACACAGGAGCGGAAGTGAGCAGTGATTTAGCTGCCTCAAAAGCTTCCTGACAGACAGAAGTCCAGATAAAATCGGCTTTTGCCTTCAGCAAATCAGTGAGTAGGGCTACCACGGTGGAAAAATTTCTACAAAATCCCCGGTAGTAACCCACTAACCCCAAAAAACGCATCAACTCCTTTTTGGTGGAAGGAGAAGGAAATAGATCAGTGGCCTCAACCTTGGCCCGAACTGGACGCACACAACCCTGTCCAACGACCTTACCCAAGTAAGTCACAGTGGCCTTGGCAAACTCACATTTGGCAAAATTGACCGTCAGACCAGCCTCAACAAAACGGGAGAACAGATCTGCAATACGACTCAAGTGCTGCTCCCTGAATCACTAAAAACCACCACATCATCTAAATAAACAGCGACTCCCTCCAATCCAGAAACAACCCTATTCATAAGTCGCTGAAACGTTGCAGGTGCATTTCTGAGACCAAAACTCATAACATTATAAGAAAATAACCCCTCAGATGTAATAAAGGAAGAGATCTCCTGAGCCCTTGGTGTCAACGGAACCTGCCAGTAGCCCTTGAGCAGATCAAACTTACTTACAAATTTCGCTGCCCCAACCCGATCAACACAATCCTCAAGACGAGGAAGTGGAAAGGAGTCTGGTTTCGTCACTTTATTTACCTTCCTATAATCGGTACAAAACCGATAAGTTCCATCAGATTTATTAACAAGCCATCAGGGGGATGCCCAGCTGGAAAATGATGGCCGTGCAATGTCATGATCCAACATATATTGAACTTCAGCAACCAGATTTAAGAGTTTATTTGGGGACACACGATAAAAATGTTGGATCATGACATTGCACGGCCATCATTTTCCAGCTGGGCATCCCCCTGCTTGCTTGTTAATAAATCTGATGGAACTTATCGCTGTTTATTTAGATGATGTGGTGGTTTTTAGTGATTCATGGGAGCAGCACTTGAGTCGTATTGCAGATCTGTTCTCCCGTTTTGTTGAGGCTGGTCTGACGGTCAATTTGGCCAAATGTGAGTTTGCCAAGGCCACTGTGACTTACTTGGGTAAGGTCGTTGGACAGGGTTGTGTGCGTCCAGTTCGGGCCAAGGTTGAGGCCATTGATCTATTTCCTTCAAAGTACGATGTATAAAAACATCCCAAACAATAGCGCTAAACAAACAATCTTACAATTTTACATTCGGTCATTCAACGCGTCAATTTACTTACAAAACAGACGAACGCAAAAAAAAAAAAAAAGCGCTTCCAAATCATGTCAAAATACAACTGAAATTTTCAAACGTTAAAGGACGGACGAGCCCCCATTTGTCACGGCCGGCTCGCAAGCCGCGACAAAGAAGGAGAAAGGTAAACCGACCTTGGCTAAGAGCCACCTTACATCCTGTCAAAATGTGCCTTAAAGTGGCAGGTGATGAACACAAAGGACAAGAGGGATCCTATCCTACCCAGAGGTTTAGGTTCTGCGGTGATGGGAGAACATCATATGTTGACCTAATAAGGAAACTGATCCTACTCTCTTCCATTGACCAAAGGTCTTGCCAGCCAATTTTGCATTGTTCCACATTCTCCCATCTCATCCACTCTCCCTGCTTGGCCTGGGAAATGGCCTTTATACATCTCATCCTCTCCTCCTGCTTTCGCACCTCGTGGACTACCAGCTTCCTCCTTTGAGCTGGGCCTGCCTTGTGCCATTTAGGAGGAGCTAAACTGAGCCCAAAACCCCCTCTTCCATGCTGTACCTGTCCCACGATATCCCCAATTTGAAGGTCAGCCTTTGCCTCTACTACAGATTTCTTTGCTGACCACTTTCTACCAGTTTTTACCACAGGGGCTGCCTCCCTTACACATTTGTCAGATGACTCTGCTAAAGTCATTTCCAGTCTGACCTTGGCACACTTAAACTCCTCGGTTAAAGCAGAGACTGGCAGCTGCAATAGTCCTTTACTATAAAGTCCCACTCTGCTGAGGCAACGTGGAACTCCCAACCATTTCCTGATGTATGAACTTATTAACGCTTCCAGCCTATCCACTGTTGTCAAAGAAACCTTGTACACAGTCAGTGGCCACAGCAACCTTGGCAGTAGACCAAACTGAAAGCACCAGAGTTTTAGTTTGCCTGGTAGAGCACAGCTGTTTATGCTCTTCAACCCTTCCACTGCTTGTCGTCTAACTTCTCCCACTCGAACTGTGTCCTTTAGATCCCCATCGTACCATCTCCCAAGACTCTTCAATGGCTTCTCAGAAACTGTTGGTATTGGCTCACCATTAATGAAGAATGTTTTATCTACTACCTTTCCTTTAACTATCGAGATGCTCCTTGATTTAGAGGGCTTAAATTGCATTCGTGCCCATTCAATATTATCTGTTAACTTCCCCAATAACCGATTAGTGCAGGCTACTGTTGTAGTCATGGTTGTCATGTCATCCATGTATGCTCTGATTGGTGGTAGTCGCATCCCAGAAGCCAAGCGGTCTCCTCCTACTACCCATCTTGATGCCCTAATGATTACTTCGATTGCCATGGTAAAAGCCAGTGGAGAAATGGTGCATCCTGCCCTTATTCCAACCTCTAAGCATTGCCATGCAGTGCTGAATTTTGGAGTTGAGAAACTAAATAGCAAATCTCCAAAATAGGCTTTCACTAAATTTGTTATTGACATTGGTACTCTGAAAAAATCAAATGCTGCCCAAAGAAGCTCATGTGGCACTGAACCATATGCATTAGCCAAATCCAGGAATTTCACATGGAGCTCCTTCCTCTCCTTTTTAGCTGATTGAATTCATTGCCAGATAACATTGATGTGTTCTAAGCATCCTGAGAACCCTGGAATGCCCGCTTTTTGAACTGAAGTGTCAATGAAGCCATTCTTTAATAGGTAGGTTGACAATCTCTGCGCAATAATGCTGAAGAAAATCTTACCTTCGACGTTTAATAGTGAAATAGGACGAAACTGACTGATGCTTGTAGCATCTTTTTCTTTAGGTATAAAGACTCCACCTGCTCGGCGCCATGCTCTAGGTGCAACCTGCTTTTCCCATGCCACTTTTATCAATTTCCACAGAATTCGTAGAACTCCTGAAGCACTCTTGTACACTCTGTAGGGAACTCCATTAGGCCCTGGAGATGATGAAGCCCTTGCCTTTCTCACAACCTGCTCTATCTCTTTCCACTTAGGTGCACAGACCTCCATTTGGTATTCTGGTGGATTGATAGGTGGGATATCTGACGGAATTGACATAGGCTCATGCCTTTTTGCATCTGTATGCGTTTCCTCCAAATATCTCTCTAGCTCAACCCTAGATGCTTTTAAAGTGCCATTCTTCTCACTGGTGAATAACTTCTTTACGAATTTGAATGGGTCTTTATAGAAATTAGCCCTCACACGCTCCTTCTTTTTGTAGCGTTTCCGTAGGCGCTCAGCTCTGCGTAATGTTGCAAGCTTATCTTTTATGGCCCTTTGTAAGAGATTGAGTCCCTCCTTCTGACTTTGTTCTGCTTTTTTCCATTGCTTCCTCAGCTGTCTCCTTTCTCTAACTAACCCTTCAATTTTCTGCTGCCGTCTAGATACAACAGGAGTAGTTTGTACTTTTTCCTTCCTTTTTTCCACACCAAACCTCTCACTTCCATATGCGTAAATGATGTCCCCAAATTTATCCAGCTTCTTTTCAACTGTACCAGTTAATCTTTCCAATGCAAAGCATAGATCTGTGTTTACCGTGTCCCATGCAGTTTTCTCACAAGCTCTTGGCCATCTAACTCCAGGCCTATGCCCGTTGAGGTTCTTTTCTCTCTTATGCTGGTTAGTCTGACCGGGTTCACAAGTATCAATGTGTTCATCACTAACTGTGCAAACCCTCATCTCCTCTATGACAGGGGTACTGATATCCTGCGAACTGTTTGCTTCCTGTCGCTGGATTTCATTCGACTGACTTGACTGACTTCGTAAGAAGTACTGATCAATGCGAGGCCCTTGTCCCTTCTCCCTCAAGCATTTAATTTTCCCTTGAAGAATCTTCAACCCCCTGACCGTTGTCGCCTTGCTCCAGCCACAGACACAAGCTTGGACTTCAATGACTTTGCTAACTGCAGAACCTGAACTAGTCTTTTGTGAAGTACTCTCCATACTCATATCCGTTTCCATTCCAACGTCGTTAACCATGTTGTCCAACATTGAGTCATCTTCCGCCCCTGCTCTCGCAGACTCTAGGGGTATTTTTCTCTTTAATTTCTCAGAAGCCTTGGGCGGGTGTCTCCAGCATCCTGTAAACACAGAGCTGGATACTGCCGACAAGGGTAGCTAATTCTTACCAGCCCCATTGGGGTCTCTTTCCTCCTGTCAGCTGTCTCTCCAGGCTGTCACAAGGTCTTTCCCTTGTTGCCAGCAGCACTATTCACTGCAGTCACTGGACGTATCCAGATCTTCATGATTTCCATTACACGAGAGTAGATGTTAAATGAATAAAAGTATGAATTTCTTTCAAATAAAATCTTACTAACCTCAAACTTTTGAACGGAAATGTACAATTTAGCATTATTGGTTTAATATAATGTTTTATATAATGTTTTATTTATATATATATATATATATATATATATATATATATATATTATTGCATCTGTTTTTAATGCTTTAAAATCTCTCTTTCTCAGGTGCAGTCTTGACCACCAAACCTACAGACCCTCCTCCCACGTTACCCTTCATCGCAGTCACCCAGGTGCCCCCATCAGCCACCCCATCTATGACACCGTCCCCTGAACTTGTTGGAACAACAGTATTCAAAGACTCTGAGGGCATGGTGACGCCGGAGATTCCCACAGCCCCTCCTGTCGCCCCCCCTCCAACTGTGCTTGTTCCCACCGCAACACCACCTGCCCCATCAACCCCATCTGCCGCGTCCCCATCCCTCACCTCCGTCAACACTACGGTTTTGTCTAAATCGGAGATCCCTACACCTGATATGACATCCACTCAGTCCTTTTCAGTGCCCGAAACAAACACTTCATTTGCCCCTACGGATGCCACCTCAGCTGATGCCAGCAAACCTCCAGGTACCATTTCGAAGAAAATGTATCTGTTCTTTTTCCAACTATTTGTAAAGAACTGCATTTGCTCTTTCCAGTTATTTATGTCATTCACTAATCTATTTCTGTTGTTTTTCTTATGTAATGAAGATGATGGGCAAGGTAAGTTTCTGTTAACCATTTTATTTGTCACTAACATTTGGGAAGCCTTTTCTATGTTTTATTAGTAACCATTCATTACACAACCTGTTAGGAGTTGCTTATACAATACCAGTCAATAGTTTGGACTCAATCAACAAGTGGTCAACCGAAATGGGTTTTTAAATAGCTATATTGTCCAAATCTTAAGGAGCAGAGTGGCTGATGGTCAGTATAAATCAAATATAATATATTTGAAATAAAACATGAACAATATTTCTGTGATTTTTTTTTTTTTTTTACATGATAAAAATAAAAATAAAGAAAAAAAACACTACAACATATTTTACATGTTAACTAAAATAATTTGAAATAAACAATTATATTACTGTTAATCAGTTTGTTATAATCTACCGTTTCAAAGTTTTTAAAGTTTTTTTTTTAAGTCTCTTGTGCTCACCAGTGCTGCAATAATATTCTGAAATATTATTACTATTATTGTTAACTGTTTTCTATTTTTATGTATTTTAAAATGTAATCTATTCCTATGATGGCAAAGCTGCATTTTCAGCATCATTACTCCACTCTTCAGTGTCACACGATCCTTCAGAAATCATTATAATAGGCTGATTTGGTGTTTAAGTAACATTAAAGTTGTGTTTTGCTGATAAATATTTTTTGGGAAAATATTCATTTCTTTCCTGAATTCTTTGATGAATAGAAATGTTAAAATAACAGCATTTATTTTGTAACATTATAAATGTAAGTCACTTTGGATCAATTTAATGCACCCATGTTGAATAAAAGTATTAATTTCTTAAAAAAAAAAATCTTACTGACCCCAAAACTTTGAATGGTAGTATATTAGTATAATTACTAATATGTACAAAGTTTTGAAGGTATAGTTCACCCAAAAATGAAAATTCTGTCATCAACTCACCTTTAATTTGTTCCAAACCTATATGAATTTCTCTCTTCTGCTGAACTGTAGCCATTGACTTCCATAGTATTTTCTTCCATACTATGGAAGTCAATGGCTACAGTTAAATGTTTGATTACCCACATTATTCCAAATATCGTCTTTTGTGTAAAAACATACAGGTTTGGAACAACTTGAGGGTGAGAAAATGATGACAGAAATTGGGTGGCTAATAGAGCTTAGATCGGGCCCAAAAAATCAAGCCTGACCCGACCCGAGCCCGTGCACGTTGTGTCCGAGCCCAGCCCGGCCCGACACATTAACTGTAATTATGAGCCCGAGCCCGATTTAAACCCGACCATTTTTAATACGTGGGCCATTATAACCAGTGGCGACGACAGATAATTTTTTAATGCATGCAGGTGCTGAATGGGTGCTAGACCATTGACAATGGGGAGCTGCGCAGTTTTATATATATTATATAAATACTATTAATAAATGTGCAAAAATTGGCCACTTAATATTTATTATTAAATTATTTTAAATTATTTTTTAATTTTTATTAAATCGAACAAGCACAACATTCAGCATTCAGTCAAATATTCTTAAAGATTCATTATTATTAATAATGTTATTTCGACATATGTGTGCGCTCGCCGGCGCCTCCATGTCATGATTATTGTCTGCTATATTTGCTTCTTATTTATTAAATCCAGTCAATTGGTTGATGAAAAATGTATAGTTCACAAATGAAATTATACAGTAGTCCTAGACTATAGGCTATTTACTTGTGATTTAGCACCAATCATGTAAAAACGTTATAAGCCAGCAAACGCGGTAGGCTACTTTATTATTATAAAGTAGTCTAACACTTGACATATAGTTATTATTATCCTATTACCATCATCAGTAGTTCAGTAGACTATGCAGTAGCCTAATATTTGTATGAAATCGTGAAACATTACCTGGTCAATATCTTCCGAGTCTATCTGTGCCTGTTGCATGCCCGACGCTTCTATCCTACCGAACAGGTACCAGTGTGGGGGGTGGGGTGGGGGGCATTTACGACAGTGCAAGTATTCCACAGCGACTCTAGGGGTCGCTGTTTGACAAAAACAGAATTCCTGCATAGTGTGCCTTTAACAAAGCCAACACATATGTTGTCACTGCCCACGAGTTTAAAATATATTAAATATTTTTTAAATATTTCCATACCTCCGACTTTCCTTCATACTTGCTCAAAGTTAATTCTCCTGTTTTCATTTTTTTCTTTACTTCTTCAAGCTCCATGTTGCACTTAAGCTACACAATACAGCAGAGCGTGCGAGTAGAGGAGACGCTGCGCGTGACACGTGACGTGCTTGATCAAGGGCCCGACCCGAGCATAGTGGCGGGAAATATCGGCCCGGCCCATATTATACCATGGTCGGGTCGGGCTCGGGCAGAGAATCTAAGCTCTAGTGGCTAATGTTTATAAAAAAAAATTTAAAAAAAATTAAAAAAAAAGGTTTGTAACTGCAATTCAACAGCTCTCTTTTTTTGTCCTCTAAACTCAGATGACACGGCGATCATGGCGGTGATGGTGGCCCTGTCCTCTCTGCTGGTCATTGTCTTTATCATCATCGTCCTGTACATGCTCAGGTAAGTCCCAGTATTCAGAAACTTTCAGCCGTTCATGCAGTACAAAAAGTGCTCATAGTATAGATTCCAGCTCAAAAAACAACATAAAGACAAAGTTACGAGCAGTTAGAGCATAGAAGAACCAGCACACACATGCATAATCGTAATAGAACATATGAGAAAAAGTGTTCAGAAAGCTCCATTCATTAGGAAACCCACAGTGTCAGCAGGGGGCCATGGGGCTGAATGTCCAGTTACCATGGTAATGATTGGCTTTTTGTTTCGCTCCGTTGTGGCAGGTTTAAGAAGTACAAGCAGGCAGGGAGCCACTCCAATTCCTTCCGCCTGACCAATGGCAGAGCTGACGACACAGGTAGGAATAAGTGTGTGTGTGTGTGTGTGTGTGTTTCTGTGACTGTTCTTGGGAATGTTTGTCTTTTAAAGCAGCAAATATATTAAGGTTAACAGTAAAGGACGTTGTTTGGTTTATAAGTTGGATGCACTACTAGTGTTATCTTTTATTTTCCATCTTGATTGAGTGATTTGATTGAAACACATTCGACCTTGAATTGTATTGTGTTGCCCCCTATTGGTTGTCCTGTACACAACCTGGATAAAGGACAAACTGCAAGTCATTCTTAAAATATTTAATTGAAGAAAAAAAAAATATTTTCTTTTTTTGTCGTTAACGCATATATTTATATTTCTTTCTCCTCCCCATGTTGCTTTCCTGCTCCTTACACTTCCTTTCTCACAGAACTTCAGAGTGTGCCACTATTGGCTCGCTCTCCTAGCACCAACAGGAAGTACCCGCCCCTTCTTGTCGACAAACTTGAGGAGGAGATGAACCGCAGAATGGCTGATGACAATAAACTCTTCCGGGAAGAGTTCAACGTAGGTGCAGAAACACACACAGCTCTGATTCAGCAATTGACCTGATTGGAAATTTCACCAACTTTGGAATGACCAAAAAAATGGCATCTTATGCTGCTTTCGTTTGCTATCGGAATTATCGTAAATATCGAGTTTCCTAGTTAGAAATTAGACAAACTCTTTACCACTGGAAAGCTTGGGGATAATTTTGATAAATGGTTGTCATGAATAGGACACTAAAAATCATTTTTGCTTTAATAAGTTTTTCCCAATAAATAGACAGGAATAAACCTGGTATCCTCCATTATTCCTGTTCTTTCCGAATGTGATGATCTTGTAATCACGACTTCAGAAGTGGGCAGTAGGAAATTTCTGATAACACATGAGGGCAGCATTAAATACATCACATTTCCCATAAAGAGTGCACATTAGGCAGATACATTTGTGCCGTTGATGTATGATAATGATGGGGATGATGATGAAGATGAACTTTTATTGTCTGACTAAATCTGAATTTATTTTCTTGCGTAACGTTATGTTCATTCACAAATATTACCCATAATTCCTCAGACACTTACAATGTTTATTCACAGATATTACCACATAAAACACAGTACCTTTACAATCACATAGAATAAAGTACAAAATTCCATATTAGACCGTGTACACACACACACATAATTCCAGTTAGTGAAGATTAGATTTTTTTATGTACCGTATTCAGTTCCTATACAGCTTGAAGCACAAAAGAGTGCTTTAATCTAACTTGATTATATTCCTGTACGGCTGTTTAGATGGTCCCCGTCAATGCTTTCGCCCTACTTGAACTGTGTGATTGGTTTCTTTTTTCTGCAGGCATTGCCTGTATGTCCCATTCAAGCCTCATGTGATGCTGCCTCGAAGGAGGAGAATAAAGAGAAGAACAGATATGTCAACATCCTGCCCTGTAAGGCTTTCCCACAACTTATCTCTAAACCAGAGCTGATAATAAAGCATGCTTTTACCAGAACTGCAAGGCCTACAAAGGAGTTCCTCATGTGAAAATGGCTGTAATCAATGAAACATTAATGCTATAAGCCTTATAATCTCTTTTCTTAATTTGTTTCTGATTTTTATCTCAGATGATCATTCTAGGGTGCATTTGACCTCTCTGGAGGGTGTTCCAGACTCAGACTACATCAACGCTTCCTACATAAATGTAAGACCCCAAGCGCTAGCCTAGTCATGAGAAGGAGTGCACTGTTACTTAAATTCTAGCCGACAAGTATTTTCATGTTACTGCAGATTTTAAAACTTAATACTATTTTGTCTAAATAAATAAAATCCCTAAACCATAAAATCATTTGTTTTAAATGCTACAAGTAAAGTTAGGCATTATTTAAATAGTATTATAACATTTATTTATATTTTTAATTATCTTTTCATTTCAATTTTAGTTTTTAGTTGCTCATTACAACATCATTTTTATTAGTTTTTTGTTTTTTATTTGTTTAGCTTCAATTTATTTTAATTTCAGTCTTAGTTTTAGTAATTTTAGAACTTAAACTTATTTCATTTAGTTGCCAAGGCATTTGAATTTAAGTTTACATTTTTAATCTAATATTTATATTTTATTTTATTTTATTCAAATTTTAGGGATGCACAATATATGAACCACCATATCAGTATTGGCCGATATATGTACATTTATTTATTCATTTATTTATTTTTATATATATATATATATATATATATATATATATATATATATATATATATATATATATAAAATCAAATTATTTATGAAATTTGGCCAATATATAAAAGCTAATAATTAATTGTTTCCTTCAGATGCACACTGTTCGCCATGATTTTTGAATTTTGAATTGCTTGAAATATGATTGGAACCACTTCAAAAAAGGAAAATACAGTTAAGTGCAACATGTCCCAGCGCCTATCTGTCATTTAGGCTAACTAAAATTATAATGAAAACATAATTGTTTGCTTGGGACAAGGCTTTTAATTGTCAGACTTTTTTTTTTTTGTAATTAGGCTCTTAAAAATTATATACAAATTTGGATTTGGATTTATCGGTTATCAACTTTCAAATATAAAGAATTGGTATCAGCCAAAATGTTTATAACTAATTCCAATTTCTGAAAACCGTTTAACTCATTTTAGTTTTTGGTTAACAATAACATCACTGAATTTAGGCATCACAACATTATAATTTACATTATGAAAAATGGATTTTCATTTTGAGATTTGCTGAAGATTACAATTAACACTATATTTAAGTCATTAGTGTTTTTAAAGATTAAATGAGTGTTGGATGAAAGGTCATCTAAATGTAAAAATATGGGAAATCCTTAATAATAATCCTTTTTTCCACACTTTTGTTTTTCTTTTCAGGGATACCAGGAGAAAAACAAATTCATAGCTGCACAAGGTAAAAAAAAAATGGTTTTAGTCTCTTTCATAAATATCCAAATGCTTTACATAGCTTTTTGATTTAATGATTATAAAAAATAAAAAAAATTTCTTATTGCAGGACCAAAAGAGGAAACGGTCAATGACTTCTGGAGAATGATCTGGGAACAGAACACTGCCACTATCGTCATGGTAACTAACCTGAAAGAGAGGAAAGAGGTACATACCACAAGAAATCTATTAGATGAAGCCTAGTGTCAAAGAGGAGTAAGCTGATCTTTGATTTTACAGCCTCAGCTCTTATCGCGGTCTCACATAATGGATTTAGTGTGCAAGTTTGAGGAAGATGGCCATTAATAAAGATGTATGATCACCGCAGTGATGATGATGATTATGATATACTGTGCTTCATATCCGCAGTGTAAATGTGCTCAGTACTGGCCAGACCAGGGATGCTGGACCTATGGAAACATCCGCGTGTCAGTGGAGGACATGATGATTCTGGTTGACTATACAATCCGCAAGTTCTGCATTCAGCAGGTAGGACCACAAGGATTACAATCATTACCTATATATCGGACAGGCTGATTACTCGGTTGATTTTTGGGGGGGTTCGCCTGGACCAAAAGAACCAAACCAAAGTGTAAACATCCTTAGACTATCACAGCAACTTTACTAGCAGTCAGTTAAGTCTGAATTAGTACAAACAAAAAGAAATTGACAATATGCTTGGCATGATGGTAGTGACAGTATTTAGGACAGTGATAAAAGTGTTGGTCATGAGCCACCTTGCCCCCTAGATATCAGATTATACTATTTAAAAAAGGCCTATTCCAGTAACCTGTAAAGAGACAAGGCTGTTATTACAAGAAATATTGTTGAGATTTTGTTTGGTGAATGATGCGATTGAAAAACACTTTTGTGTGTTAAGGTGGGTGATGTGTCTGGTAAGAAGCCCCAAAGGCTGGTCACACAGTTTCACTTCACCAGCTGGCCTGATTTCGGGGTTCCTTTCACTCCCATTGGCATGCTGAAGTTCCTAAAAAAGGTCAAGAACTGCAACCCACAGTATGCTGGACCCATAGTGGTTCACTGCAGGTAAGGAGCTTCATTATCTTAAAAGCTTAAGGTCAGTAAGATTTTTTTAAAAGAATTTAATACTTTTATTCTGCAAGGACATTATAAATTGATGATAATAATGAGCAGCAAATCATCATATTAGAAGGATCATGTGACACTGAAGACTGGAGTAATGATGCTGAAAATTCAGATTTGGCATCACAGGAATAAATTACATTTTAAAATATATTAAAATAGAAAACAGTTTCACATATTTCACAATATTACTCTATTTTTATCAAATAAATGTAGCCTTGGTAAGCATAAGAGACTTCTTTCAAAAACATTTTAAAATCTTAATGACCCCAAAATTTCGAACAGTAATGTATGTGAACTGGGGGGGGGTTTGTGCTTGTTTTTTGTTGTTGAAGGTATGTAATGTCCATTCATTAACTGATTCTCAATTGCTCATCTCAGTGCGGGTGTGGGCAGAACAGGGACCTTCATTGTGATAGACGCTATGCTGGACATGATGGGTGCAGAAAGAAAGGTCGACGTCTTCGGGTTTGTCACACGGATCAGAGCCCAGCGCTGTCAGATGGTCCAGACTGATGTGAGCTCATAAAAAAAACCTCCCAATAAAGTTACCTCAAGAAATGTATCAAGAAGCTAATCTCCCACCCTCTTCTTTTCCCTACAGATGCAGTACGTGTTTATATTCCAAGCTTTGCTAGAGCACTACTTGTACGGGGACACGGAGTTAGAGGTGACGTCTCTGGAGTCTCACCTGTCTAAACTCTACGCTCCTTTACCTGGAGCTGGCTGTGGAGGCCTGGAGGCGGAGTTTAAGGTGGCACAACTGTTTTTTTTTTTCTGTATTTATTTCTTGTGTTCTGCATGTTTAGGAAACATATTGTTCTGGTACCTTTTTGAAATGTTTTCTTATGTTCTGTTTTATTTATTATTATATCTCTCGTTCTCTCTTTTAGAAACTTACCTCCATTAAAATCCAGAATGACAAGATGAGAACAGGAAACCTGCCTGCCAACATGAAGAAAAATCGTGTTTTGCAAATCATTCCATGTGAGTTCTGTATCCATGTTCAATAACCACAGACTGTTATTTGTTAGAATACCTAAGTTAATTAAGAAATTAATACTTTAATGCAGCAAAGATGCATTTAAATCAAAAGTGACAGTTAAGACATTTATAATGTTAAAAATATATATATATATTTTATAAATTCTGTTCTTTTGAACTTAATATTTTTGTGGTAGAAGCGATACTTTTTTCATGGTTCTTTGATAAATATAAAGCAGCACAACTGTTTTCAACATTGATAAGAAATCAGAATTGTTTCTTGAACAGCAAATCAGCATATTAGTATGATTTCTGAAGGATCATGTGACACTGAAGACTGGAGTAATGATGCTGAAAATTCAGCATTTCATCACAGGAATAAATTACATTTTAAAATATATTAAAATAGAAAAGAGATATTTTAAATGGTAATAATATTTTACAATATTACTGTTTTTTACTGTATTTCTGATCAAATAAATGCAGCCATGGTGAGCATAAGAGTCATTTCAAAACATTAAAAAATATTACTAACCCTAAACATTTTAATGGTAGTGTAGTTGTTTCTAACATGCTCTTTCCTAGTTTATACTTCTTTATATTATCCAATTATAGCATACTTTATCCTTATACTTTTATCCTTTTACATGTTATACATTTGGCAGCTGCTTTAATCTAAAACGACTTGCAGTGAATTTGAGGTGTCCATTTATCAGTATGTGCATTCCTGTGTTTCTTTCTGAACCTTTGCTGTTTCTTTTAGATGAGTTTAACAGAGTGATCATCCCTGTAAAACGAGGGGAGGAGAACACAGA
This sequence comes from Gila orcuttii, assembly GCA_026230005.1. Taxonomy (NCBI): domain Eukaryota; kingdom Metazoa; phylum Chordata; class Actinopteri; order Cypriniformes; family Leuciscidae; genus Gila; species Gila orcuttii. The sequence goes on from JAPDVR010000014.1 coordinate 28,231,313, forward strand.
CTACATCAACGCTTCTTTTATAGATGTGAGTAATACCCGTCTGACTTCAGCCAGCATTTACTCCCAACTAACCGAAATACCGCTCAGTGAACCCTGGAGGTAATGCTGCAATATTCTACGCTCTATTGAGAGACCACACAGCCTGCTTTTTTTCTTTTTGGGTGTGGTTTAGAAAAAATTTTTTTAGTCATGAAGTTGTATGGATGCCCATACTGAGATAAGCAGCCTGGGAAGGTGGCCATCGCTCTGTTCCAAGGCCTAGAGACTTATTATAAATATATGTATTTTCATTCTACACTGAAATGTATCGGTAATAAAAACTTTATTGAAATCTGAGTGTCCTGATTTGCTACCAATGTAGACTTTTCCAAATCAGTCACTTATGAAGTTCCATGATGATTAGGAAGACAGCAGCAAAGTAGGCAGTACTAGGGAGCAAGGCAATTCAGTATGTTTTGAGACGGACCTCAAGTGTCCGTCCCTCCATAGCAGATCTGCAGTGAGAGTGGGAGAGCTTTGTTTTGGCTGAAAGCCCTTTCACTTCCTCTTTCTTTTGTTTGAATGAAACACTAGATCAAGGTAATCAACAGAGGAACACATCACCAGGGCTGCTACATTGGAAACCCAAGTTGCATTGCAATCTGGAAGATAGCCATAGTAATAAACAAAAGCCTGTTTTATCATAAGTATTGTGCCGCCTTGCTGTACATGTCCATGAATAAATCTGCTTGGTACCACCCAAAGAGTGCTGGAGATCTAAAATGTGCAGTGGTGCATGAATGCTTTTAATGTACTGGTAATACAGTAATCATATTAACAACTGTTCAAAAACGTGGGTCAGTAAGATTTTTCTTTTTAAAATAATAAAATTAATACTTTTATTCAGCGAGAACACATCAAGTTGATCAAGTTTTATACGATTTCTGTTTAATATTAATGCTGTTCTTTTGAACTTTGTTATTCATCAAAGAATCTAATAAATGGATCACGGTTTCCACAAAAACTGTTTTCAGCATTTATAATTGATCTTGAGCACCAAATCAGCATAATGGAATGATTTCTGAAGGATCATGTGACTTTGAAGACATTTTTTGACTTTTGCCATTACAGGAATAAATTAAACTTAAATATTAAATATTTTTCTGTATTTTTTGATCAAATAAATTGTAGCCTTGGTGAGCATAATTCCTTAAAAACCTTTTAAAATTTTATGACCCTAAACATTTGAACAGTAGTGTGTATCCATAATTACAGTTGGAAAAATGCCCAATGTATACAAGTGCATGAAGTAAACGTACTTTGTGTGTGTGAATGCAGGGTTATCGGCAAAAGGACTCGTATATGGCATGTCAGGGGCCCCTGCAGCACACCATCGAGGACTTCTGGAGAATGATCTGGGAGTGGAGGAGCTGCTCTATTGTTATGCTGACCGAGTTGGAGGAGAGAGGACAGGTAAGATCACCTGCTTCCTGACTTTCATCATTCTAGCTTTGTGTCTTTTTGTGGTTAAAGATCTGTGCCGGTTGCATAAAGCACCTTAAATGTGACACTTTAACACTCTCCTAAGGGAATGATTTAAGGGTGTTGCATATAATCCCTTAAACCACTTCTCCTAGGTAAGGGAAACTGTAAAGTGCAGAGACCCAGGATTTGCCATAACAAAATTCTATTGCAGGGGCGCCTGTGGTATTTTATCTCAGGGTACCATAGACTGTAAAAAAAATATGGACTTAGTGTCCGTGACGTCACCCGTAGGTTTCTGAAGAGCGTTTTTGAAGCCTAAAGTGGGCGGGGCCAACCCTCACCATCTTGGCAGCGCGTCATTTCTTGTCACTCCCGGATCAAAGAAAATGGGCAAAGAGGCGGGACGTGGGTGGAGCTGCGGTGCTAATGCTATGCTACTGGCCTTGCGCTAAAGTGACAGCTGAATGTAGAAGTAAAGCCAATAGTTAAAGTTCATATTCTTGCCCTTCGAAATACTATTATAATTAAAAGACGTAACTAAAAGTGAGACTATGTGTATCGTGATGCATCATTATTCTGCTAGTTAAAAATGTATTATCATGCAGTAACTTACTCTGAGCTTGTACGTGTGACAGTGATTCATGCAGTCAGCGCGGCATCGCACGTCAAGTTCGTAAAGAGCTTTATTCAGTTCAGTCGATTTTAAAATCTGATTTTGGCTGCCTCTCAATTTCTCAAATGAGTTAAACCAAAAATATTACCTCAGAAGTTCAAGTAAATGCACTAGAAATCCGCGCTCATTCAAGGGTGTGCATCTATTGCATGGACGGAGAGAAAGCACTGACACCTGCAGGATTTCATCTCATGGTACTTTTTATTTAACACTTAAAAGTTAAATAAGCATATCTGTTCCGTGAGAGCAACGGTACCGCATAACGAGTGTAGCCTGTATAACTTAGGCCTACTCCAAAAAGCAACGAAATTGTCAGACATCCATTAGTGCATGCGAGGAAAACAACTGGAAATACAGCGCTGGTTGTTCTCTCCATACTCGACAACGACGGAATCCAACAGCGTGGGCAAAGGTATAATGCGTGTATTAAATTGTATGAAATAATCCAGAAAAAGCACAAACACTGCAGAGATGGCAAGTACAGCAGCTGCTGGAATTAGCTGAGGGTGACGTTAACAGATAGACAAACGTCGGCTAGCAGTTACAGCAGCCTCAATCCATCTGTCACTCAAGTGGCCACGCCCTTAATTATGCAGAATTTTAAGGCTTAATATAATTTAAACGGATGAGTTGTAAAAAAATTCACCCCCCTCACAGTTGTCATGAAGGGCAAAATTAGCTGTATAGACCAAAACAACTTAAGGCACCAGGCTGTAAACATATTTTTTTCGGCTGTAAAGTTGGGCATTTTAACATGGGAGAGATACAGATTTGGCTCACTTTTGCAGTCAGCCTCAAGCGGCCAGTCAATGAATTGCAGTTTAATTCACTTCCGTGTTGGTTTCAAGAGGGAGACAGGGAGGTTGCCGCTTGCAGGGTACACGGAGAACTACGTTTTTTACTTTACTCCAGTTGCTGAGCGGCTTTGTCCCGGAGCGCGTATTGTTTTCAGAGAAACGTGGTCAACAAAAAAACGAAGCCTTGCTTTCTTCCCAGTCACGTGAATGCTTCACTTTGCGTTGAATGTTTGAACCCAAACCACTACTCTACATGTTTATGGAAATTCAAGTCCATTCACTAACATTTTTTATATATAAGCCTATAGCCTATATTACATTATCATATATTCTGCCATATAAACAGTATAAAAACCATAAAATAATTAGAGCACAATTTACTTGCCTCAAACAACACTGTTGGTATTATTATAATTAGTATTGTTATAATTATTGTTGTTGTTACATTTCATTTATTAATATGTGAATTATATTATCAGAAAACTAAACACATTTAGCGTGGTCAGGCTTTTATTTTAGCGTAATGGATTATGGCTGCTATAAATTTGACCTGCCACAAGATAGCACTGTTTTCAACACTCTTGATGCTGCGAATCTTTTCCCGAAACAAACAGAGAAAAGCTTTAAAAAGTATTTAGCGGCTTCATTTCTCCATCCCTACTCCTATTATGCCTTTTTGCAAATGTTTCAATTACGTATAGCCGTTTTAGAGAGCGCTTACTCATTTTCATTTCACTCATTTGACTCAAAAAGCGTCAATTAAACAAAACTAAACTAGACAATCAGATTTTTTTTTTTCATCCCCCACCCATGCACGCCCATGCACACTTTTGACTTTACACACACAAACACACACCTTTATTTTTTCCTATTCTCTCTTGCTTTCTCAGTATGATAGCGGTAAGTTTTCACAGAGAACAACATAACATGGATAAGGAAAACAAAAAAGAAAACCAAATATGAAATAGAAGGACCAGACGACACATAAACTCAAAGGGGATAGTTCAACCAAAAATGAAAATGTATTCATTTACTAACCCTCATGTTGTTCCAATCTCATCATTTCTGTCTATTCATTAAAAGACCTAAAAGAACCTTCAGGCTGTTTCAGAAGTGCTTTTTGATGCGCAGTTTGATCCCATTCCATCCCACCTGGTGGGGCATTAAAACAAAAAAAAAATCTGTATTTTTTTCCCCTCTTTCTGCAGGAGAAGTGTGCTCAGTATTGGTCTAGTGATGGTGTGATGGTTTGTGGGGACATGTCCATTGAGCTGAAGAGGGAGGAGGAAAGTGAAAGCTACACTGTCAGGGACCTTCTCGTCACCAATAACAGAGTGAGTTCACTTCAGAGGATCTCTTGGAACAAAAATGATTTGTTATTTACGTATGCGTTTTAATTCTATCTCTATATTGTAATGTTTGCCGTTTTCTTTCTCTCTGCAGGAAAATAAGTCTCGCGCTGTGAGGCAGTTTCATTTCCACGGCTGGCCAGAGGTGGGCATCCCCTCCGACGGGAAGGGCATGATCAACATCATCGCTGCAGTTCAGAAACAGCAGCAGCAGTCTGGAAACCACCCAATCACTGTGCACTGCAGGTAAGCCACACTTCTGGCCAATCAGAATCATTCAACTTTATTTTGCATTGTTTGTATTAATATACTTGTATATTAATATATATTCAGATTGTAATACATTTTTGTCTTTGTGACAGCACAGAACTCTTTTTTTCATATTTCTTTCTTAATTTGGTGGCTTCCTTTTGAGAGGAGTATTCTACATTCCACTTGCAAAACCTATTTTTACTCTTGTTTTCTGCTTTGTGTGTGTTCATTTTGGACTGCTGAATTGTAAACTACCCTTCAAAATTTGGGGGTCAGTAATTTTTTTTTTTAAAGGAGTCATAACCTGTAATTTTCACTTTTCCACGAGAATCAATGTATGTTATGATTGCCTAACGATTATACATTGGCCGGGAAGCCGATATTAAAAAGTGAAGCGTTTGTTTACCCCAGGGTTCGTAAACCAGCTCACGTGCACGCGCACTCAAATACGAGATTTTAATTTCTCCCCCGACTTGACGTCAAGACGGGGCAGGATATACCATATATGGACACCGCAGACATATGCTGCAGGAAGCCCGCCCTGCCCCTCTCCCCCTCATATTCAGTCAAGAAAAATGCAGAAATGTAGTGCACACGTGAGTTGCTCTGTGGTTGACTGCCAGAATCAACATTCAAATGTGTTTTCTCTACCAAAAACGGACCAAACTACCAGGGACCAGTGGATGAAATTCATTTTTAATGACGCTGTTCCAACAACCTATCAACTGGCTCAACGTTAGGTTTCTGCGCTAAACAGTTTACACAGGAATCCTTTATAGTAATAATAATAATAATACATTTATTTTGTATAGCGCCTTTAAAAGTTGCTTTCTCAAAGCGCTTTACAGACAAGCATAACAACAGAAAAAAACGCTACACACTTTAAACACAAAAATAATCAGGTAAAATAGTCAGGTAAAAGCAATCCTAAAATAAAATGTTTTAAGAAGGGATTTAAAAGTCACTAATGTATTTGCTTCCCTAATGTCAGCCGGTAGAGAATTCCAAAGCTTGGGAGCAGCGAAGGAAAATGCTCTATCACCCCTAGAACGAAGCCGCGTCTTGGGAACAACCAACAGACCACTCTGAGAATAGAAGATCTGTCAAGTATTGAGGAGCCAGATTGTGCAAAGCCTTATATGCCAGCATAAGGATTTTAAAATCAATGCGGTACCTGACAGGGAGCCAGTGCAAAGACTCCAAGACAGGGGTAATATGATCCCTAGCCCTGACCCCAGTCAATACTCTGGCAGCGGAATTTTGCAAATATTGCCATTTATAACCACTGTAAGCTGATAAAAAAAGTAGACTACATCTCCGTTAATGTAATCTACATTAAATAAAAGGTAAACTTATGTGGGAGAAAATAGCAACAAACGTTTTAGCTCGTTACTGATTTTAATGTATGTCTCAGTCAAAATTATTGTCTTTACCATTCAGAGACATGTTGATGTAGACGTCCTTCCATTGACTCTATATCTTCCGTTTCCAGCTCTGGTTCAGAGTCTGGCTCAAACATATATGGTTGAATTCCGTAGGTCGCGGCCAGGTCGGGTTCATTCACAACTTGCGCCATGATGTCATTTTGGAATGATATGCTGAAGTTACCTGCGGTGTCAAGCCCCCTCCTTCCTGCCACCAATCAACGCGCCCCTCATTTGCATTATTAAAATGACCGTCCACGACAGCCAAAATATCGCATCAGATCTCGCGAGACAATAATGCATTCAGAAATAAGGGTCAGAGGAGCTCTGTGTTTATTTTTTTTCCACTTTCTTTTTTAGAAGGGCCTGAAAGACTATAATAGAGCGTGGGTATCCATGGTAATACTAGGTTATGACTCCTTTAAAGAAGTATCTTATACAGTAGAAAACGTAATATTGTGAAATATTAATACATTATATTTTTACAATTTAAATTAATTTCTATTTTAGTATATTTTTAAATGTAATTTATTCATGTGAAGGCAAAGCTGAATTTCCATCAGTCATTACTCATGTGTCTCACATTGACTTCAAAAATCAAGTTATTATGCCTATTTTCGTGCTCAAGAAATTATTAATGTATCAATCATAATTCATTTTTGTCAGGATTATTTGATGAATAGAAAGTTAGAAAGAACAGTGTTTATTTCAAATAGAAATCTTTTGTATTATTATAAATGTATTTACTGACTCTTTTGATGCAGCCTTGCTGAATAAAAGTATTTTTCTAATGGTAATCTATATTTAACTTGAAAAAAACATTTGTGTGGTCCTTGTGTGCTCCATAAAACAAAAACAGGAAATACGTTATTTAATGCATGATTTATGGTTGGTACAGCAGTACACTACTCGGCTTATTACATAAATAGTTATTCAACCTAACCATAATTTTTCTAGCGTGGATACAGGACCTTTTGGTTAGACATGAATGGCAACTTTAACAGGTCTCACTGGTTTGGCAGCTCAAGTAAGGTTTAGTGGTTTTGTAATGCTGGAAGGCATCCATGGGCGCTTGGCCTGACTTAACAAAAACCTGTCCAAAGCGCTAGGTAATGATGAAACCGAGATAGAGACTGCTGTGTCCAGTGGGATTTCAGGGTCAGGCAATTAAGGAAAGGAAAGTAAGAAAGGGACTTAATTGATTTTTGTGATTTTGTGTGTTAACAGTGCCGGCGCAGGGCGCACAGGGACATTCTGTGCTCTGAGCACGGTCCTGGAGCGGGTGAAGGCTGAGGGCATTCTGGATGTTTTTCAGACAGTGAAGAGTTTAAGACTACAGAGACCGCACATGGTGCAGACACTGGTGAGAAAACACACCGCTCACGCTGAAGGTGTTGAGCTGCTGAATTTAACTGGAACAATAAAGTGCAGTTGAGCAATTTTTATTTTTATTTTTTTGGGTCAGTGGCATAAAAACTAGTGCTTCACTATTTGGGGAAACACTCAAATTGTGTTGTTTACTGTCACTTTTAGAATTTTTTAGAATTATAATATTTATTTTTGCTTTAAATATTTTTTTATTAAGATTGAGCAGAAGCCTCAGCCAACCGTTTGTGTCACCAACGGACTGCAAGCTGAATATTGGTCTAATATTACAGCACCTAATTAATATTCATGGTCTATGCTGATAAGGGTTTTTTTTTTTTAGATAGTTCCTACACCCCTTTTTTGGTCTGGTTTTGTGTCTAATTCTTTAATCCAAACATCTCAAGTCCCTCTCAACTCATATTTCCCTGCTTTTCCCCACAGGAGCAGTATGAGTTCTGCTACAAAGTGGTCCAGGAATACATTGATGCCTTCTCTGACTACGCCAACTTTAAGTAAAGCCACGCCCACCTGCAGAAAATTGGACAGACTTTCCCAGTCATGCACTCACGTCCACACCATCACGTAAACAGCTCAATGAGACGGACTGCCAGCGCAAAGCAAAAGGGAATCAAAAAATCCTTTGGCCAGCAAACACGAGAACACGTTGGCTGCCGAAGTTGGAAAGAAAAAAAAACAAAGAAAACACCATTAGAGATGCCTTCTTGAATATTTTGTAATATTGCTCTTGTTAATAAGGCCCTTACCCATTTCTCTCAGTGTAAATATGCTCTTGTATTTTTTTTTTGGGTTTTGTTTGTCTGTTTTTGGTTTTAGAAGCCGTTCTGTTCCGTTTTTTAGAGTGACCTTAATATAGTTTACTGGTATATAAATGCATACATGAATATTTTAAGATGGCGCTATAGAGACAGACGCGAAAGAGCGGTAGCAAGATGAGGGTGCTTTTTTTTTCACTGGGTGTTTTTACAAGAAAATTCCTTTTTTCTCTGCAGTTGAGTGACTGAAAGCGATTTGAATGGCAGCTCAATCCCACTTTGCTGTTGCTTGTAGCTACGTAATGCACAATGTGGCAAAATCGACCAATTGCGGAGCCACAGTAAACGCATGCGTTCGCAGAAAATACTTCTCTGTGCTTTTTGATTGGGTTCACTGGAGTGACGGATAACATTTTGAGTGTTTAACAGGAACCTTTTTTGGGGGGCGTGTCTAAGGCATCCCTTAGAATTGTAAGATGTTTAGACCATCAAGTGTGTCTTTGTGGTGTCAATTTTGTTAATTTTGCGTGCCAGACCTGACTTGTGTTCTGCCTTGTAGAGGAATATAAAGGAAACTTAAAAAGACAGAGAAAACTAAACCCTGAGTGTTTAGATCAGAGGAAATACAGCTTAATGGACTCTTCACATAATTTTTGTCCCTACTTTGCCTTCAAGTTTTATTCAGAAGAAATGACACATGATCACCTGATCATCTGTTCCTGCCCATATAAAGGACTTCGGTCGTTGTGCAGAAGTCAATGAGCCCTTTCCAGCTCCACTGAGCCAGTTAGATCGATACTTGTTGCTTTCAGTCCGTAGAGTAATTTCAATTTCTTGCAAAAAGAACAGGTAGATGGTATAAAAAAGGTCAGTGTAGGATGATTGTCTTTACATTTAGGTCATTTGAACTAGTTATGTGATTAAAGCTGATTGTCAGTGGAAACAAAGTTATTTTCCAGCGAATGTTTTATGTAGGTTAAGTCCTCGTTCCACACTTCCTTGTGTCAGGAAACATAAGTTATATGAAATTTATGTTTTAGCTCCTAAATGTATGTAAACCCAATGGGCGTCGCTCTAAATCACACGCCCATCAGTCATTCCATAATTAACAGGGATCTCGATGGAAACTGTTTTTATGTTATTTCGGATCCACAATGTTACGGATTGAAGAATTATTGATCTCTAGTACAGCTTCTTACGGGCTTGATATTCCATGAAATGCTGATGGATTTGCTTGAATATTGTGTGAGTCGACTGTTGCGTTTTTGCTTAAAGTCACACTAACCTTTTCCACATGAGACACTGTGCCTATAGCAGCCTCTCAGGGGCAGGATCCTTCTTCAGAGGTGGGAAAGTGCCTCATCACGTTCCTGTAGCTTCAAGCATATTCCCGCCAGCTCTTTTGTAAGCCTGTGTTCTCCCAGTCCCACAGACGGACATTGTGGCCCATATGGCGTATGATAATCTGTAATGGAACCCCAACTGTTACTGGTTGGTTGCTTTTCTGGGTTTTTGGTGTGTCAGATTTTTATGCATTTTTTTCCCCCCTCCTGGAGGAAGCTCCAGACTTCAGGTTGAAATCCCTCAAAACTTAAGCTCTTAATGTATAGAGAGCAATCTAGATCTTCTGGTCGAGAAGGGAAGCCACGTGTCTGGAGGCTCACTTCATTCTCCTGTTGAATGTGACATTGAAACGGCCTGCTCAGATAAGAGAATGAAAGAACGAGGAGAACGACTGAAAAATAAAGGATTCTGCTCTCCAAAAACTCAATTTTGAGGATTTTACTTTTCTGTCTTCGATTGGATCAATTCTAAATTTTAAACCACAGCCTGTTTACGTTCCATGAATCCTAAAACGTTCCTCTTTCTGATTTTTCTTCTCGTTTTATGCACCCTTCTGTACATAATGTAAGGTTATTTATAATTCATTCCTATCTGTTGCCTTGCTTTTATTTTATTTTTTATCTTTCTCACTTTTTTTTAAGATACTTGTATATTAAACTGTACTGGGACCATTTTGAAATGTATTAGATGTTTTTTCCCCCCACTTTTAATTTGGTATTATTATTGTCTTACAAACGTATTTTTTAATTTGCATCTTTTTTTTCTAGTGTTTTGTTAAATTTGAATATATATGTATATATAATTATATATATGATGCAAATTATATATAATTATATAATGCCAAACGGCCTTTCTAAACAAGATACTGTTCAAACCTAATAAAAGTGCTTGGGATTTTATCTGCTGTGTGTATAAGTTCAGTGATATATATATATTTATATATATATAATATTTTTATTCAGTAAAGACACGTTAAATTGATCTACAGTGACAGTAAAAGCTTTTACATATTCACAAAATGTTTTTGTAATTTATAAAAAAATAGCATTCTTTGATTAATTGAAAGTTATCACTGTTTACATTAATATATTAAGCAACACAACTGTTTTCAACATCAATATTAACCCTTTCATGCATAGAGGTCACTACAGTGGACAGCTATTTAAAAAAAAAAGTTGCAAATTCTTGCATATGCATGGGTTTTGATGGCATAGTTGCACATAAACCACTACAGTGGACCCTAGTTTATCATCCTATACATTTCCACCAAGTGGCAAGCCGTTGTATGTTGTCTCCCCCTCCCCAAACCCAGATGGCCGATTGCCAGTCAGAAATGCCAAGTTGCTCTGGGATATCCATCCATAGGAGACTCTTGCAGGTAAAAAAAATTTAAATCGTAGTATCAAGCAATATCTAACGAGTCATATCAGTTATATTTTCTAAGTATTGATTTTAGATTGGGAGGAAATTCTGATAAATCAACTGTCCATTAAATTGAACATCATGCATCACTAGCTATATTTCAGCTATTTATGCTATTACTGTGACTTGTTTTTGAAAATACTTCATCTGCAGTAAAGTAACTTTTTGGACTGTAAATAAATGCATTTGTGTTATTAGAATGTAATTTGCATTAACATCAAAAAGTAATGTGATTACGTAATGTACGTTACTTGTAATCCATTACTTTACTCATTACATCAAAAAGTAATCTGATTACGCAGTGCACGTTACTTGTATTACTGTACTCGTAACATCAAAAAAGTAATGTTTGCGTAATGCATGTTAATTTTAATGCAATTCTTTACTCTTTACATCAAAAAGTAATCACATTAAATAATGCAAGTTACTTGTAATCATAGAAGAGCTATGGTAGAAATGTGTCCATCTTCAATATAATTAGAATTATCAGCTAATTAGGGTAAATCGACACTGGTAGACTGGAGGGAACATGAGCGTTTTCTACATAATATGAGTTGGGTTTCCACCTTGACAGATTGTAGCGATCTTTGATGGAATCACATCCTCATGTTCTGATATCAAAGAAACATGAAGCTCAACTTGTATGAAGTTCAATATTTTCCATTTATATTTTTTATATATATTTTAGTTTTCACATGATTTTATATCATTTATTATTTGGTTTATTAAATACACACAATTTTGTTGTGTTATTTCTGTATTGTTGAATATAGTATCTCTTCAGTTAAAACCATAAACGCATACTGTCCACTCAAGTGGACATTGAAAATCTCAAAAAAATATGTGTACAAAAAGAAATTACATTTCAAATCTTGTTTTTCATGACCTAAGAGCAATAAAAACACATAGGGACAAAAATCCTGACTGAGGTTGTCATAAGTCATGCATGAAAGGGTTAAGAAGAATGTTTTTCAACCTTTGAAGTGGTATAATGCATCTCTTATAAACTGCATTTGTAATATCTTGAATCTCTGAGCATTTGATCCCTGAGGGTAAATCAGGGAGTGAGTCACGTCACATGGTGTCACCTTGTCTTCCATCCTTCCTGACCCATAAGACCTGGTGTCAAACCTGGGATGTGGATGGATTATCCGAGTGGACCCCTGTGCGTGTTTAAACATTGTTTGACAGGAACTCAATCAGAACTTGGAACTCTGTGATGAGTCAGTTGTACGATGTCCGTCACATTCTCTGCTGCGATCACCTCGAGGGAGACCTCCTCTGTAATTAACACTGGAGTGTTTGCACAGTGTTTTTCTCTCTGGGCCAGTGTCGGGTCAGGGGGTCACAAACGACGGACGTGAGGTCACAGTGGACACTTTTTACAGCTTAGAGGAAATTAGCTAGACATTGACTCGTTTAATGAAACATGCACATCTAGAATGTTTGATATTGGGGTCACTGGAGTTGACATGTCTGGAAAAAAAATGAAATCCACAGAATATTGTATGCATGTTCAGTAGATATCTACCATGATCCAAGACAGCTGATGGCACAATTAATGTCTTAAAAATGTACAGTGTCTTTAAAGCTGACCTCAGAGAATAGCCTATTTTGCTAGATACTGTTAAAAAAATGTGGGGTCAGTAAGATAAATTGTTATAGTTTTTTGTTGTTTTTTTGTAAGAAACTAAAACTTTACTTAGTAAGGATGCATTCAATTGATCAAAACACAGTAAAGACATGTATAAAATGATATGGAAAAACATGTATCAGGATTTCAATTGCTTTCGACATTGATAATAATCAGAAATGTTTCTTGAGCACCAAATCAGCATGTATAGATTCGATCATGTGACACTGAAGACTGGAGTAACGATGCTGAAAATTCTGCTTTGTCATCACAGAAATAAATTACATTTTGAAATATGTTAAAAGTGAAAAAACATTTTTAAATTGCAATATTTCATAATATTTCGTTTTTTATTTTTGAACAAATCAATGGAGGTTTGAACCAATTCCAAAATCGTACCTACCCCAAACGTTTGAACAGTTAATGTTTTTTTCCCCCTTTCTTTTTGCATGATCTTTGTATATATATAATAAAATCAAATGAATAGAGTCAATTCCTCTTCAAATTAAATCCTAAATTAATATACAATAGCCTAATATACAGTAATTCGATCAATTAAAAATATAAAACAAATTTCCCTAGTGCTTAGACATGTTTTCTCTTTTCTTTAATTAGCACTTCTGCACACTTGGTTGTGACACTTTTTTTAAAAAACTGCTGGATATCGTCAAATTTACGCAGGTGTTACGTAGTCGCATAATGTTTCTGGGTGTAACTCATGTGTACATTGGTTAATTTTTTTTTTTTATTTTTTTTTTTGTGAGATAGGGGACGCTGGGGTCAACAGTGTTTGAAGATGATAATTGGCATCTTCCACATGCTCTCCTCCCAATGGAACCACAATGAGCAAAGTGTTTGAGGACTAGGGAGGTCAGAGTGTGTGTGAGTGTGTTTTTAGACAGGGAGGGGAGATCTGGTGTGGAACATAAATTGTGAGGAAGAGGAGGAGGAAGGTTTCAGAGAATGAGTTGCAGGCGTATCTCAGAAGCTCTGTGATTGAACAGAACCGTTCACTTGAGGGAAAGCAGACCATATCAAGTTCACCAAGACCAGGACTTCACAGTAGAGGAACTACTAGAGAAGACATTTCAAGAGAAGACGTGCCAACACATAAAAGGTAAGAACAGTGTTTAAGCTTGTTTAGTTGTGATTGAAAAATTGATTTTGTTGTTATTGATGTATTGACAGTAATTCGGCGTAATCCATTGTGCTTCGTTGTCTTTTAAACATGATCATCATCATGTTGTCTAGAGCTATTCAGTCAGTTTTTTTCCCTGAAATGATTAGGCTGATAAACCTAGACCTGATTTGACTGTTAAATGTGTCAGTGCAGTCATTGCTTACTCTCTTTTTGTGTGATAAATCTGTCCTCTTCCCTCAGTTATGGTGCACATCTGCAGGCTGCTTGTGCTGATGGGGATGTTGCTGTGTCTAGGTGCCCAGTTTGCCAGCGCTCAGCACTGGTCTCATGGCTGGTACCCTGGAGGAAAGCGAGAGATAGACATTTATGATACATCAGAGGTGTGTGAATATTACTAAAGAAAGTACAAGACAGTTCGAAAAGCATGGTCTTGTTGTGATGTGGCACACAATGTAAAATCATTTCTAATGAAAAACGATTAGTTGACTGATTGGTTATCATGTGGTAAGTTGCTTTTTTCATATACTGTGAGGAGTTAGATTTAAAAGGGTAAAATATATATATATATATATTTTTTTTTTTTTTTAGTTTATTAATTAAAATAAATTTTGTTAAAAAATTACATTTAAAAAATGTAAAAAAAATATTTCAAGTAATTTACTGTAAAATGTTTTTACATTTTTTTAAGTAAAAAGTATTAAGTATTATATAATTTACTCTAAAGATCTATATCTTTATTTTTTTTAATCAACATTTATTTTTACAGTGAATTATTATGGTTATGATTTTGTAATGTTTTTTAAAAGTCTCTTATGCATAATGAAAAATACAGGGAAAATATTGTGAAACATTACAAGTAAAATACTGTTTTTTCCATTTGAACATATTTTAATATGCAGTTTATTTCTGTAATGGCAAATCTGTCTTCAGTCGCCAGTGTCACATGATTCTCCAGAAATCATTCTAAAAGGCTGATTTGCGTATTATCAATGTTGAAAACGGTTATGATGCTTAATATTCTTTTTCTAGCCCTAATACGAATATAAAGTTCAAAAGAACAGCATTTATTTGACAGAAAATGCAGGTAACATTATACATTACATATGTTGTCACTGTCACTTTTGAGTAATTTAAAGCATCCTTGCTGAATAAAAGTATTAATTTCTTTCAAGAATAAAATTCTTATTGACTACATTGTTAATTAATGGGTAACAATTTACAATAAGGTTTTATTTGTTAACATGAATTGATGTATTAACTAACATGAACTAACCATGGGCAATACATTTGTTACTGTATTGTTAATCTTTGTTAACATTAGTTAATACAAATACAGCTGTTCATTGTTTGTTCATGTTAGTTCACAGTGGATTAACTAATGTTAACAAATTCAGCTTTTTAATAATGTATTAGTATTAGTTGTATTAGTATGTATTATTAAATGTTGAATTTAACATGAACAAAGATTAATAAATGCTGTAGATGTGCAGTTCATTATTAGTTCATAATAAGTTAACTAATAAAACCTTATTGTAAAGTGTTACCAGTGAATGTTTACTGCATTATTTTAGTGTCACGTTTCTTACCCCGATGGGATTTAGCGTTTGTGTGGAAGGACTGTACTGTCTTTACATGTCTTATTAGCCTTTGTTTAGGAAAGACATATTTTGGTAAACTTTTTAAGCCATCACGTTGCCTTCTATTTTACTTTAAAATCAGGTTTCAGGGGAAATTAAACTATGTGAGGCAGGAAAATGCAGCTACCTGAGACCCCAGGGAAGAAACATTCTGAAGACAATACTGGTGGGTATACAGCTCTTGTTTTGGCTTGATTTTTCTCTTTGATTCTCTAAGACATGACTAACTTGTTTCAATGGCTTTAACAGATGAATGCCCTCATACGGGATTTCCAAAAGAGAAAGTGACACTAAGATGACTCATCAGCCCTTCTCCAAAGAAACAAGCTTTCCAGCAAACACATTAGACCTGCATTTACATCCAAATATATGAATATAATTATTTATTTATTTTTCTGTGATTTTTATTTATTTATTTATTTATTTATTTATTATGTGCTACATTTTGTTCTGTTTGTAAACCTACTGCCAGCATTATGTAGCCATTTGCAGCAGTTCCTACAATAAAGGCTTTATTTTGGTATTTTGTTTTAATTGTTCAGTGTCTTTTTTGTATTAGTTCTAGGTACGTTCACAGATTTTCCACTAGACATGAGAGAAATTGTTTCTAAACAACTGTGTGTGTGTATGTTGTGTTTTACATATAAAAAATAACTGTTATCAACTGCAAAAAAAGTGGCCAACATCTTTATTTATTTAGGGAAATAATGTTTATTAGAGTTAGCAAATTAATATATATGTTTTATTTTATTATATTTTAAAATATGTTAGTATATTAAATATAGGCCTACATTTTATATATATATATATATATATATATATATATATATATATATATATATATATATATATATATATATATATATATATATATATATATTTCGTTTGATTCGGCAGTATTTTTGTTTAGCCACCAGATGGCGGAAATGGACATACTTATCAAATTACATTCTTGTTAAAACTAAAATCAATGTCAGGCAAGCCAGTGATAATTATGTAATAAAGCATGTGCTTTCGAATGAAAATGAGAGACCAGTTTATGGCTCTTTCGGTACATTATGAATATACACATCCCACTCAAATACCATCTTGCCATCAGGTTTTACAGTAGAAAGGAAATTACCAAAACAATATAACTCATGATTTTAAAATCAATGTCAGGCAAGCCAATGATAATTATGTAATAAAGCATGTGCTTTCAGATGAAAATGCAAGACCAGTTTATGGCTCTTTCGGTACATTATGAATATACACATCGCAGTCACTCACTTACCATCTTGCCATCAGGTTTTACAGTAGCCTAGAAAGGAAATGACCAAAACAATCTAACTCATGATTTCTAAATAAACACATCTCTTGACACTGGCATGAGATAGTGAAGATTTGCAGGGTTACAACTAGTCTATACCATCAGGGATTGTTTTCGTAAGACAAACTTAGCGGGACCGAATGAAAATGGAAATAAGCAGGAAGTCACTTTGGCAAGCCCCCAACTTTCATTTCTGCACAAACTTCGAAAATGGAGCAGCATTTCGTGTGTGTGGTTCAGGTACCGTATACCCGAATACCAGACATGTTTCACCTTGGCCCCTGTGTGTGTGTGTGTGTGTGTGTGTGTGTGTGTGTGTGTGTGTGTGTGTGTGTGTGTGAAACTCTTCGAACATCACTTTTTATTTCTCATACATTAACTCCGTCATAAGCAAAAACAGATGTGTGATAGTCATTTGATAGCTTGCATTCTTGCTAGAGTTCTTGCGAAAGAGGTGAGTTAAGGCGAAAGACTTTATTGGCTGGATATTTTCCAGCTTAGCCTACTGAATGCAGTTTATAGATAAGTGTATCTTCTAAACGCCTTCATCTTTGGCCAAAACGTATCAAAGATAAATTTTGTTTCTTTATATATCAACGTCATGTCTTCATATGGCAATGAAATTTTCGCAACTCAGTGTCTCATCGTTCGAGAATTTATTGCTGTGTCGGGGTGTGTTTAAATCTGAAATAGGGAAGCAAGCAGGTCAGCCAGTGTCAGCAAGCCGAGTGGATTTTGTAACATGCATGCACTTAGCCTATGGGCTGCACTGTCTTTGATTTATGTAAATCATTTGATTAGTATCTGTCGATGTGGAATTAACATTTTATTATTATTATTATTATTTATTTTTTACCAGTTGGCGCAGCTCCAGAATCTCACTTCCATGTTTGCGGAGGACGTCGATGTAACTGCATAGTAAGTTTCACTAATGTTTTAATTTAGGCGAGTTATCCGCTTACACGTAAACTGTAGAACACTAACGTTTCATGTAAAGAAATTTACTATTAAGCATTTATAAATAGCCTACTACATTAATTTGCAAAAACAAAAAACATGCCAGAATGATATTCAAACTTGGCTTTCCAGGCTACTTTATCTCCAATTGCATTTATAAATGTGAGAATTAGATCAAATGTATTCTGGTTGTACATGACTGAGTACAGTTGAGACAGTTGCGTTTTGATTTTTCACACAAAAATAGATACTGAAAAGAAGTGGATTTCTACATGACATTCACATGACATTTCATTAGCTTGTAGACTAAGATATTATCAATCAATAATACCCATAAGTAGTTTATATTTTCCACAATTAGCTCATAAAAATAAGGTGTTTTTTGTCTCAACTTTGTAACTGTACCCATATGTGGTACAGTTGGGACAGTACCATGGTACAGTTGAGACACCCATTTTTAATGATGTAAAGGTAACTAAATGTTCATTTCAAACATAATAAATAAAGACAAATAAAGAAAAGAACAATTGGGCAACATGTTTATTTATTCATCCATTTAAATTCATTCATTTTATTTAAATTAGCACTGGTTAAAAATATATAAAACAGGAACAATATATTTAATATATTTATTAATAATACACAGTTTAAATATCACAAATATCAAATTGTATTTTCATTTGCGTCCTATGCTGGCTAATTACAACGTTAAACCTGTTATCATAACACTGAACAACTAAACAGTGTGTTTCTTAATAGAAATCTATCGCGGGTACAGTTGATACACTTGTGTCTCAACCATACCCCACTGGTCACCTCGCACATTGCAAGATCATTGCAAAATCGTACTCGGTTACTAACTTAACCTCGGTTCTCTTACGAGAGTATCTCTCGTACTGCGTAATATCTTACGCTCTGGGGAAAACCTCTTTTCCTCGAGATATTGAAGCCAAAAAATTATCCTTAATTTTGTATTAATGTAAAACGCTGTGCGGTAGCATGCAGACATAGGCAAGGCGGCTTGCGCGCCTATTGGCTGCCCTGCGGCAACAGCAGCAGCCTATCGAGAGAGTCGATAGGCTTTTTCTCCGAGTCTGCACTCCCGCCCGCTGTAGTGCCGCGCCGTAAAGCGCCATACTCAGCGGGTCCCCCAGCCTGCTCCGGCCCGTGAAAGCTCGCCGGTTCACCCGCCAGCTTCACCAGCTTCAGTCGAGTCGCTCACTGACGGACAACGGCCGCCGCGCGCCGCAGCCTCCGCCATTATGACGACGAAATAGCTGCATCTGTAGAGAAGACCAGCTGCTCTATCCTGGCGTCAGACAGTGAGGATGGGGCGAGCTCTGTGGACCTCCCCCCTTCTGCCCGCGAGTCGTCAGGGAAACGGGGCCAGCATCAAAACCGCGGCTAGCTTTCTTTACGTTATAAGAAAGCTGCCCCGCCCCCCGTGGGCGTGCGTCACCGGCGAAATGAGGAAAGAGTGTGTTTTAGTCCCGCCGAGGCCGGACCAATCTCCATTTCTCAAACATTTCTCAGCTCCTCTTAGTTTGAGCGGCTGAAAATGTCAATATTGCAGCGGTGAGCCTGTTGTATAACACGCACGCCTGCAAACAAACGCCGACACACAAAGAACTGTGATAACGCTCTCTTATCTGCTCGACACCCCCCGTGGGCGTGCGTCACCGGCGAAATAAGGAAAGAGTGTGTTTTAGTCCCGCCGAGGCCGGACCAATCTCCATTTCTCAAACATTTCTCAGCTCCTCTTAGTTTGAGCGGCTGAAAATGTCAATATTGCAGCAATGAGCCTGTTGGATAACACGCACGCCTGCAAACAAACGGCGACACACACAAAACTGTGATGACGCTCTTTATCCGCTCGGGCTATTTTAAGCTTTTGTCGTTTCTCCCTGTGGCTCAGTGGCGAAACCCAAAGCCTTTGCATGGGAGACCCGTGTTCGATCCCAGCTCTCGCAGCAGATAAAAATTTAGTCTCGCCGCAGCCAGACTTACACCCAAACTTTTCACTCGTTCAGTTCCGAGAAAATGCGACTGTTCCAGTGTATTTTGCAGTAAACAAGCCGGTACTATGGCCCGGCTTGCCTGCACACAAATGCCGTTTCCACGGAGACCCAGAAAAATCATATAAGCAGTGTATTTTCTGGTATTCTGGCCACAGCCGATGGTGTTATGAGTGTATTAAAAATGCCACAGCCCAGTGTTCATTTCTACACACAAACACAGCCCTCCACAGTGCAGGGCTCGCACAAATGAGTTCGACTCATGTCAATCTTGCATTAATTATAGTGAATGTGCCCACAACCCAGTGCCCACAAACACTGCATGTGCCACGTTTTCTGTAAAAGAAAACTGGTACCACAGCCCGCTTGCCTGCAAACAAACGCCAGTTTTACGGCGCCCCAGATAAATCCCAAAAAGAGTGTATTTTCTGGAATTCCGGCCACGGCCGATGGTGTTATAAGTGTTGTAAGAATGCCCACGTCTCAGTGCCCATTCCCACACACAGACACAGCCCGCCACAATACAGGGCTAGCACAAATAAAATCGACTCATGTCGATTGCGCAATAAATGTAGTGAACGTGCCCACGACACAGTGCCCACAAACACTACACGAAGCATGTCCCACGGTTTCTGTAAAAACGAAAACCAACACATTCTCAGTCGGCGCGAGCCGACAGTGTTCCCAGTGCAGTGAGTGTGCCCGCTATCCCGCGCCCACATTCCCTCACAGACATGCCGAACCCCACGGGTCTCGTCCCGCTCGCATTCTCTCCACAACCTGTCAGAGAGAAGCTAAGCGCGCTGTGTTCAGCGCACCCCCCGCCTCGCACACTGCAAACACAGTGTTTATTTCTCAGCACACCGGAGCTCTCCGGCCGCCGTTATGCCGCGGCCAGAGCCCAGATTTCATTCTACCTCTAGCTATTCACGCAGATGCGTGGGCGAAGCTTCCTGGGGTATCAGAATGGGTGCTGAAGACTATAAAAAGAGACTATTCGCTGCAGTTCGCTCGACGCCCCCGCCGTTGCGCGGTGTGAGTCGAAACGACGATAAAAAACGAAGTATCTCATCTAATTCGAGCCGAGATAGCGAAACTACTGAGCAAAGGGGCTATAAAACCTTTATCTCAGGCTCAGAGCAAAGGGGGTCTTTACAGCAGGTATTTTCTGGTACCGAAAAAAGACGGGGGTCTCAGACCCATTCTAGATCTGTGACAGCTGAACAAAGCGCTCACGAAGTGCCAGTTCAAAATGATTACAACCAGGAAAATCCTTGCGCAAGTTCGCCAGGAGGACTGGTTTATGTCAATAGATCTGAAAGACGCCTATTTTCAAATACAAATAGCGTCACGTCACAGGCGATTCTTGAGATTCGCCTTCGAGGGCCAGGCTTACCAATACAAAGTCCTGCCGTTCAGCCTGTCCCTGGCACCCCATACATTTACGAAGTGCATGGACGCGGCTGGACATTCAGCACGCCGTGGAATCCTTCCACCGTGGCTTGATAGTCCACTCAAAAGGTTTCAGAAACTGCTGGGCCTCATGGCCTCAGCAGCTTCAGTGCTCCAGCTGGGTGTGCTTTGCATGCGCCCACTGCAGCTGTGGCTGAAAGCGCGAGTTCCGCCCCGGGCATGGACCGCTGGCCGGTTTCGCCTCCGGGTCGATCTAGAATGCGTTTCAGCTCTGAAACCTTGTAAAGTAACCGACTGGTATCAGTCAGGTGTGAGTCTGGGGACTCCCTCGAGTGTGAAGGTGGTGTCTACGGACGCCTCCACCTCGGGATGGGGAGCGCTGCTCGAGGGCAGACCGTTCTTTGGCCAGTGGTCAAAATGGGAAAAGCTCCTACATATAAACTGTCTGGAAATGATGGCAGTCGACAACGCGCTACGGTGCTTCTGTCCCCAGATAAAAAGTCACCACGTCTTGGTCCGTTCGGACGACATGTCAGTGGTGGCATACATAAATCGCCAGGGCGGCATCAAGTCCCGAAACCTTTACAGGCTAACGGAACGCCTCCTGGTCTGGGCTCAGCACAACCTGCTTTCACTGAGAGCGGCGCATGTGCCTGGTCACCTGAATCTGGGACCAGACAGACTGTCAAGAAACAATGTCCCAGCAGGGGAATGGTCGCTGCACCCGGAGACGATCCAGCTGCTGTGGGAGACATTCGGCAAAGCGCAGGTGGACCTGTTCGTGTCCCACGAGAATGCTCACTGTCCGAAATATTTCTCCAAGAGCGAGGACGCGCTGGCCCACGTCTGGCCCCGCTGTCCCCTCTATGCTTTTCCCCCCGTCTCGCTCCTGCCTCAAGTGCTGGAACAAATCAGGGAAAACGGATGCCCAGTGCTGCTTGTGGCTCTGCTCTGGCCGAACCAGACTTGGTTCCCAGTCCTGATGCGGCTGACCAGCACTGCCCCGTGGCCAATACCGTTGAGGAAAGACCTCCTCTCTCAGGCCAAGGGCTCGATTTGGCATCCTCGCCCGCAACTATGGTCCCTACATGCATGGGCCATCAACGGGTACCCGCTAACCTCCCGGAGGGAGTGTTAAACACGATCACGCAGGCGAGGGCCCGTCTACTAGACCGCTCTATTCCTCGAAATGGTCTGTGTTCTCTGCCTGGTGTCAAGCTCAGGGCTTTTCACCCGTAGACTGCGGGGTCACGGAAGTACTCTCCTTCCTTCAAGAGCTGCTGGATAAGGGCAGGACCCCATCCACGCTCAAAGTGTACGTGGCGGCCATAGCAGCATTTACAAAACCTGTGTCTGGCCAGTCACTGGGGAAAAACGACCTGGTCGTGCGATTCCTCAAGGGAGCTCGGAGGCTGAACCCTCCCAGACCTCCTTCAGTCCCGGTGTGGGACCTTTCTACGGTTTTGGAAGCCATGAAAGGTGCCCCGTTCGAGCCAATCCATTTGTCAGACAGCATCTGTCTTTCAAAACTGTGTTTCTTTTGGCTCTCGCTTCAGTGAAGCGCATAGGGGACTTACAAGCGCTTTCAGTAAGCGCGTCATGTATGGAGTTTGGGCCTAATGACTCAAAGGTCATACTCAAACCAAGGCACGGGTACGTGCCCAAATCCCTCAACACACCGTTCAGGGCCCAGGTTATTTCCCTGTGCACCCTCCAGGTTCATGCTGAGGAGGAGGATGCGAGTCTCCTTTGCCCTGTCAGGGCACTGAGAGCTTATGTGTCAAATCAAAACAGAGCTTATCCAGATGGATAATCGACGCCATAGCACTGGCTTACACTTCTAAGGGCCTGCAGTGTCCTTTGGGTGTCAGAGCACACTCCACGAGAGGCGTGGCCTCATCGTGGGCGTGGTATAGTGGGGTTACCTTGCAAGATATCTGTACGGCCGCGGGCTGGGCCTCGCCGTCTACATTTATAAGGTTTTATAACCTAGAGGTTCCCGCCTTACAAGCCAAGCTTCTGTCGGTATAGAATTCAGTGCTATCTGCCCCGCTGTGCCGGCCGAGATGCTGAGTTTTGCTTGTGCATCGCTCACTGAGCGATAGAACAGCCCCATGGGTGTTGAATAACCCTTTCTATTACCCAGTTCAGGCTGAACACGTTCACCCTGTCTGCGTGAAACAGTTACATAACTAGCTCCTGTGGGATGCTATTTCATGGGGAATGATGCTTGCAGCCTCTCTTCTCCATGGTGATTATGCACTATATGAGCCCCGGACTACTGCCCTTGGGACTTTGGTGTCGGATCCCAGTACGCACGGCATTTTGCATAGTGTTCACCATAGCGTAAGATATTACGCAGTACGAGAGATACTCTCGTAAGAGAACGTACTCGGTTACTAACGTAACCTCGGTTCTCTCTAGAGAGGGAACGAGTACTGCGTATCTTGCCGTGCATTCACAGCTCTGGTTCGCTTCGGCCATAAAAACCAGTTGCACCAGCCTAATCGAGCTATATTTATAGGGCGAGACCACGCCCTTTCTGGCGGGACGTGACGAAATGGGCGCGAATTTCCCCCATTGGATGTGGTGTCACGCAGCGCCTCTCTCGATAGGCTGCTGCTGTTGCCGCAGGGCAGCCAATAGGCGCGCAAGCCGCCTTGCCTATGTCTGCATGCTGCCACACAGCGTTTTACATTAATACAAAATTAAGGATAATTTTTTGGCTTCAATATCTCGAGGAAAAGATGTTTTCCCCATAGCGTAAGATATTACGCAGTACTCGTTCCCTCTCTAGAGAGAACCGAGGTTAAGTTAGTAACCGAGTACGATTTTGCAATGATCTTGCATGACACAATACCATGAAATATGCCATTTTTTAGGCCACAGAATAACATTGTGTTATTCATTGTGGAGTGTGCATGTTGAAGTGAAAGTCTTATCGTAGAAAAAAAAACTTTTGCTGATATCTTCGGATCGGATATGTTTACGTTGTTAAAATTTCCCATGATCAAAGAGGACACTAATACACAAGTGCACAGCAAAAATCACAACTTTTGCATGCTGCTCACGCAAGTTGTTTAAGGTGTCTCAACTGTACTCATGTCTCAACTGTACACAGTCTACCCACAGTGCATGGTTTACCTCAAAGGGGCTGTTGTGTTGCTGTAAAAGCCGGCCTGAAAGCCTAGTGGAGTGGGTTACCAAAATGTAAACAGCATATACATCCATTCAACCTGGATATATTTATAACACTCATCAATCATTCTGGAAAATTTGAAGAATTGAAGCTTAAGTTTATACCAAAGTTTTTATATTTTTATTCTATTTTTATGGCAATAGGTGGCACTGCTCATGCTCACCAAACTCATGGTTATGTTCGCTCAGAGGTTTTTTTTCAATGCTGAGAAATTTTGATTGTAATACCTCAAAGCATTGCAAAGGTATGACTACACTTCCTATAGCATACACAACATCAAATTCATTGGTTACAGTTGCATGAATTTTACTAACATGGGCTTTCATTTCTCTCTACAGAATGAGAAGTTTTTGGCTTCACCTCAAACTGAGAACTGGCATATTTATCTTTTTAACACTGGCACTTATAGGTTTTTTTACGATCACTTTTTCAAGAGTAAATAAAGGCAGAGGATGGAAAACTAGAGTTTCTGAGAGGCAACGGCTGACAGTACAATATGGCATTAATTGCATAGCAATATATGAAATGGAACCAGTGGAAGTGGGCAAAACTTTAGCCATCCGCAAGCAAAAATCCTACGTATCAGCAACTGACCAGACTATTGCTGATGCCACCTCTGTTTGTGATCAGTTTGCATCACAGGGCTATGATGCGATTCAAGGCACTGAATTTGAGCGTGAATTTCCTATTGCTTACTCTTTGGTTGTTCACCAGGATGCAGCTCTTGTGGAGCGGATGCTCAGGGCCATTTATATGCCGCATAACATATATTGCATACATTATGATCTGAAGTCCTCAGCTGACTTTATTTCAGCAATGAAAGGTCTGGCCCGCTGCATCCCCAACGTCTTCATTGCCTCTAAACTGGAGAGGGTGCAGTATGCAGGCATCTCACGACTCAAAGCGGATCTGAATTGCCTGTCTGACCTGCTAGATTCTGAGGTAAAGTGGAAGTATGTCATCAACCTGTGTGGTCAGGACTTTCCACTGCGGACAAACGCTGAGCTGGTGTCGGATCTGAAGGAGCTGAAAGGCAGGAATATGGTGGAGAGCAAGCATCCTGAAGGAAAGAAATGGCGCTGGAGTGTTCATCATATCCTGAAAAATAACAATTCTGAGTACTATGAAACACCTGTTACCACTTCCGAGGAGAAATCTTCACCACCTCACAACATTGAAATGTTTGTGGGCAGCGCGTACTTTACTCTCTCAAGGGAATTTGTGGTTTTTGTTCACTGGAGTTTCCTAGCTAGGGATTTCTTGGCTTGGTCTGAGGATACATACTCACCTGACGAACATTTCTGGGCGACTTTGGTTCGTGTGCCTGGAGTACCAGGTGAGGTGCCCAGATCTGACCCTGAGATCTCAGAACTGATCAGTAAAACTCGCCTAGTGAAGTGGTCCTATTTAGAAGAGAATCTTTACCCACCGTGCACTGGAGACCATGTGCGAGAAGTGTGTATTTATGGTGCTGCTGAACTCAGATGGCTCCTAAACTATGGCCACTGGTTTGCTAATAAAGTAGATCCAAAAGTGGATCCTGTTCTTATGGAATGTTTAGAAGAGATACTTTTAGAGAAGCGTCCACAACTGCAGTAAAATAATCTTATTTTTATACTGTTGATACTTTTGCATTGGTGAAAAAAATAGATATATTGGGATTTTTGGAAAAACCAAATGAAGTATACTTTGAAAATGCACTTTTTATTGTGTTGTAAATTTCTGTATAGTTATTAGCCAGCATGAAGTGCGATTCTTTGCCAACAATAGCTTTAGGGTTTGATGCCAGTATTCTTTTAGGTGAACACTTGTTCTATTGTTTATGAGACATGTCATTAACATAATGAGACAAAATGTGAATTTCATTAGAGCAAAGTAAAGGAGCACAAATACATTTACCTAGTTCATAAAAAAAATGTTTATTGAAAAGTAAAGGAGCACACACTTGATAACTGTTGACAAAAAAAAAATCTATCTGAGCAAAAGTTTTAAACACAAATACAGAATCAAAATCAAATTCACTGGATCGTCCATGTCCTTAGATCAAGTTAAAGATAGATAGATTAAGTTTGAGATAGATAGATACATATAGATAAGCAAAAAATGGCAAACTTTATGTTGACTCAAAGCAACACAATAATCGCCAGGAATGAATTTGCATGTGCTGCCTGGGTTGCTTTTGCACCTGATTTACAGAAGTCACATTTGTCATGCAAATGATAAACACAACCCCAAAATAAATTAGAGCTAGACAAATTTAGCATGTTGACTCTCCTGTGAAAAAAATGTGCTTGACTCTCATTTGATGAAGAACTGCTGCCATGATCATGTTTTCTTTCTATTTTGCATTTGGTCAAGCTAGATAGATGGTTAGTGAAAAAAGGATTTTGTGCTGAAATAGCACATGCAAAACTGTTGCATCTCTTGTGAGCATTAGACAATTTTTGTTGATATAAACAGAAAGTAAATGCTAAAGAATTTCCTTTGGTAAAATAAAAAACATGCTCTTTATATTCACTTACCTTTTTTTTCCAGATGCATATTTTTTTGTACACTTTGTACACATTTTTTCACAGTGGGTGTACAATCCCCAACTTTTATTTTTTTATTCCTTTTAGGGATGCATGATATATCGGCCACCATATCAGTATTGGCCGATATATATTCATTTTTAATGTTATCATTATCAGCCCAATGAGAAAACTTGTCTGATTAAAGCTGATAAATAGTGAATTATTTCCTTCAGCTGAGACACTTCAGATGCACACACTGTTCGCCATGATAGTTTTGAACTGTTTGAAATATGAATGTAATAATTTAAAAAAGGAAAATACAATTAAGTGCAACATGTCAAGCAAGTCTGTATAGGTTAAGGCTACATACAATAATAATGAGAACATCATTATAATTGTGTGCTTGGGGCATGGATTTAATGGTAAGACTTTTGTTTTTGTAATCAGGCTCTCAAAAATTATATAAAAATTTGGATTTAGATTTATTGGCCACTATTTTGGTTATCTGCTTTCAAATAAAATTAATTATCGGTTATCGGTATGACAAAAATTTTAATATCGGTGCATCCCTAATTTATTTAAAGGGCGTTCATCCAAAAATGAAAATTCTGTCATCATTTACTCACCCTCATGTTGTTCCAAACCTGTAAGACTTTAGTTCGTCTTCGGAACACAAATGAAGTAACTTTGAATGAAAACGTCTCAGGTTACGACTGTAACCTATGTTCCCTGAGAACAGGGAACGAGACAATACGTCAACGACGTTATGGGGGAACGCCTCAGGCGTGACCGGTGTCTGAAATCACTATCAAATCACGTCAATCATATTGACCGGCGACAGCCCGTGAATCATTAGCGTGAATGATTAACGTGCGACCTGGAAGTATAAAAGGGTGCCTTGCAAACATGACAAATCACCTTATCGTCTGAAGGGACTGTACGGTAGGCAAGCCCCGAGGCATGGCAGGGAGACGTATTGTCTCGTTCCCTGTTCTCAGGGAACATAGGTTACAGTCGTAACCTGAGACGTTCCCTTTTGAAGGGTCAGATCTGGGCTTGGTCTGAGGATACATACTCACCTGACGAACATTTCTGGGCGACTTTGGTTCGTGTGCCTGGAGTACCAGGTGAGGTGCCCAGATCTGACCCTGAGATCTCAGAACTGATCAGTAAAACTCGCCTAGTGAAGTGGTCCTATTTAGAAGAGAATCTTTACCCACCGTGCACTGGAGACCATGTGCGAGAAGTGTGTATTTATGGTGCTGCTGAACTCAGATGGCTCCTAAACTATGGCCACTGGTTTGCTAATAAAGTAGATCCAAAAGTGGATCCTGTTCTTATGGAATGTTTAGAAGAGATACTTTTAGAGAAGCGTCCACAACTGCAGTAAAATAATCTTATTTTTATACTGTTGATACTTTTGCATTGGTGAAAAAAATAGATATATTGGGATTTTTGGAAAAACCAAATGAAGTATACTTTGAAAATACACTTTTTATTGTGTTGTAAATTTCTGTATAGTTATTAGCCAGCATGAAGTGCGATTCTTTGCCAACAATAGCTTTAGGGTTTGATGCCAGTATTCTTTTAGGTGAACACTTGTTCTATTGTTTATGAGACATGTCATTAACATAATGAGACAAAATGTGAATTTCATTAGAGCAAAGTAAAGGAGCACAAATACATTTACCTAGTTCATAAAAAAAATGTTTATTGAAAAGTAAAGGAGCACACACTTGATAACTGTTGACAAAAAAAAAATCTATCTGAGCAAAAGTTTTAAACACAAATACAGAATCAAAATCAAATTCACTGGATCGTCCATGTCCTTAGATCAAGTTAAAGATAGATAGATTAAGTTTGAGATAGATAGATACATATAGATAAGCAAAAAATGGCAAACTTTATGTTGACTCAAAGCAACACAATAATCGCCAGGAATGAATTTGCATGTGCTGCCTGGGTTGCTTTTGCACCTGATTTACAGAAGTCACATTTGTCATGCAAATGATAAACACAACCCCAAAATAAATTAGAGCTAGACAAATTTAGCATGTTGACTCTCCTGTGAAAAAAATGTGCTTGACTCTCATTTGATGAAGAACTGCTGCCATGATCAACAGAAAATGTTTTCTTTCTATTTTGCATTTGGTCAAGCTAGATAGATGGTTAGTGAAAAAAGGATTTTGTGCTGAAATAGCACATGCAAAACTGTTGCATCTCTTGTGAGCATTAGACAATTTTTGTTGATATAAACAGAAAGTAAATGCTAAAGAATTTCCTTTGGTAAAATAAAAAACATGCTCTTTATATTCACTTACCTTTTTTTTCCAGATGCATATTTTTTTGTACACTTTGCACACATTTTTTCACAGTGGGTGTACAATCCCCAACTTTTATTTTTTTATTCCTTTTAGGGATGCATGATATATCGGCCACCATATCAGTATTGGCCGATATATATTCATTTTTAATGTTATCATTATCAGCCCAATGAGAAAACTTGTCTGATTAAAGCTGATAAATAGTGAATTATTTCCTTCAGCTGAGACACTTCAGATGCACACACTGTTCGCCATGATAGTTTTGAACTGTTTGAAATATGAATGTAATAATTTAAAAAAGGAAAATACAATTAAGTGCAACATGTCAAGCAAGTCTGTATAGGTTAAGGCTACATACAATAATAATGAGAACATCATTATAATTGTGTGCTTGGGGCATGGATTTAATGGTAAGACTTTTGTTTTTGTAATCAGGCTCTCAAAAATTATATAAAAATTTGGATTTAGATTTATTGGCCACTATTTTGGTTATCTGCTTTCAAATAAAATTAATTATCGGTTATCGGTATGACAAAAATTTTAATATCGGTGCATCCCTAATTTATTTAAAGGGCGTTCATTCAAAAATGAAAATTCTGTCATCATTTACTCACCCTCATGTTGTTCCAAACCTGTAAGACTTTAGTTCGTCTTCGGAACACAAATGAAGTAACTTTGAATGAAAACGTCTCAGGTTACGACTGTAACCTATGTTCCCTGAGAACAGGGAACGAGACAATACGTCAACGACGTTATGGGGGAACGCCTCAGGCGTGACCGGTGTCTGAAATCACTATCAAATCACGTCAATCATATTGACCGGCGACAGCCCGTGAATCATTAGCGTGAATGATTAACGTGCGACCTGGAAGTATAAAAGGGTGCCTTGCAAACATGACAAATCACCTTATCGTCTGAAGGGACTGTACGGTAGGCAAGCCCCGAGGCATGGCAGGGAGACGTATTGTCTCGTTCCCTGTTCTCAGGGAACATAGGTTACAGTCGTAACGTGAGACGTTCCCTTTTGAAGGGAACTCAACAATACGTCAACGACGTTATGGGGAACGATATACCAACTCCGCCATGCTAAGGGGAGTGCATGGCAAGTGGCAGTGACAACTGTCAGAACCAGCAACTTCAAATGAAACGCTAGAACCACTCACCCTCAGGTCACACTGGGCTGTCAGTGACAGCATTCCCTACGGTCATAGCCCAAGCTACAGCCTCACAGAAAAACCTTCATAAACATGGTTAAATGAAAGGTCTACCTGGGAGGGCTCCGGGCCTGGAACCACAGCTTCCAATTAGAAGGGGTCCCTTCTAGGGAATGTGGCTAGGGAACCCGAAGGAACCCCAGCCAGTCACTATTCAGGGGAACGTACTCACCCCGAAATGCCACCAGGACGGCCTGACCTGGCGTCAGTACATAGACACTTAGTCTGGCCAAATCCTGTCTGTCTGAAGACAGAGCCTCTGGACAACAAAGCCTTAAATAAGGCATCCAACCCGAGGGACTGCAAAGCTGGCAGTGAACCACTCGGCCCGGATCTCAGAGACGGGATATCCCGGAGAGTATGACTCAGCATAGTGCTTACCAACCCTTGCTAGCGAGGGGAGTTTCTCTACTCGATCCACGGATCAACCCAGTGTCTGTGTTTCAAACCACTGAGGAGGCCTGTGAAGGCCTAAGGGCTGATCTAACTGGGAGGCCTCACGAGAGGCCTACGACCGTCTGACCAGACTCAGGAAGCCGCATGCTCATAGAGACCCTCGGTGAGGGGAGCACAGGTCTGCCTGGTAGGCGAACCAGGCTGTAGGCAGAAAAAGTTCTGGGAGGGAACCAATAGCAGAGAATGAACACTTTAGCGAGCCAGGGCGCAAGCTCGCCTTCAGCAGCTGCCTATTAAGGCTAGCTGAAACTGATAGCAAGAGACCACTAGCTTCATAAACCCAGCACCACTAGGGAACGTTACAGGGAGGCCCGGAGAGGCCTACTACCTGATAGCCAACGTAAGTGGGAATTCACCTACAGGAAGGCCCGTGAGGCCTACTACCTGATAACCACAGTAAGTGGGGTGCTCACCTTCAGGGAGGCCCAGAGAGGCCTACTACCTGAAAACCACAGTATGTGGGGTGCTCACCTTCAGAGAGGCCAAGAGAGGCCTACTACCTGATAACCACAGTACGTGGGAACTCAACTTCAGGGAGGCCCGGTGAGGCCTGCTACCTTACAACCACAGTATGTGGGGAGCTCACCTTCAGGGAGGCCTGGTGAGGCCTACTACCTGACCGTACTCATTCAAGGAGGCCTGGAGGAGCCTACTACCTGATAATCACAGCATGTGGGAACTCACCTTCAGGGAGGCCTGGTGAGGCCTACTACCTGACCGTTCTCATTCAAGGAGGCCTGGAGGAGCCTACTACCTGATAATCACAGCATGTGGGAACTCACCTTCAGGGAGGCCTGGTGAGGCCTACTACCTGACAGCCAAAATATTTGGGAGCTCACATTCAGGGAGGCCCAGAGCGGCCTACTACCTGATAGCCAACGTAAGTGGGAATTCGCCTTCAGGGTGGCCGGGTGAGGCCTACTACCTGATAACCATCTTAAGTGGGAATTCACCTTCAGGGAGGCCTGAGTGGCCTACTACCTGATAACCACTGGTAGCTTTGAGCCCTAAGTTCGGGTGATAGTATAAGGTGGCCTGCTAGGCCAGCCAGCTGGGGACTTGCCTATCAGGGAGGCCTGGTCGGGCCTACTAGCTAATAGCAAGTCATATTCTGCCATAAAGTACACTGTTGGGAACCATACTACACAAGCAGTCCCACAATGTTGGGACTCACCTCCGAGGCGGCCTGTTTAAAGGCCTACTACCCATCAGTGAGTCAACTGCCCGAACCACCAAGGCCAACCACGTAAAGTGAGCTGGCCTACGGTGCCCTCTAGGGGGCTGTCCAATCAAGGAGGCCTGCTGAGGCCTACTACCTAATGGCGCAGCCTTCGTTGGCAGAAAAGCTGTTTACACAGCGCCTACAGCATCCTGGTGCCTAATCACATTGCCCATGTAGCGCCTTTATTATCCCTGTATACTCTGTATACTTCGACTGAGTATTTCGCCCCTTGAGCTCTGTTTGGGTTTTCATTAGGCTGAGCGATCTACAGCCTTTGTATGGAATAATACAGACTATATTCTTTAGTAAGGCTGTGGCTCCTCCGAGCCCTCAGATAGATCTATGCCTGCAGGCTGGCCCTCACGCCTGAGGCGTTCCCCCATAACGTCGTTGACGTATTGTTGAGTTCCCTTCGAAAGGGAACAGAGATTTCTGTCCCTCCATTGACAGTCCATGTAACTACCACTTTGACAAGAGATCATCAAGCTAATTGATCGCTTTATATGATAAAAAGGCACAATTGCATTATTTGATGAACAGGTTTAATTTAGGCATTTATTCACATGTAGCCTATTCCTTGGATCTCGCCTGTTTTTCTTCACTTGTTACCACTGCCAACATGCACAGCTGCAAGTTACTGTAACATCTTCTTCTTCTTCAGTTTTTGGCGGATCACACCAAATCTTGTGCATTACCGACTAGTGATCGACCGATATTGATTTTTTTATAACCGATACCGATACCGATTATTTGCATGTTTATGTGCCCGATAACCGATATGCATATATTTATTTACTGTTATACTTCTGTTTTTGACACATTTATTACAACACAAATTAACTAAACAAACCATTTTATTTATAACAATCACTCCCTCCTATATAATATAAAATATAATAATATATAATATAATCACTCCTTCCTATATAATATATAAATATAAAACTTTATATTTATACACAAATAAATAGAGGGGGCTGAGTCCAAACAATAAAGTGCCTTTGTTTAAAAATAAAAGCTTTGATGAAGTAAAAAATAAAGCACAAAAATTATTCTAACATACTGGGGGGAAAAAAAATCTAAATTACAATTTTAGTAGCTATTTTAGTAGTGTAACTTAATACTCCCAGTTAAGCAGAATACATTTCAGCATTCTGCTCTGTAAGCCTGCTTTGTTTGTTTTCATAAATGGTAAATAAATCAAATTACAATAAAAACATTTATATTATTACATTATATAATTTATATCTAAATTATACATATCATTTATAAGCATCAGCAGCAACAATGTTAACAATAGGCAAAATAAATGTTAAAAGTCTAATGTTTTCATTTGGAGAAAATAATTGACAGGGGAGTCATATCACCTTTGCAGAAATGTAATTCATTTTAAACAGTTTTAGAAGGTTTATGTGCCGTTTAACAGGTTTAAACTAAGAGTGAGGAATAATTCACTGGGTAATATTAATTCACTGAATAATATTAGCTGGAATATAACTTTGTCAGGAAAGTAACAGACAAAACAGCATATACATCATTGCATTTTCCAACTAGTATGTTATTAATTATTAATAATATTTTTGTAGGTCTAGATCATGAAATGCTTTCTGACAAAGTGCTGTTTATCTATGCATTTTCACAGAACTATATATAGGCTACTCAACCGCGATCGCGCGTGCAGATAATAAATAATTAATTTCCACAAAGCGGTATATTTAGATGTGTATTAGCGAAATAATTTCTATGTAGTAAATGATAATATAATCTTGGGTGTTTAAACAAGATAATCTTGTCAAAAATTTCATTCAGTGGCCGTGCTTGAGCATTCCTGGGGCCGTATTCACAAAGAATTTTAAGGCTAAAAGTAGCTCCTAACTGGCGAATTTAGGAGCAACTCCTAAAAATAATGGGTGTGTCACTCCTAACTTTAGGACTCCTAATTTTTTTCACTAAGAGTAATTCACGAAGCATTTTAGCCCTAAAAGTAGCACCTAAGTCTGGGACAGCTTAAAAGAAGTCGAGAGGACTCCTAACTCACTAAGACCTATTCACAAAGGATTGTAGCGCATACCACTGCCTTTCGCAGTCGTCCGGAGTCCGCGACACAAGCGGGAATGCTGCATTGATCTGCAAACAAATCCTCTCCCATGTCTCACGCTTAGTTTTACTTGATATCCCAGTGTCGAATTTCCCTTTTATTTTTATTTTATTTTATTTTTCAGCACCAACTGGGCCAGCAGCAGTAACTGATCCTGCGTCCAGTTGGGCTTTCTTTTCCGTTTTGACGAGTTCATAATCCACCGTCATTCAACTATTACATTACTTCAATAGGAGCAACATTTCCTTGCTTTAAGTAGTCTATTTAGGCTATGGAAGCTTGTTTCCGCCACAGAATGAAAAATAAAAAAGGTAATTGCGATTTTTTATCTCACAATTGCGACTTTATTTCTCACAATTCTGACTTCATATCTCGCAATTGTGAGATAAAAAGTCGCAATTATTTTTTTTAATTTTTATTCAGTGGCGGAAACAAGCTTCCATACTAATAGGATGTCAATTAACCAAGCAAGTGTTAATGCAAGTGTCATTTTTCATTATTAGGCAAGTGGCGGTTTCATTAGGGTATTAGGCTACCTTAATTTAATTTAATTGAATTCAGCACTTTTCTCTCTCTCTCTGCCTTTTTAGAATTACACTTCACTGGGGCCTGCACA
Organism: Gila orcuttii; assembly: GCA_026230005.1. Classification (NCBI taxonomy): domain Eukaryota; kingdom Metazoa; phylum Chordata; class Actinopteri; order Cypriniformes; family Leuciscidae; genus Gila; species Gila orcuttii. The sequence continues at coordinate 28,265,926 of JAPDVR010000014.1, forward strand.
AACATGTAATTATATATGCATTTCGATGACATTACTATTGTTATTTTGTGTAGGACACAGACATATTTAGATGTCGTAATTCCATGATTTGTTGCGTCTGTGTTATGATCCGCATGATGGCCCTGTCATCTAACAACCAATCACCGTGATCTTTGCGAGGAAACTCGTGCATGAGAATTGACGTCATCCCTAGCAACGAAGACTCACTCTTAGTTTAGGAGTTGTCATTTTTCCTTACTAAGAGTAGGTCTGAAAGGCGTTGTGAATAGCTTTTAAGAGAAAACTCCTAGCTAAAATATTTTAGTGTGATTTAGGAGTACTCCTAGTGGTAAAATAAAATTCTTTGTGAATACGGCCCCAGATCATCAACCCAGTGAGTGCTCAGCAATATGAACGAACTTTTTTTCGAGACTAATGGTGAGCAAATACAACAGATAAAGAATTAAATTCAGCGATTTTATTTTCAACATGCACTCATTCATGTCTGTTTTATTTAATTAATGTAAAGTTACGTCTTTATTGGGGCAGGACATGAAGGATTATGCTACGTGACTCCATGAGTTTGTCTCAATTTTTTAGAACCAAGCTGCATAAACTATATCAGGCATTTATGTCTCAAACCTCATTTCTGCATGCCTGTTATGTTAAATAAAGTTGAATAATTAAAGCAAAGCAAGTAAAACATATACTTTACGTGTGCACAGAGTTGTTGTTGACGGATCTCCTCAGATGCGGGCTGCAATGGCGGAATTCTAAAAACGGCCACAAGATGGCGCCATTTATCGGCAAATCCGATATTACAAAACCGATACCCGATTATGGGAAAATGCTTAAATATCGGGAAAAATATCGGTAAACCGATACATCGGTCGATCACTATTACCGACACCTACTATTAGAATGATCCAGACACTCTACTCCCCATCCTCCCCTGGCCAACGAGACCCAGTGCTTCAGCCAGCGCATATGAAAAGCCGTTTTAGCTTAAAATGTTCCCAGCGTTACTCATTGTAATAACATTTTTACTAGTAACAGTTAAATTAGAGAGATCTAAAAAAGATGTGTTCGTAAAAATACAATTATGATGAGTAGGCCTAACACTAAGCACATTTTAAGCTAAAAAGGCTTGCCATAAGCACTGCGTGTTCAGTTCTGGCCTCTGCTCATGACTCCCCCAAACCAGAAGAGGATGGACAAGAAAAACAACAGCAAAAAAAAAAAAAAAAAAAAAAAAAAATATATATATATATATATATATATATATATATATATATATATATATATTTCTTGTTGATTAGACCTGTATTCTTCAAAAATGTGAACAATGTATTACTATTTGTTCTGGATCTAATAGGTACTTCAATTAGATAGTATCATTCACTCATTTCCTCCTCATTTCTCGTAATAACACTACTATTTCTTCTGTATTTTCACAATACATGGGTGAATGACAGATAAGGATTTAAAATGTGAAAAAAATAAAACTGGCAAAAAATTCCAATTTTAGGACTTGCTATACTTATTAGAGTGTTGTGTATGTAATGCAATTACATGTACACATTTCAAGAATGTAATTAACCATTTTTTTTTGGTGAATCAGATCTTTTTCCCCATGAAAATGTCATTCCTGGGTTTTTTATTCCTGGGAAATTACATTTCTACCATTGTTGGCATACAAATGTATTGATATCCATAATTGGAGCTCAACAAACAATTAGTGCTCGGAAAACTACATTTTAATAATAATTAATATAATCAATTTGGGATTTCATATAGACATGGGCTCATTTTTGGCTGCTGATAACTCAAAAATTCAGAACCAAATTTAAAAAAAAGCTGGGAAATGTTTAAAAATGTTTTCCAATAAAGTAAATAAAACTTGTTTTATCCTTAACTCAACAAAAAAACTGAATTGTGTAATCTAACACACAAATACGGGTTAAATTAATTTCCTGTGTCATTGTTCGCTGGAATGACATAGCCTACTGTTAGACGGAAGGACATTCTGCAATATTTTTCAGGATTACCATGAAAACCATCCTCAATATCATTTTTCCTTCCAACACTCAAACTTGAAACAAAGTAAGAAACACTAAAACTTTTTTTAAATCGTTAAAAACGTGTCAATCAACATTTTTTTATGTAAATTGATTAATTCAGCAACACTTAAATGCAACAGCATTTCATACATTTTGTGATAAAACATTAACATATTTTATAAATACAGCTATAAACGCTTTATTCTTGATTTAAAAGCATATCTATAATGTTTAATAATTGTATTTTCATACTTTATTATTTATCATTTATAAATGAAGTATTGCATTATTTACAAACCAGTTATGTAGGAACTGTCAGTGGTTCATAAGATCACTTAGAAAGTGTATGTAAATGATTAATAAACTATTAAAATGTACATTCATACAAATTATTATTTAGACATATAGTAATAGTTAGTGTGTTAGTAAATGCTTTATTAACATGTATTTCTACTGTAATTCAGGGTTAATTCAAGTTGTTATAAAGCATTTAGTAGTGGTCAGTTAACTATTTTGTGAGCTCATCTAAAGTGAGGACTAGTTATGCCTTGTAAAGCATTTATAAAGGAGATTTAAAGACTCAGTTATCTTCTAAACAGAAAAAGGAAACAAACACAACACTGTGATACAGAAATATTTAACTGAGTCTTTAAATCTCCTTTATAAATGCTTTACGAGGCATAACTAGTCCTCACTTTAGATGAGCTCACAAAATAGTTAACTGACCACTACTAAATGCTTTATAACAACTTGAATTAACCCTGAATTACAGTAGAAATACATGTTAATAAAGCATTTACTAACACACTAAGTAACTATTACTATATGTCTAAATAATGTTTTTTGTAAGATGTCTTTATAACTACCTGAATTTACTACATTTACTCACACTTTCTAAGTGATCTTATGAATCACTTATCAACTCCCAAATAACTGGTTTGTAAATAATGCTATACTTCACTTAGAAATTATAAATTGATCATTAACAAAGTATGAAAATACAATTATTAAACACATTATAGATATGCTTATAAATCAAGAATAAAGCATTTATAGCTGTATTTATAAACTGCTTATTAATGTCTATTAATGCTTTATAAATTATGAATTAACTGTTTACTAATGCTTAACTAATGAATAAAAGCATGCAGTTATTATAAAGTGTTACCAAAATGGGGTATAATTAATAAATATGACTACATCATTCGTGATTACATTACTATTAACATTACAGAATTCAATTCAAAGATAATTGAATGTAACTCATTGAATCATATGAAATCAAGATGAATGACAGCAAAAATATGGCAAAAAAACATACATTTATGTAAATAATGTTAATGTTAATAATATAACTAAAATAACTATGCCTAAAAGTTTACAAATGTTAATTAAAAACCAGATTGTTACGTTTATGTCATTCTGGATAACGGATGACATGTCCTGGCTAACAGAGGTTTTTTGTTATCCAAGAATGACATGTTGTTATCCAGGAATGACAAAACAAATATTTTTTTCTTTATAATCAGGCACTAACTTAACCACCATGGAAAACTACAACTTAGCTATCATCGCTATAAGGTAATCTTTTAGATCAAATAAATAGTTTTTTAATATAAAAACATTATAAATGTTTTATTAGTGTTATCCAAAAGGACACATGATATTGCTGCAAAGTGCACCAGTGACCGAAAAGGTCAAAACATCAACATTTTAAGAGAAGCTTACTCACTTTTGCACATGTTCTGGTGCTCCTTCAGGGTCTTCTTTTTGATACAATATTTATGTCACTTGACATACCAAAATGCATTATGGTCCAAAATGGTCATTTATGTCTGTTATCCAGGAATGACATTAGAGAAATCACAATTTGGAGACAAAAGTCTTTATGTCATAAAAATGTAAATAAACTTAGTATTATCACTATATTTGTAGGTATCGTTGAAAACATCAATACAATTATGCCCAAGTAGATTATAAATACTTTTATTTATATTTTTTAAATTTTTGTCGTACTTTTGTATTCAGATTTTAAGCCGGGACAGTTACCCGGAATGACATTTTGCCACTTTTGAGCTCAATAGTTCCTTCAAGATTAATTATTTATATTGAATTCTCACATGAGTAATTAAAGAGGGGGAAGTTGAGTCATTTAATGAAGTGCATTTAAAAATGTATACATTTTTAATGTAATTAATATGCTTTGGACACCGGAATTGATACGCCACGTCATTGACCCACATACTGACATGTTCTACTGTTTAATTTCCTCCACACCATTCAAAACAAACTGTAATGTCTAAAAAATGGTCTATTTAGTAGGCTATTATCATCAGATCTATTGTTTTCCTTTAAACATTTTCGACAGGGTAAATGTTATGGATTAATTTAAATCTATTGTTGCATGGAGCAGTTTAAGCATTTCGTTCTTTAATCTAATTTAATTACAATGGTTTTCATATGTCATATTGTTTTTAACGATTTCAGTTGAGTTCAGTTTCATGCTCCTGGCTTCAGAGAAAAGATGTGCACTTCTCCTGGATTTCATTTATTGATACATTTACTTAATTTAATATTCAATTAATCAAATTATGGTTATAAGGTAACTAACCCAACACATGAATCCCCTAACATAAGCATTCTTAACATTTCTAATTATTTTATAGTCCAAAGTTTAATTTAGCTGTTTTATGTTTGAATATCATTCAACTATACATGTTTGGATTCAGCAGGTTGATACCTGCATTCTAGATCTTTATGACACTTAACATTAAAGGGGAATACCTGTTTGTTCTGTCATATGGTTTGATTGCACAGATTAACTGTGGTTACAGGTCGCTGTAGCACCTCAGTTAAAGCGATCGAAACGGGTGAACCTATCATCTCTTCCTCTTAACTGTCAGGATGAACAGAGGACCCAAGAGCAAAGGCAGGTACAGAAATAAACTTTAATGAATTAGTAACAAAGGCAGTCTGCCATCCGGTGGACGCAGAACCGGAGATAGCTCAAAGTCAATAACTTGGCTGGTGAACAGAAGAAGACTCCTGGTTTGGTAATTGCACGCAGAGCGGATAACTCAGTCATTGTTCAGTAGACACAGAAGCTCAGTATGGTAGAAGGCCACGAACAGCAGGATGACAGGGCAGAGAACAAACAAGACGAGCACAGCTAGACAAGACAAGACAAGACAAGACAGGGTAAGTAACCTTGATATGATCTAGCAGAGCAGGGAAAACAGGTATGCGCGAGTGCTGATTGCGATGACGAACTGGGAGAAAGATGTCAGAGAGAGAGAGAGAGAGAGAGAGACCCCGGCTCATGACATTAACTACTAGTTATAGCACCAAATAAGCACGAGTGAACATACAGGGTGTGTTGAAAGATACAGTACTTCATGAAATGTAATTCATGTAATCGCTCAGTGTTTCAACCGCAAAAAAAGATGTAATTAAAACAGCTCATAAACTTAACATTAAAGTGACCAGACAAATGAGAACTGAAAACACAGCAACTTAAATAGTAAGGCAAACAAGGTTGATGAATGATGAACACCTGTGATGATTCAATTAATTTCCATAGCAACTCCCAAGCAGCAGGAAACTGAACAAAGGAAAACAGGAACTAACCAAAAACACATGACTGACAATAAGGCCCCATCCACACTACTACGTTTTAGTTTAGAAACGGAGACCTTTTGCTACGTTTGCACCTCCCGTCCAGACTAAAACTGCAAAAACAAAGACCTAAAACGGAGAAGTTTAGAAACGCTGCCGACCCCGTTTTGCGTTTTGAATCTCCAGAGGGCGTTTTAGTGAAGACGGGTCAAAACGGAGGACTTTATAAACGATGACGCAGAGGTTCACGCTCGGCTCTCTGATTGGGTGTCATACAACAGAAGAAAACATACAACAACAGCCTGGACTACCAGTTACGTTAGTGCAAGTAAATTCTGCATTTTACAATGCTATAACTGCCTACATGCGCCGGAGACAAGCTATTATTCGAGCGATCTGTGACAATTCCCGTGTGCAGCGGCAGTATCGACCGTACATGGAGCGTCGGTTTTGGGTTAAGCTGTCAAGAACCAGCAAATGGTGGGATAATTTTATCAATGAAGTTGTGGTTCCTGAGGAATGGTGCGAAAACTTTAGACGTAGAGAGATGGGATGCCGATGACCTGAGTGGGCGCGACGGAGCCACAGCGACGACCCCCCGAGATGGATCTGGAGGGCTGAGTTTGAGCTTGAGTGACGGAGGGTGGCGGTGAAGCCTGAAGGTAGGTGGAAGGGGTTGAGGGCCGGAGAGCAGCGAACGGAAGGGGTTGAGAAAGGCGCACAGGCGTAGAAGTCAGGACGACGGGTCGAGGTGGGACAGAGCACTCCAAGGCTGGAGGCAGAGCCACGGGCTCATCATGCCCAGGAGGAATTGGCTCCCAGCTGGCCACACCACTGAGAAGATGTAGAGGTGACATAGAGGCAATTATGACAACTGCACCCCAGGAATGGCTGAGGAATGGCTGAGGACCGAAGAGGAGAATGGAGAACAGCACAAAAACCAACAAAAAACAGAGCATTCCTGATGACAGTCTAATGAGGTGGTGGGAGAGGAAAGCTGTTCAGACTCACTGAGGTTCTTCGACTCCGGGGCGATGGTGGGCGCTTTTCTCCCTTCCTCGGGCATAGGTTCACACGTTGCGGCAGGTGTCTGGGGGATTCTGGTATAAAATCCGTTGATCGGGGTGGTTACGGGCTGGCCTCTGGGTCAGGCTGCAAGATGTCTGTGAGGTGAGGCTGGACGCCGATGTTGTAGTCATCATCCTCTTCGTTTCAGTCAGTGTTTCTTGTGGCTCAGGGTTCAGTCTGTCTGGACCCTGAAGAATTACATAAATGGATCCACACTCACAGTGCAAAACTTATGTAATCCTTCAGGGTCCAGCAAGGATTGCCCTTGGACATGACGAAGTGAATGTCGTCGTCCGGTCCACACCGAAATCCGTCCATCAGGTAGACGTCGTCATAGCTGGCACGGTGGCATGTGTCGACAAACTTTTTCAAGTACTCCTCAAGGGTTCTCCCATTTTGAAAAATAAACACTGGCTATGTTTACATGCAACCAAATAATCTGTTAGTAATCGGATTGACGGCTCAATCGGACTGAAAGGGGCATTTTTGCTGTGTGATAAATATAAGCAGCATAGAAACATAAATGGATAAATATTAAGTCTGCTATTTAAAACAAATAAAGAACCAATGTAGGAGAATGGTTATTATGCGCAGACAGTAGGAAACTCTGTATATTCGTGCAGTGTGCGCATGTCAAACAAATCTTGTGAACCGATTTGAAGCTTGTGACATATAACACGCACAACCCGATCACATGTTTAGCGTTCATGTAAACACTACGTTCGGATTCATCAATCGGAAGGAATTCAGTCCGATTAAAACGTACTCGGTTACTAACGTAACCTCGGTTCTCTCTAGAGAGGGAACGAGTACTGCGTAATATCTTACGCTATGGGGAAAACGTCTTTTCCACGAGATATTGAAGCCAAAAAGTATCCTTAATTTTAAATTAATGTAAAACGCGTTGCAGCAGCATGCAGACATAGGCAAGGCGGCTTGCGTGCCTATTGGCTGACCTGCAGCAACAGCAGCAGCCTATCGAGAGAGGCCCTGCTGGACGCCAAACCCAAGGGGGTGCTTTGCACCACTACGTCACGTCCCGCCGAAATAGGCGTGGCCTTGACCTATAAATATAGCTCGACAGGCTAATACAAACTGGTTTTTCATCGCCGAAGTGAACCAGAGCATGTTGTAAGCACGGCAAGATATGCAGTACTCGTTCCCTCTCTAGAGAGAACCGAGGTTACGTTAGTAACCGAGTACGTTCTCTTACGAGAGTTTCTCTCGTACTGCGTAATATCTTACGCTATGGGGAACACAGTGTAAAACGCCGTGCGTACTGGGATCCAACACCAAAGTCCCAAAGGCAGAAACCCGGGGCTCATATAGTGCATAATCACCGTAGACTCACAGAGAGTCGGAGAAGAGAGGCAGTAAGCATCATTCTCCAAAAATAGCATCCTACAGGAGCTAATCATGTTAATAGTGTACCACGCAGTCAGGGTGAACAGCGTTCAGCCTGAACTGGGTAACAGTACGGGTCTTTCAACACCCAAGGAGCTGTTCTATCGATCAGTGAACGATGCACAAGCAAAATTCAGCCTTCTGAGCCAGAGCAACGGGGCAGACAGAGCGAATTACTAGACCGACAGAAGCTTAGCCTGTAAGGTGGGAACCTCTAGGTTATAAAACCTTATAAATGTAGACGGCGAGGCCCAGCCTGCCGCCGTACAGATATCCTGCAAGGTAGTCCCGCTAGACCACGCCCACGACGAGGCCACGCCAGGCCCTTAGAAGTGTAAGCCAGCGCTATGGCCTCGACTATCCATCTGGATAGGCTCTGTTTTGACGCGGCTAGTCCCTTAGAACACCCGCTAAACAAAACAAAGAGCTGCTCAGTCTGTCTGAAAGCAGACGAGCGGGACACATAAGTTCTCAGTGCCATGACAGGGCATAGGAGACTCGTATCCTCCTCCTCATCATGAACCGGAAGGGCGGACAAGGAAATCACCTGGGCCCTGAACGGTATGTTGAGGGATTTGGGCACGTACCCGTGCCTTGGTTTCAGTATGACTTTCGAGTCATTAGGCCCGAATTCCATACATGTCGTGCTCACCGAGAGCGCTTGTAAATCCCCAATGCGCTTCACCGAAGCGAGAGGAACAAGAAACACTGTTTTGAAAGACAAATGTTTCATGTCTGACAAATTGATTGGCTCGAATGGGGCACCTTTCATGGCTTCCAAAACCATTGAAAGGTCCCACACGGGGACTGAAGGAGGTCTGGGAGGGTTCAGCCTCCTAGCTCCTTTGAGGAATCGTACGACCAGGTCGTTCCTCCCCAGTGACTGGCCAGACGCCAGTTTAGTAAACGCTGCTATGGCCGCCACATAAACTTTGAGCGTGGATGGGGTTCTGCCCTTATCCAGTAGCTCTTGAAGGAAGGAGAGAACTTCCGTAACCCCGCAGTCTAGGGGTGAAAAGCCCTGAGCTTGACACCAGCCAGAGAACACAGACCATTTTGAGGAATAGAGCCGTCTAGTAGACGGGGCTCTAGCCTGTGTAATCGTGTTTAACACTCCCTCCGGGAGGTTAGCGGGTACCCGTTGATGGCCCATGCATGCAGGGGCCCTAGCTCCGGGCGAGGATGCCAAATCGAGCCCTTGGCCTGAGAGAGGAGGTCTTTCCTCATTGGTATTGGCCACGGGGCAGTGCTGGCCAGCTGCATCAGGACTGGGAACCAAGCCTGGTTCGTCCAGAGCGGAGCCACAAGCAGCACTGAGCATCCGTTTTCCCTGATTCGTTCCAACACCTGAGGCAGGAGCAAGACGGGGGGAAAAGCATAGAGAGGGCAGGGGGGCCAGACGTGGGCCAGCGCACCCCTGCTCTTGGAGAAAAACTTTGGACAGTGAGCATTTTCCTGGGATGCGAACAGGTCCACCTGCGCTCTGCCTATTGTCTCCCACAGGTCTCACAGGTCACAGGGGTGGGAGAGCCGCGTCCATGCACATCGTAAATGTACGGGGTGCCAGGGACAGGCCGAACGGCAGGACTGTGTATTGATATGCCTGGCCCTCGAAGGCGAATCTCAAGAAATGCCTGTGACGTGAAGCTATTTGTATTTGGAAATAAGCGTCTTTCAGATCTATTGACATAAACCAGTCCTCCTGGCGAACTTGCGCAAGGATTTTCCTGGTTGTAAGCATTCTGAACTGGTGCTTCACAAGCACTCAGTTCAGTTGCTGCAGATCTAGAATGGGTCTGAGACCCCCGTCTTTTCGGTACCAGAAAATATCTTCTATATACACCCCCTTCGCTCTGAGATAAAGCTTCTACGGCCCCTTTGTTCAGTAGTTTCGCTATTTCGGCTCGAATTAGATGAGCTACCTCGTTTTTTACCGTAGTTTCGACACGCGCCGTGTAACGGCGGGGACGTTGAGCGAACTGCAGCGAATAGCCTCTCTCTATCTACAGTATTCCTGCGCCCCATGACGCTTTGCGCGAATTATGGGTGTAACTTCCGTTAAGCTGTAAACAATAAGTGAAAGACTAGCTCTATGGACGCAATAATATATATATATATATATATATATATATATATATATATATATATATATATATATATATATATATATATATATTAAACCGTGTACGATGACATTACATTATTCTACTCACCCTTCAACCATTGAACATTAAAAGGACATTTAAAAGTGTAAAAGCATCAACAAGATACTTTCAACAGACCATGAATAATCCCAAAAGCATCTTTCCACAGCGAAATCGGTCGGTTAAATATCACTTTGGTGATCTGTATTAAATAACATACGTTGCCTTAATACTAAAAAAAATGTTTTACTTCAGCATTGCGTGATACTATTTTAAAGTGATTTCAGTCATTTTGACAGATAATAAATTATATAAAATATATATAGAATTTACCTGTGAAACCAAACCTTGAAAGAGACGTGTGGATTTGGGGAGGGAAAAAAAGAGATTCTTCGTGCATTCCAGTGAATTATTAATGGTATACATCGTAAATTAAAACGGGAGAACAGACCACAAATGTGCAGTATATGTTGACCTTTATCATACTATTACAGCGGAATTCAAAAGGAAAAAAGAAAATAGTCATGAGGAAAAGAATGCAGAGCTCTTGCTATAGATATTTTTGTTATAATTGTCACGTTAAAATACCAAGTGCTACGTTATTCTCATGCTATTCTTAGATAAAACGTGAAAGAAAACTTATAGCTCATTAAGTCAAACTGACGAATAAGCTTTATTTGTAGGGAAACCTTATGATTTGAAATGATTCGTTTCAGTCTTTTTGAATGGAAGTTCCCCAAACCGGAAGTGCCACCCATAATTCAAAACGCAGTAAGCTCGTCAGGAATAAGGTGGATAGTGTTCACCACCCATTCTGATACCCCGCTAGGGGTAAAATGAGATCTGGGCTCTGGCCGCAACTTAGTGGCGGCCGGAGAGCTCCGGTGTGCTGTAAACACTGTGCGCGGGGGGCGCGCTTATCACAGCGGGCGGTCTGGCCGCGCTCGATTTCTCTATGGCAGTTTGCGAAGAGAAAATGAGCGGGGTGAACCCCGTGGGTTTTAACATGTCTGTGAGTGAATGTGTGCGCGGGACAGCGGGCACATTTACTGCACTCAAAACACCGTCTGCTTGCCCTGAGCTGACTGAATGTGTGTTGGTTTCGTTTTACAGAAACCGCGGGACATGCATAGTGTAGTGTTTGTGGGCATTGGGTTGTCTGCACATTCACTACATGTAATGCACAATCGACATGAGTCGCTGGCCGCGCTCGATTTCTCTAAGGCAGTTTGTGGAGAGAGAGCGAGCGGGATAAAACCCCGTGGGGTTCAACATGTCTGTGAGAGAATGTGGGCGCGGGACAGCGGGCACATTTACTGCACTGAAAACACCGTCGGCCTGAGCTGACTGAATGTGTGTGTTGGTTGGTTGGTTTCGTTTTTACAGAAAACCGTGGGACATGCATTGTGTAGCGTTTGTGGGCACTGAGTTGTGGGCACATTCACTACATGTAATGCACAATTGACACCATCGGCGTGGCCGGAATACAGAAAATACACTTCATGTGATATATCTGGGTCACCATGAAAGTGGCTTTTGTGTGCACGCAAGCAGGCCGTGGTACCGGCTTGTTTACTGCAGAATACACTGGAACAGTCGCATTTTCTGGAACTGAACGAGCAAAAATTTTTCGGTGCATTTTTTATTACACTCATAACACCATCGGCCATGGCCGGGATACCAGAAATTACATTCTTCATGTGATTTATCTGGGTCGCCGTAAAACGGCTTTTGTGTGCAGGCAAGCGGGCCGTGGTACCGGCTTGTTTACTGCAGAATACACTGGAACAGTCGCATTTTCTGGAACTGAACGAGCGAACATTTTCGGTGCGAGTCTGGCCGCGGCGAGACTTAAACACCGTTGCTTACCTAGGAGGGCTAGGAAGACTTTGAGGCCTCGGGCTTTATCTCAATCTTCGGCCGGGGCCCACGTGGAGGGGGGCGGCGTCCGGCAGAGCGAGAGCGGGCTGCGCGGGCGCCTTCCACTCAAGGCCGAGGCTCGCCGCGGCCTGTGAGAGCAGATGTATCAGCTCGGATTCGATGCTGGCCTGTTTCCCTGACAACTCGCGGGCAGAGGGGGGAGGTCCGTCGGTGAGCTACTCGAGTGAAGCTGGCGAAGCTGGCGGGCGAACCGGCAAGCTTTCACAGGCTGGAGAAGGCTCGGGGACCCGTTGAGTACGGCGCTTTATATGGCGCGGCCTCATAGCGGGTGGAAGTGCAGACTCGGAGAGAAAAATGCCAGGCGAGTCAGAGTCGCCATGGCAATAGCTCGCAATGATGGCAGCCGCCGTCAGCGAGCGCGAGAGCTGCATGATCCTCACCCAGGCAGGAAACTCAGATGACATGGTGGTCCCCGTCGCTGAGTGCGGCTCAGCACGAGCCACAGGAATGAGGCATCTTTAAAAAGACGCTTGCTCTTTTAGATAAGACAGTCCCTCCAGAAAAACGCGATTATGCAATCGCTGAATTCAATGCATAATCAGCCAAAGTCCGCATGTTCATGCGGGGGCCGCATTTTTTCAAATACGCCACACTTTCGCCGCATAATTTGCCGTTCCCTTTCGAGAGGTCTCTCCTATTGCGTAAGTAGCTTACGCTATGGGAAAACTCCTTTTCTCGAGAATATTGAAGTCTTTATGTAAAACGCATTGCAGCTGCACAGCTGACAGCAATGAGCGAAGGCAGCTCGGTCATTGGCTGTGCTGCGGCAACTTGCTTGAACCAATGACGGGGCGACTCTGAATGCGCGACCAATGAGCGCGCTTCGCGCCCGCGCGCGTCAGAGCCCGCCAAGATGGGCGTGGCCAAGAGCTACATACTGGGCTCCCCGTCATGAGAGTTCTTTGATTTAATCTCCTTCAGCGAACACCTTCTTCGCTGGATCCTCCGGATTATTGAAAGCCTTCGCCGCCGTGGAAAAGCATACCAGCGGGATTGCTACGAGGACGTCGGCACCTTCAGCCGCCTTCGAACGCCATCCTACTGAGCCATCCGGCGCGCTACGCATGCAAGTATTTTACATCTGTTCACCCTGCGACACTTGTAAAAGAGCAATTTTCTGAGGCGTTGTTTCAAATGCCTTTCTGCGCGTCGTGCAGAGACCTTCTTCCGGACGGGGATCGTCACATCATCTGCGCTCGCTGCCTGGGCCGGGACCACGCAGAAGCTGCTTTGACCAAGGGCGGATGCCCGGAATGTGACGACCTGGGTCTCTCCGCACTGCGGGCTCGCTTCGCCGCTTTCGCCGCGAGCGAGCCCATCGCCGCCACCCCTCTGTTTGAGCCGCGCGTTAAGAAAAAGCGCCGCTCACAGAGGCTTCCTGAACCTGAGCTCAGTGACGTCACGCCGAGCCAGTCTCCGCGTGCCTCACCGCCGTTCTTGCCTTCCCCACCGCCGGTTCAGTTCACTCAGCCGGACCCACACCCCTCTTGGAGAGCGGTGGGCCTTGTGACTTTCGGCACGTCCAAGGACGACGGGGGAGTGGATGACAGCTTGTCCATCGACGCTGCATCTGACGACTGGCCGGGCTCCTCTTTTGACCCCGCCCCATCGACGCTAGCTAGCACGAGTGGGGGCTCCACCATGGATACGGAGATTATCCGCGTCCTCTCGAAGGCCGTGGAGGACCTCGGGCTCGATTGGTCTTCTCCCGAAGAACCAACCCGAAGCCGACTGGATGAGTGGTTTCTGCAGGGGCGCCAGCAGGCCCCTCGGCAAAGGCCTTCTCCCTTCTTTCCGGAAGTTCATGACGAACTCATCAAGTCATGGAAAGCCCCCCACTCTGGGCGTCTGAAGCCTTCTTTTTCTTCGTCTCTCTCCTCTGTGGACGGCGCGAAGGAAAGAGGCTATGAGGGAACGCCGCCCCTCGAGGAGGCCGTGGCCAATCATCTCTGCCCGCCCTTCACCACCGGATGGAAAGCCAAAGCTTCCCACCCCTCGAAGCCCTGCCGCACTACTTCTGCTCTCGCCGGTCGCGCCTACGCCGCCGCCGGCCAAGCTGCATCAGCGATTCACTCAATGGCGGTACTTCAAGTGTTCCAAACCAAGCTTCTCCGCTCCATGGACGAGTCTGGCCCCGAACCCGAAGCCTTCAAGGACCTACGCAGCGCAACTGACATAGCTCTGCGAGCCACGAAGGCCACCGCCCAGTCTATTGGCCGCGCCATGGCTAATTTGACTGTTCTCGAGCGCCATTTGTGGCTGACTCTGACGGAGATGAAGGACGCGGATAAGGCGCCGTTTCTCGACGCGCCTATCTCCACCAGCGGGCTGTTTGGACCGGCGGTTAAAGGTTTCGCCGAACGCTTCACTGAGGCCCAGAACGCTTCACAAGCTATGCGCTATTTCCTGCCCAAGCACTCCAGCTCATCGCAGAGCAGACAGAGACCGCCACAGCCGCAGCGGGCTAGAGAAGCTCCCTCCGCCTATCAGCCCGCGCCTCAGGCTGAAGATCGACGCCGCTCACGCTCCCACAACCACAAGCCGCCTCCTGAGCGACGGGGTCCTCGGCCCAAGATTGTGCTGAACCCTGAGCCTCGAAAGCCTTCCTAGCCACAGGAATGAGAAGAGAGAGTGCGTGTCTCGCAAAAGCCGGACCACTCTCTCTGCAAAATCTCAAACATTACCCAGTCCCCTTACAGGCGGCTGGAAATGTCCATACAGCAGTCAATGGGCCAGTCACAGAGCTCGCTCACCTGAAAACAAACGCCGTTTTTACGGCGACGCACAGAAAACACAAAAAGAGTCTTTTTCTGCCTGTGTCACTAAGGGTTCACATGTCCACAAAGTGTGCATTCCCAGATACTGTCAAAACAGTGCCAAATTCATTCCCAGCTGAGGCTGCGCGCCCCATGAATGTAGATCACGTGCCTACGGTCATGTACGCACCACTTTTCTCGTCCCGAAAAAGGATGGCGGTCTCCGCCCCATCCTAGATCTCAGACACCTGAACAAAGCACTAATGATTCGTTCGTTCAGAATGTTAACAACCAAACATATCCTCGCGCAAGTACGCCCAGGAGATTGGTTTCTCTCAGTGGATCTGAAAGATGCTTACTTTCACATTCCAATAGAGCCTCATCACAGGCCGTTTCTGAGATTCGCTTTCGAGGGACAGTCTTACCAGTACACATTACTTCCGTTCGGCCTGTCCCTGGCTCCCCGTACATTCACGAAATGTATGGATGCAGCACTTTCCCCCTTGAGGCGAAGGGGAGTGCGAATACTGAATTATCTCGACGATTGGCTGGTCCTAGCACAATCAGCGAGTCAGTTAATAACACACAGATCTTGGATTATAAGCCATTTAGAATGCCTGGGTCTAAGAATCAATTTTGCAAAAAGCATACTATCATAAATTATAACCTTTCATTGAAGTAAAAGAATTGAAAGTGGGGGGGGGGGGGGGGGGGGGAATCACGTTATTAAATAAATGTTTTTCTCCAAAACACGTTGGCTACAATTATTGGCACCCCTATAATTTTTTTATGAGTAAAATATGTCTGAAGTATATTCCTATTAATATTTACATTTTTTAGCTCACCAGGGTGACTAGGAACATGACATTGTCCAGCCATGACTTCTTGTTTCACAGGAGTTTAAATATGAGGAAACACAAATGCCAAATCCCTTTAATCATTCATCACAATGAGTAATACCAAAGAATATAGTTCTGATGTGCATTAAAAGATTGTTGACCATCACAAAATAGAACGTGGCTGTAAGTATATAGCTAAAGAATTGAAAATCCCCATTTTGACCATCAGGGCAATAATTAAGAAGTTCCAATCAACTAAAGATGTTATGAATCTGCCAGGACGTGTGTCTATATTGCCTTAATGCACAGTGAGGAGGAGAGTTTGAGTGGCCAACAACTCTTCAAGGATCACAGATGGAGAATTGCAGAGATTAGTTGAGTCTTGGGGGTCAGAAAGCCAAAAAAAAAAAAAAAAAAAACTACAAAAAAAACCTGCATCACCTCATGTTGTTTGGGAGGGTTTCAAGAAAAATCTTCCTCGCTCATCCAAAAACAAACTAAAAAAACAAAACAAATTCTGTTGTCAGACACGACTGGAACTTCAAACGGCACAGGCTTCTGTGGTCAGATGAAACTAAAAAAAGAGCTTTTTGGCAGCGAACACGCTAGATGGGTTTGGTGCACTCAAGGATAAAGAGTACCCCATGTGTACAATTTAATATACCGCTGGATCTTTAATGTTGTGGGCATATTTTTCTGCTGGAGGTCCTGCACTGTAAAAACACCAATTAATAAAATGTTGGAAGAGCAAAAATATTTAAGTTGAACCAATATTAGTGCTTGGGATTAGTTAAGAAGACATATTATATTAAGTCTGCAAAAATATATTTGAAAAAATGTTTAATGAATGGATATTTTCAAATCCAGTCAACTTTAGGATGGCTAATGTTGACTGGACTAATAATCACAAATCTAGCCAATATTTGCTTAAAGTATTAAGGCCAGCTATATGCTATACAATATGCGTAGAACAAATTTTTTGTTTTGTTGTTAAAATGAACATTTATAAACATTTAATAAACATTTGATATAATATCAAAACAACATTTATCAAATTTTCGAGGTTTCGTTTCTGCGCTATGAAAGCGGATGGATCCTATACAACAAAAAAGCGCATCGCTACAGAGAATGGAAGGATCTAGATTATGGCTCATTTGATTTTGCGGAAGGATACAGCATTTGACTTCGCGGGTTTTACAAGGCAGCGGCTCGGCTGCGGTACTGCGGGAGACGTTTTGTCGAAGACGGTCATGCTAAACTTAAGGTAAGTGGCTCTGAATAAATGATCGATTTTAAACCTAATAACGACAAAAATGTACAACATGTGATGGGTTTGTGTTGTTACGCCCTGAGACGTATTTATTGGTATTTAGAAATGTTTTATAAGTTATGTCCGAGAGAAAGTTAAGTGTATAACGTTTGGCCTATGTCAGTTCACTCGTCACGGAATATGTTAAATTATAGAATATGTTCAAGTTTATCGACAAAAACGTATTATGTACAACATATTCGTACAACCTAAACATATTCGTTGTTTTTGTGTAGATATTTATAAGCGTAAGTTACATTTAAAACCATAAAACGTTAAGCCTGATGTCTGAGGGGAAGGCCGCCATATAACGTTAACGTACGTTTAGCTAGGGGAACGTGATTAACGTTACCTAGTTTAATTCATAAAACATGTTAAATGTACTATTATAATGTGTAATAGCTTTAATTTCGGGAGGTTTTATGATATTTTTGTGTTTCCGTAACGTGAAGAGTTGATATGAATAGAACATCATTAAGTTATTTCATCATTAAAGGGGTGGTTGATTGCGATTTCACTTTTTTCATTTTAAATAGTGTGTATTGTTGCTGTTGGTGCATGAACAGTATCTACAAAGTTGCAGCGCTGAAAGTTCAATTTAAGCAGATATATCGTCTTTTAAAAATCAGGAAGTTTAATGCCTACAAAAACGACTCGATTGGGACTACAGCCGGGTTTTAGAGTTCACTAACCCATACATTTACATTAACCCCTCCCTCCGGAATATGCAAAAAAGGGCATGGCCATATTTCTGTGGCTCGTCAAGTGTGTTATGTTCACCAGCTGTCAGGTCTTCTGTGTTCGGACTTCCCACGGACGCTGTAGTTCGTCAACAATGGATTCAATTTATGTTTGATTATGTTCCTGAAAATGACATAGCTCTCTGTGCTGCACATTTTACGAAAGAAAGCTTCCAGAATCTCCACGAATTCAATGCCGGATTCAACAAGAAACTGTTACTAAAACATGAAGCAGTTCAAACTTTAAAACCAGAGGCAGCAGTTGTTGGGCCACAACCTGTAAGTAGGCTAAGACTTAATCATTTTAAATGTATTTGCATGTATAATTTCAGACGTAATGTTTTTATCAAATGCCAGCACTGGCTTTATATCCACTAGGCTACTAGTTATGCTATTTCTTGTCTACGACAAACGCGTACAAACATTTTGGACCTGAATTTGTATATGTTGTAAATGTATTTTTCATGTATATATACTTTATGGTGTTATTTTTCGATTTGATCAAGAACGTAAACCAGTGGCAACACTGTTTGTGTATATAGTAGCCAGTTAGTTCGATGCTATTGTGTAAAACAAACGTGTATAAAGTTAAAAAAAAATCTAGGCAAATTACCATTCAGAAACGTTTAGTAAGAGCCGTCTTTAGGGAGGTTCTGCTTGAATCTCTTCATCGCCGCTTTCTGGGTCTGATTCTGGCTCATACCAGAGATTGATACTGCAGTATTGACACCATTATTTACATTTGACAGGAACACAGATGCAACTTTCGCCCGTAAAGGTAATGGGCGTTAAGTATCCGGACAAAGTGTGCTACAGTTTAGCCAATCACAACACACCGGCCCAAACTAACCAATCTGAGCCCACTGCCTGTTTCTGAGGGAGTGGTTTCATAGACTCAGGAAGTCAACCGGTCTTTCAAATGACAGAGGAGAACGCGGCTTACAATAAAGGTGAAATTTATGAAAAATAAGACTTTAAAAAAAAGAAAAACCACGAATACATGTTATATTGCACACCATAAACACAATCATAAATAAAGAAAAAAAGCAGTAAACCACCCCTTTAAGTTATAGCCCAATGTAACGTTAGGCCTACTTTTATGGATGCGAGTTACTGAAATCTATGAAACGTGTAATGTTAAACACATTAATACGCTATTTTAGGGTAACTCAAGCGTTAATAATTACGTTAAGATTGTGAAAACTTTTGCAATTGTCCCGTGCAAAACCTGACATAACCGACATAAACCTGAATATCTAATGTTTGATAAAATGGCGCTCATTTTGAAACAGCATTTTGACCTCTTGAGGACGGCATTTCATAAGGCCGTTGTGGGTGTCTCGATAAGCTTCCTAGGTCGTGAATCAGCTCATACTATTATTTTGTGTACTCAAATTCGTGCACTGGTAAGTGATTTATATTAGTGATCACATAATCTTGGATTTGAGTTCTTCAATTTTTGAAACGCTTTATTGTATAGCCAAAGTATGTTTCAATTATAAATACATTGCAATATGGAGTAAAATTGATTGCAACTCCTGTTTCATCACAGATTTATTAAAATAGGTCTAACTAATATAGTTATGTTAAATTATTTAATAAGCATCTTTTTATTATTTTTTTTGTGATCAATTGTACTTTTATTTCTCCCATCAGGGTGTGGCCAAAGTGATGCTCTGTCGTCATTGCAAGTTTTCAGACAAAAGCCAGTCAATTCTCCTACAGCACTATCTACTGAAACACTGGCATGTGACCAGAACACTCCACTGCATTTACATGGTGTGTGTACGTTTAAAACCAAAGGTGCGTTAAAGACTCATCTGGCAAGATTTCACTCTGGAAAAAAAAGCAAGAAAGTTTTCTACATTCAGTTGTTCAGTTTGTGAGTTTCGAAAGACATATTTTAGCCATCTTGCAAGCCATCTAAAAGCAACTTGAGACTGTAACATGCCCTTTTGCGAACTGTACATTTGAATATATATATATAATAATATATACAGGTCCTTCTCAAAAAATTAGCATAGAGTGATAAAGTTCATTATTTTCCATAATGTAATGATAAAAATTAAACTTTCATATATTTTAGATTCATTGCACACCAATCGAAATATTTCAGGTCTTTTATTGTTTTAATACTGATGATTTTGGCATACAGCTCATGAAAACCCCAAGTTCCTATCTAAAAAAATTAGCATATCACAAAAAGGTTCTCTAAACGAGCTATTAACCTAATCATCTGAATCAACTAATTAACTCTAAACACCTGCAAAAGATTCCTGAGGCTTTTAAAAACTCCCAGCCTGTTTCATTACTCAAAACCGCAATCATGGGTAAGACTGCCGACCTGACTGCTGTCCAGAAGGCCATCATTGACACCCTAAAGCAAGAGGGTAAGACACAGAAAGAATTTTCTGAACAAATAGGCTGTTCCCAGAGTGCTGTATCAAGGCACCTCAGTGGGAAGTCTGTGGGAAGGAAAAAGTGAGGCAAAAAACGCTGCACAACGAGAAGATGTGACCGGACCCTGAGGAAGATTGTGGAGAAGGACCGATTCCAGACCTTGGGGGACCTGCGGAAGCAGTGGACTGAGTCTGGAGTAGAAACATCCAGAGCCACCGTGCACAGGCGTGTGCAGGAAATGGGCTACAGGTGCCGCATTCCCCAGGTCAAGCCACTTTTGAACCAGAAACAGCGGCAGAAGCGCCTGACCTGGGCTACAGAGAAGCAGCACTGGACTGTTGCTCAGTGGTCCAAAGTAATTTTTTCGGATGAAAGCAAATTTTGCATGTCATTCGGAAATCAAGGTGCCAGAGTCTGGAGGAAGACTGGGGAGAAGGAAATGCCAAAATGCCTGAAGTCCAGTGTCAAGTACCCACAGTCAGTGATGGTCTGGGGTGCCATGTCAGCTGCTGGTGTTGGTCCACTGTGTTTTATCAAGGGCAGGGTCAATGCAGCTAGCTATCAGGAGATTTTGGAGCACTTCATGCTTCCATCTGATTTCATTTTTCAGCACGACCTGGCACCTGCTCACAGTGCCAAAACCACTGGTAAATGGTTTACTGACCATGGTATTACTGTGCTCAATTGGCCTGCCAACTCTCCTGACCTGAACCCCATAGAGAATCTGTGGGATATTGTGAAGAGAAAGTTGAGAGACGCAAGACCCAACACTCTGGATGAGCTTAAGACCGCTATCGAAGCATCCTGGGCCTCCATAACACCTCAGCAGTGCCACAGGCTGATTGCCTCCATGCCACGCCGCATTGAAGCAGTCATTTCTGCAAAAGGATTCCCGACCAAGTATTGAGTGCATAACTGAACATAATTATTTGAAGGTTGACTTTTTTTGTATTAAAAACACTTCTTTTATTGGTCAGATGAAATATGCTAATTTTTTGAGATAGGAATTTTGGGTTTTCATGAGCTGTATGCCAAAATCATCAGTATTAAAACAATAAAAGACCTGAAATATTTCAGTTGGTGTGCAATGAATCTAAAATATATGAAAGTTAAATTTTTATCATTACATTATGGAAAATAATGAACTTTATCACAATATGCTAATTTTTTGAGAAGGACCTGTATAGTTATACAAATGTTACACTATACACTAATTATTTTATGTATTAATTACTTGCAGAGTTTGTAGTTTTTACTACAATTTAAAATGTGCTTTATTGTTCTCAGTATAGGGAAAGATTAGTAAATGATTTTTAGTTCCATAAATGTTTGAAATGGAATTGTCAGTATTGAATTTAATGTTTGTCAACTGAGCACTTTAGCCTGTATGTTTAGTTTGTGCAGATTGTTGTGAAATAAAGGCTAATGTGTGTTTTCATTTGTGTTTTTACGTGATTTAATACACACCAGTAAATAATTTTGTTAACCTCTGTATAAAATTTAGTACAGCAATTTTTACCAAATAATAAATCCTGAATAAAACATTTTAGTTGAATGAACTATAAAACTAGTTGAGCAAACATACTTTTTTAATTTGGAGTCAAGTTTGGGCTAACTAAAAAATAATTGAAGCAACACTTTGAAGAGAGAAATTGAGTGAACGTAAAAATTCTGTGGAACTAGTTACTAAATAATAATTAGTTGAGACAACTTTACATTTTTTACAGTGTGGACTTCTTGTTCAGATACATGGCATCGTGGATTCTATCAAATATCAACAGATAAAAAATCAAAACCTGACGCCTTCTGCTAGAAATCTTATAATGGGCCGTGGTTGGATCTTCCATCAAGACAACGATCCAAAACAAACATCAAAATCAACACAAAAATGTGTTACGGAGCACAAAATGAAGCTTCTGCCATGATCGTCCCAGTCCCTGACATGGAGCTGGGAATCTGAAGGATCTGGAGAGATTCTGTATGAAGGAATGATCTCTGGTCAGGTGTTCTCCAAACTCATCAGGCATTATAGGAGAAGACTTAGAGCTGTTATCTTGTCTAAAGGAGATTGCAAAAAGTATTTAATAAAAGGGTGCCAATATTTGTTGCCAACGTGTTTTGAAGAAAAACATTTATTTCATAATGTGACCCCCCCCCCCCCACTTTCAATTAATTTACTTCAATGAAAGGTTAGAATTTTGCAAATTTTTTGAATGAAAGATCAAAAGGATAAACGATGCAGATTTATTTTTTTACAGCCAGTTTTGATCATATTTACCAGGGGTGCCATTAATTCTGACCATGACTGTATATATATATATATATATATAGATAGATAGATAGATAGATAGATAGATATAGGATATGCCTCCTCACGAGCTGATTAGATAGACCATTTGATCGTGCTCCTCCTGATCTTTGTTTATAATAAAATAATTTTGTCACTTGAATTCTGCAATCTCTGGAGATGCCGATAAGTAAGAGAGCAGATAAGAGCAAATAAATCAGCTACGAGGTGAAGCGCAATTTTCACGGTTAGGTCCGTAAGGAAGACAAGCAAGTGTGCAAATAATAAAATAACTTTAACAAAACAAAGGCAGTATTCCAGATGCAGCATAACAGTTAGCTCAAAACACAAACAACACCATAAAATAAAGAACTGAACGGTTTAAATACACAGGATAACAAACTACATGCAAACAGTTATGATCTAGTTAATCATATAATGAATAACCATGGGTACTAACTAGGTGATAAAATTAGAAAAAAGGAAAAAACATATACATATTTTATATAAATATATATATATATATATATATATAATAATATATATATAAAATGCTATATATATATATATATACACACACAAACACACACACAAAAGTTTAAGTAGGCCTATTTTGAGAGCGTAGAGAGAGCGACTTGATTACGTCATTCGCAGTACTTTAATGGGAGTGGGTGAAGCTAAAGAGCTATTTTAGGCATGTGCTTTTGCTTTTTTCAACTGGCTGAATGGTATAATTTTCTTTACAGCATCATGGGTAATGTATGTTTTTCACTCAGAATTCCACTGTTAAACACAATTATAAAAAAAAAAAAAATCGGATGCCTGCTTAAGATCATTACACAATTATCCAATTTCTTCCAAACAGGTTGAGACAACACACCTAATTTCAATAATAAAAATGATAAAAGTCATACAATTCTTCCTTATTCTGTCATGGGTGTACCAGAAAAGGCATACACACTAGCATAATGACTGAATGATTACATTTAAAAAAATGATTACATTTTTTAGTTATCTTATCATCAATGCACCAATATTGTTGTATATCATTAACCCATTATGCTGTAATTCAGTCATTGCCTGACAAGGCAGTGAGGCAATAAGTCAAGCCTTCGGTCACAGCCCATGCCAGTTTTTTTGTATATAAAAGTAAATGTAACACCAGCACTGAAGTATTAAGGCGAGTGTTGTTCATTATTGAATTGACTGTATGTGTGCAAGTTTACTATGTTATCAAAGTTTTCAAAGTATTCAAAAACTACATGTGTATGGTTTACAGTGTGTGTGTGTCAAGTCACCTTCATTTATAAAGCGCTTTAACAGTATAGATTGTTTCAAAGCAGCTTTACAGTGATAATAGAAATTACTGTAACAGATTGTTTAGGCTTTACCAGCTCTAGGACAAAGTTATTGTTGAAGATAGTCTTGACTGATTCACTTCCGTTGTGTGTGTGTGTGTGTGTGTGTGTGCACGCACACTAACTTGGGTTAAATGCTGTGGACAAATTCTGACTTGGACTTCACTTCACTTTACTAATAGAGCTTGAAGGTGGAAAAGTTTGGTACTGCACCCAAACTAAATCTTATGAGAACTCACTTTTTTATGAGACCTCAATTTGGAATACAACCGAATGCCTTTGATTTTATAGCACACTTTTTTGTTGTTGTAAAGTATTATATAGAAGTAAAAAAAAAAAAAGTCAAAGACTTTAAATTAAAAAATCTAACATTTTTCTATTTCACATCTACAATAATTTGCCAAGTGTCTTCTTTAAAGATGTGTTGGCCTATACTCCAAAGCTCTTACAACAGTTAAAGTTGGAAATGTCATTTTCAGGTCAATGCTCAAAAAGTGGGACAGACAGTTAACAGGTTAAACATGTCTGATAATCAGAAAGTAATTGTCAAATGAGTTACCTGTGTTTTTGCCATGTTATGAGAATAATTAATAAAAGGTATAAGGCATGGCCACATGTGTTACGGATCTATGAGAGAGAACTCAAGCGCAGAATGAGTGTTAACACGTTTTATTGAAAGACAGTTGACAAGACGAGAGATGGTGGGTGAGGAGATAACAGTCCAAACAGAAGGCAGGGAACAAAGCACAATGTCAGGCAAGCTGAGAGGGTGGCAGTTGAGACCAGCCCAAGGTGAACACACAGTGTTCTGAGGTAGATGTGCAGCACAAAGCCAATGGATGCAGCAAGAGCCACACAGGATAATACAGCACACGTAGATGGACTCATAGGGCACGAGCAGTCACTGCACCGGTCTGGCTGTTTGGTAGAGAGAGGAAGCAGCCAGCTTGCAGGGCTGGAACAAACAAGAAGCACAACAAACACAATACAAGGTATCCAGGCACCATAAGCTAATAAATAACAGATAGCACAACACACTCAATGACAACGAACTGGCAAAACATGAAGGCAAGAGAACACATAAAGGGAGCTAGAACAAGAGGAACAGGTAAGCACATTCAGACAAGAAACAGGTGAACACACTCAGGCAAATGAGGACTCAATAAGGGAGCAGAGAACATGAGGAACAGGTGACAACACTCAGACAAACGAGGACTTAATTAGACAAGAGGGCATGGTACAGGGAAACAAGGAGGCAGGAACACATGGCCAACACAAACAAAGACATAGGCTGCGTTCGGAATCGCATACTTCCCTACTATATAGTAGGCGAAAAGAGTAGGCGAGCGAAAAAGTACGTTCGAATCCTCAGTATTCATAAAAGAGTAGGCGAGAATTACCTGGTTGACGTACTAATTATCGCGAGATTTGGACGATAGTGCGTTCGAATATGCCTACTTTCCTACTATATAGTAGGCGAAAACAGTACGTGAGGGAAGCAGTACGTTCGAAACATCAGTATTCCTAAAAGAGTAGGCGAGAAGTTCCCGGATGATCTCCTGCTTTCGCCCAGACATTTGAGTGTTTTTCAGCTTGTACTCATCTATCCCAGGAGGCCACGCGAGAGGATACGATATAAAAAAGAACAAGAAGAAGTAGATATTTCATACTCAAACATGACGGAAAGGGTGGACGAGAGTGTTTTCAAATGTGAGTATTACAAATACAAACCAAATCGCATGTGTTGAACTAACTTTCTGTACAGTAAATTGTTGAACTGTTGAAGGTGCAAAGACGCTATATAATATGGTAAATTTGTGATTTTGCCGTAAATCACATTTTATTGGATAGAGGAGCTCCATAAGGACACATACGTCTTTAAACTGTATTTGCATACATTTTAAACCGTATACATCTGAAATACCATTACTAAATATTTATTCAAAATCTGGCAAGATTACTACGTGTAACTGATATGAAATAGACATCTGAGTGACGTGTGTGTACTATTGTTTAGGAGAATTCACTGTTGTTAACACTGTTTTTATTAGTTTAATGCATTTTACATAAAGTAACTAAACATAAGTAATCTATTTCATTTATCCATTAGTACTGTTGAAAAATTGTTGAACATTTATGATGGATAAAAAGCTATTTATTAGCAACAACCTCAACATGTAAATGTAGTATTGAGCTCATAAATCACAGAGGTAACGTGAGTCTTGTCTGGATGTTACAGGGACGGATGAGCACACGCGGCTGCTTATCCGGTGGAGAGTGGCTCTTGAAGCGCTCTTCACCGGAAAGCGTAATGCTGCCATCAAAGGCTTTGAGTGAGTATACAGAAATATTTAAAAATCAATTGAATACTTTATTTGCAGTACATTTCAATTATTGTATTTTCAAACAGAGATATAACTTTTTCATTCTTGATTTCTCTCTTGCTCCAGATCTTTTGTGGAGGAGCAGAGCCTGCAAGGCAGGGTGACGGCGGCGTTTGTTAAAAAAAAAAGGGAAAACCTGAAACAAAAATACAAAGTAAGATCATTTTGTTACTTCTAATACATAAATTAAATGATTAAATATTGTGCTGTTAAAATGACTGCTTTTGTATCATGCTTGTGCATTTTTGCAGGATCTGAAATGTCCGCAGACGGGGGTGAGCACTGAGGATGGAGAGGCCACAGCAGCATCCTGGAAGTGGTACACTGCCATGGATGAGGCAATTGGGGGCAGACCCTCCATCTCTCCTCCTGCCCTCGTTGCCTCATGTGGGCCGGATGCTGCTGTGGTCTCTTCATCCTCAGTGAGGCCAGAGCCAGCAAAAGCCAGGAAAAGGGCTATAGATGTGGAGGAGCTGATCCGGGACATGGAGGAGCGAGAAGAGGAGAGAGAGCGGAAGGCAGCTGAGAGGGAGGAGAGGCTGTGGAGAGAAATGGAGGAGAAGGAGGACAGAAGAGAACGGGAGAGACGAGAGAGAGAGGAATGACAAGAAAGAGAAGTAAGAGAAAGTGAAGAGAGATGGCACCGGGAGGCAGTCGAGAGAGAGGAAAGGAGAGAAAGAGAAACCAACGAAAGGGATGAAAGGTTCCTTTCTGTTCTTCAGATGCTCGCCAAAAAATAAATTATTTGACAAAAAACATCTTCTGATCTTTTGCACATTTGGGTTGATGTGAATTAAATTTGTGAATAAAAATGGGAATCTATATATATATATATATATATACACACAGTACTGTGCAACAACTACAAATGGTGGCCTAAGAATTTTGTACAATAATATGTATATAAAACAAACTATTTCTAGGCATTCACAGTACATTATAGACTTCTAGAAATTTAGTGATACTTTAAGATTGTAATCAAATTCATAAATTAAATATTTATGAAACGTTGATTAATAATTAGTGAATGTATGGTGTAATATAAGAAGAAAAAACACTTTAAAACACTGGTTTTACTGGAGTGTATTATATGACTTTTAAAGGTTTACAGAGTTCATGCAAGGATCTTAAAGGCAGGTCATGGAGGTTTAAGTTCCAGCACACCTGTCAGTAAATTTCAAGTAGTCAGTTATTAATTGGTTTAAATTGATTCAGGGGTGTATAATTAGGGTTGGAAAAACTGCTGGATAATAACCCTCCATGACCAAAGCTGAACTTGAGACTGTTTACACAAATTACACACAGTAAAATAGTGACTAAAGGGTTATTTAACCCAAGCAAATAAATCATAATAGTAATAATTCAATAGTCATTATTTACTCGCCTTGATGTTGTTTGATCCCTCTGTTTTTTGTTTTCCTGAACACAAAAGGTGATTTTGGTCAGGTTTGTACTGTTTGGTTTAATACAACATCAGTCAATGGACTTTCAGAAGCTTCAAAAGCGTCATTAAATAATGCCATGAAGCTTCTGAAAGTTGGGCTCCATTGACTGATATTGTATGAAACCAGCAGAACAAACTTGACAAAAATTCCCTTTTGTATTTAAACAATAAAAAACATTAAATAAGTAAATAGTAAACCGTAAATAATTGCTGTATTTATATGTTGAGGTGAACTAACCCTTTAACCCACCAAATATAAATTGTAGTAAATTTATGTATGCATTTTGCATTATAGTAATTCCTTGACAAACTAAGCAGCTTTGACTGTTTATGCCCATGACTTCATAAATTCATAAAAAATCAAATCGAATTTATAAAATATTACTGTATTGCAATGTAAATGTTCATGAATTTGGCAGGCAATTATTAAAGAATAAAACAGTAAATCAACATGAAAATCACCACAGTGGTAGTCAGTGAGATGAAGAACAATAATCTGTTGGAGATTGCAGAAAACAATTTGATTTCACATTTTTATGAATTTATATAATATTACTGTATTGCAATGTAAATATTCATTATTTGGCAGGGAATTATTAAATAATAAAACAGTAAATCAACATTAAAATCACCACAGTGGTAGACAGTGAGATGAAGAACAATAATCTGGTGGAATTTGCAGAAAACAATTTGATTTATGTTTTTTATGAATTTATAAAATATTACTGTATAGCAATGTAAATATTCATGACTTTGGCAGGGAATTATTAAATAATAAAACAGTAAATCAACATGAAAATCACCACAGTGGTAGACAGTGAGATGAAGAACAATAATGTGTTGGAATTTGCAGAAAACAATTTGATTTCACATTTTTATGAATTTATAAAATATTACTGTATTGCAATGTAAATGTCCATGTATTTGGTAGGCAATTATTAAAGAATAAAAAAGTAAATCAACATGAGAATCACTACAGTGGTAGACAGTGAGATGAAGAACAATAATCTGTTGGAGTTTTCAGAAAACAGTTAGATTTCACATTTTTATGAATTTATAAAATATTACTGTATTGCAATGTAAATATTCATGACTTTGGCAGGCAATTATTAAATAATAAAACAGTAAATCAACATGAAAATCACCACAGTGGTAGACAGTGAGATGAAGAACGTTAATCTGTTGGAGTTTGCAGAAAACAATTTGATTAGATTTTTTTATGAATTTATCAAATATTACTGTATTGCAATGTAAATGTTGATAACCTTTGCAGGCAATTATTAAATAATAAAACAGTAAATCAACATGAAAATCACCACAGTGGTAGTCAGTGAGATGAAGAACAATAATGTGTTGGAATTTGCAGAAAACAATTTGATTTCACATTTTTATGAATTTATAAAATATTACTGTATAGCAATGTAAATATTCATTAATTTGGCAAGGAATTATTAAATAATAAAACAGTAAATCAACATGAAAATCACCACAGTGGTAGTCAGTGAGATGAAGAACAATAATCTGTTGGAGTTTGCAGAAAACAATTTGATTAGATTTTTTTATGAATTTATCTAATATTACTGTATTGCAATGTAAATGTTGATAACTTTGGCAGGCAATTATTAAATAATAAAACAGTAAATCAACATGAAAATCACCACAGTGGTAGTCAGTGAGATGAAGTACAATAATGTGTTGGAGTTTGCAGAAAACAATTTGATTTCACATTTTTATGAATTTATAAAATATTACTGTATAGCAATGTAAATTTTCATGACTTTGGCAGGCAATTATTAAAGAATAAAACAGTAAATCAACATGAAAATCACCACAGTGGTAGACAGTGAGATGAAGAACAATAATCTGTTGGAGTTTGCAGAAAACAATTTGATTTCACATTTTTAAGAATTTATAAAATATTACTGTATTGCAATGTAAATGTTCATGACTTTGGCAGGCAATTATTAAATAATAAAACAGTATAACAACATGGAAATCCCCACATTGGTAGTCAGTGAGATGTAGAACAAGAATCTGGTGGAGTTTGCAGAAAACAATATGATTTTATTCATTGTTTAAAGGTCTGCCGACACCAAGCGCATAAACCTTTCGTCTACCACGCAACCTCGTGTAGACGCGCAATATTTTTTTAAGCGTAGATGGCGCGACCGCATTTCTCCGAAGCACAGATGGCGTGACCGCAGTGTACAACTTACAATAAAATGACACAACCCTAGTCTCTGTTTGTTAAGTCCGTTTTAATGATCAAAAATGTTTCATATTTAAAAATTAAAATTAAAACAAAAAGAAGCAGGGTTGTGTTTTATATTTCGTGTTATATGCAGTGAAGATAATCTGCGTTGCCTGAACCACATTTGTGTGGCCATTAATATGTTTAAGATTTGTTTAAATGAAAAGAGACAGTGGTGTTTTATTACATATTTCGTTTTATTGTTGATGAAAAGAGGCAAGTTGTATTTTATACCATATTTCGTTTTATTGTTGCCTAAAATATAGCTACATAAAGAGATAACCGGAGTAGCCAGAGCGTGAGTGACTCGACCAAGAACGCACTGTTCCATTTGCAGAATAACCGAACTTGCGTCCTCTCGTCCTCGGGAGTTCGTTTTCCTGAGTCGAACTTGGCAAGTCTGAACTACCAAGGACCCAAGTCCGAAGTTTGCGAACTTGGTATTGAGAAACGGCCATAGTTCAAGCACAACACAAACATAGAGACATGAAACAAAGACAAAGCTGCCAGGGCAGGACTCTGACAACATGAGTGTGACACCAGGATTATGATGCTCATTAGAAAAGATAAGCAGGAGGGACCTGATTTAAAAATGTTCAATAAGATCACATTCTTCAAGTTTGTCTTGTGATTTTTATTGACTTATTAACCTGTACTTTATCCCTCACATAAAATCGATCGCTTTCGACACTTTCGGCCTTTATAGCAGCTCTATAAAGATAGCAACAGAAGTGGGATAAAGGGAAAAAGAAGGGCGGATGGAATTCTGTAGATCAGGTTGTGAATAAATGACATGTGTGCGTCTGATAACTGTGTGCACGGAATATTGCTGAGGGCCTGTTGCCCTTTGCACTGTGATTAGTGCACTGACTGCCTTTTGGGAAGTTATCTAAATTTAGTTGAGTCTAGAATGTTCGGTTGTATACAATTTTAGCAAAAGTCTATACAGTCCTTGGTTTGTTTTTAAGTTTGGATGCCGTTGTTATATTGCACAGAGTGGAATCATTTCATGGTGTCCTCTTGCCTATATGATTTGTGTGAATTTCCTGTACAGGAGGAGGAAATCCTGTAGGGCAGGGGTGTCAAACTCAGTTTCTGGAGGGCCACAGCTCTGCAGAGTTTAGCTTTAACTCTAATTAAACACACCTGATCCAGCTTATCAAGTCCTTCAGGCTTATTTAAAAACTACAGGTATGTGTGTTGGAGCTGGTTGGAACTAAACTCTGCAGGGCTGTGGCCCTCCAGGAATTTAGTTTGACACCCCTGCTGTAGGGTATGCAACTTTTTCTTTTTGTTAGAAAATTATGTAGTATGTTTAAATATGATTAAGCATACAAAATGACACCATATCAACATGTACCTAATTACTAATACAATTACAATAAGGTTTCATTAGTTAAAATAAGTTAACTACTTTAGTTAAAGTGATAGTTCACTCAAAATTTAATATGTTGTCATCACTATTCACCCTCAAGCTGTTCTTTTAGTATGAGTTTCTTTCTTCTGTTGAAAACAAAAGAAGATATTTTAAAGAAGGTTGATTGGTAACCAGTTGGCTTCCATAGTACATTTTTCCTACTATGGAAGTCAATGGCTACTGTCAACTGTATGATTATCAACAATCTTTAAAATATCTTATTTTGTGTTCAACAGAAGAAAGAACTTCACACAGGTTTGGAACAAAAATTTCATTTTTGGGTAAACTAAATCCTTTAACATGAATTAAGAATGAACAATAATTCTATAGCATTTATTAATCTAAGTCAATGTTAATTTCAACTTTTCTTAAAATCAAAAGTTATATTTCTTAACATGTACTATGTACATGTTAATGTACTGTGAACTAACATGAACAACACATGTATTGCATTGTAAGTTCATGTTAATTATAAAGTGTTACCGATTTTATTTTTATAACCTTTCTCCTTTCCTTTATTTTTATTTATGGTTAAATAAAATAATCTGTCTGGTTTCACTGCAACTGCATACTTTTCTATAGAAGGAGTGGCATTAGCATCTCAAACAAAAAAGAGAGACTCACTGAAACTTTCAAAACATTGAATAATACACTGGAAATTGTAGTTCTCTTACGAGAGGTTCTCTCGTATTGCGTAAGCTAGCTTACGCTACGGGAAAGATTCATCTTTGCTGAGAGTTTGAAGCCAAAAATTATTTCATAATTTGTATCCATTGACAACGCAGTTCCTCTGCGGCAGACCTAGAGCGGGGTAGCTAGCAGCTCATTGGTTCGCTCAGGGAGAACTGCTTAAGCCTATGGGAGAGCGGGGCTGAACCCGCTACCAATGGGAAGCGCCCGCGCACTCACTGCATCATAGCCCGCCAGAGTGGGCGTGGCTATGGTGTATAAAACAGTCTCTCCCAGGCTTATATGTTGATTCATTTCATCTTCAGCAAGCTACACGCTTCTGCTGTTTTCTGAGAAGAGGAAAGCCGTCGCCGTCGAGAAGGCATCACTCTAGCGAGCTCACGGACCCTGAAGAAGCCGGCCGTCTTCGCCACCTTCAGCCGCCCTGCAAGCTAGTGCCATCCGACGACTGTAGCCTTCTCTGTTTTAAAAGAGCTGAGCGTCTTTTTAAAGATGTCTCGAATTTCCTGCGGCTCTTGCCGCGCTCCTCTCGAGGACGGAGACCGCCATATTGTCTGCGCTCTCTGCCTGGGACTCGAGCACGCAGAACTCGCCCTCGCGGATGGAGGTTGCGACTTCTGTGAAAGCCTGCCATTGTCGTCCCTGCGGGCACGACTCCTAGCGGCTCAATCCGCTCCCGCGCCGCCTCTCTCTTCGCCGCGTAAGAAGAAACGCCGCGCCCAGAGGCCGCCGGAGCCCCCTGCGGAAACATGCGGGCCGCCGCCGCCGCCGCTTCCCGCTTCCCGCTTCCCGCTCTCCCTCCCCGCCCCAGCCGTATTTACAGCTGCCGCCGAGTGGCCGCTCTGTCGCTTCCGAGGACGCCGCGGAGGAAAAGGACTCATGTTCACTGCTCGCTTCAGACAGTGAAGACTGGTCATCTCTCGGTTCCACGAGAGAGTCAGCGGGGACTCGCGCTGGCATAGAGGAAGAACTAATGCGCCTCCTCTCACAGGCCGTTGAACGCCTCGGTCTCGAGTGGGCTCCTCCACCCGAGCAGCCCCCGAACCGGATGGACGGCAGCTTTTTTCACCGGCGCTCGACGCCCGCATGCAACCGGGCCGCCCCATTTCTGCCTGAACTTCACGCAGAACTGACGAAGTCCTGGAATGCTCCACTTTCGGCTAGAAACCGCTCCGACGTTTCCGCCTCGCTGCGCTCAGTGGACGGAGCCGCTGAAAAGGGCTACTCTTCCATGCCACCTGTCGAGGACTTGGTCGCCGCACACCTCTGCCCGCCCTCTGCTAGATGGCGTTCTTCTCCCACGCTTCCTTCGAAAGCTTGCAGAGCGACCTCGAGTTTTCACGCTCGCGCTTATGCCGCCGCTGGTCAAGCCGCCGCAGCGCTTCACTCTATGTCTGTCCTCCAAGTACTACAGAGCGATATTCTCCGTGAATGGGCTGAGAGCGGTAGGAACCCCTCCCCCGCTGTCACGGATCTAAGAAGTGCTACGGACCTCGCCCTTCGCGCCACTAAAGCCGCCGCACAAGCTCTGGGGAGATGCATGGCTAGTCTGTGTGTAGCTGAGAGACATTTATGGCTAACACTCGCGGACATGGGAGATTCCGAGCGCGCCGCGTTTCTTAACGCGCCTCTCTCCCCGACGGGTCTTTTTGGATCTGCTGTCACGGGAATTGTTGATCGCTTTTCCGAAGTCCAGAAAGCTACCCAGGCCATGAACTTGTTTCTGCCCCGCCGCGCTAGCTCTTCCGCAGGCCGCTCTCGTGAGCCTCCTGTCAGAGCCCCACCGCAGCGCCCTTCTCAGCAGACTCAAACAGCCCAGCGCAGACAGGGTGGCCGCCCTCGCTCTCGCTCTGACAGCCGCCGCAGACCGCCGCCCCCAAGGGGTCCGCGACCCAAAATCACGCTGAAGCCTGATCATCAGAAGTCTGCCTAGCAAAGTTAAGAAAACGACGGCGTTCTCCCGCTGCGGCCGGACCGCCGTCAAAGCTTCGCCCTCTGCCAGTCCCCGTTGTTTCGCCGACTGCTGTAGTGTTTACCGCCATAAACAAGCCGGAGTCCCTACCCGCTTGCGAGCGACAAAAAGCCGTTTTTACGGCTACCCAGAAATATCTCAAAAAGAGAAAATTTGCCGGTTGTGTAGAAAATGTGCCCACAAACATGTGTTCACCCATACACACAAGCATGACATATCCCGTGTCTCTCTCAGAGCCCCTTCACATGAGACGGTCACAGCCCGCTCTAACATCAGAGAAAATAAACACGCCCATGAATTCATGCACGTGTCCCCTCTCTGCTCGCTCCGCTTCACGGCCCATAGACTCCTCTCTGAGTGCAAGTCCCGTTGCAACACACATTCAAAGCGCGCCCACACTCTGTGTTCAGCCCGCTATGTACAGCAATCAGGGCATGATAACCACTCGGCCACTAGCCGCATGCTCCAAAGCGTGGGAAGCCATTCCAGGCATTTCCCCGTGGGTGCTAAGCATTATAAAGAACGGCTATCTGTTACAGTTTCGCCGCCGCCCGCCTCGTGCACGCGCTCGGCTCGAATCCACTGTCAGCCCGCTGGCCGCCGGCACGCTTCGCTCAGAAATAGCGACGTTGCTACAAAAAGGCGCTATAGAGAGAGTCCCGCCATCTATGACCGAGTCGGGGTTTTACGGCCGTTATTTTCTGGTTCCCAAGAAAGACGGCGGCCTCAGACCGATTTTAGATCTCAGGTCTTTGAACAAAGCGCTCATGAAGAGACCATTCAAGATGCTCACTACCAGGAAACTCCTCGCGCAAGTGCGCCAGGGGGACTGGTTCATCTCTCTAGACCTGAAAGACGCCTATTTTCAGATCCAGATAAATCCCCGTCACAGGCCATTCTTACGTTTCGCCTTCGAGGGTCATGTATATCAATATGCCGTTCTCCCGTTCGGCTTATCCCTGGCGCCCCGTACATTCACGAAGTGCATGGATACGGCGCTCGCCCCCCTGCGGAGTCAGGGGCTGCGTATACTGAATTATCTGGACGACTGGCTGATTTTGGCTCAATCACAGACGGAGCTTCTGTCGCACCGCGCAGTTCTCCTCGACCATCTGAAAACACTGGGCCTCTCTGTCAACTGGACAAAGAGCTCCCTTCAACCCAGTCAATCGATTTCCTTCCTAGGAATAGATTTGAACTCGGTTTCAATGACGGCTCGCCTGTCCTCACAGCGCGCACGCAGTATTCAGCGTCTAGCCGCTTCATTTCAGATGGGCACCCGCATACCCCTGAAAACCTTTCAGAGGATGCTGGGTTACATGGCCTCAGCCTCCGCTGTGCTTCAGCTGGGCCTTCTGCACATGCGCCCGCTTCAGCTCTGGTTAAACAGCCGTGTACCCCGCCACGCGTGGAACACAGGCCGCCAGCTGGTCAGGGTTACGCAGACATGTCTCACGGCACTGCAGCCATGGACAGTAGCAAAATGGTTTCGGCAGGGCGTCATGATGGGGACCTTTTCCCGCCGAAAAGTCATCTCGACAGATGCATCCAACAAGGGTTGGGGTGCAGTCTGCGAGGGCTCACCGGCCTTCGGCCTCTGGTCGACTCAGGAAAGCCCCTTACACATAAACTGTCTGGAAATGCTCGCGGTCGAGAACGCGCTCTCACGCTTCCTCCCGCTCATTCGGGGACACCACGTCCTGATCCGTTCGGACAACATGGCTGTGGTCTCCTATATCAACCGTCAGGGCGGTGTCAGATCCAAGAATCTCTTTCTTCTGACGCACCGCATTTTAGTTTGGTCCCAGAGCCGCCTGCTTTCGCTCAGAGCGACGCATGTGCCGGGCCATCTGAACGACGGTCCAGATATACTATCCAGGAACCTCATCTCCATAGGAGAATGGTCCCTGAACACACAGACGGTCCAAATACTGTGGCGGCTATTCGGCAGAGCAGAAGTAGACCTCTTCGCGTCAGAAGAGAACGCTCACTGCCCAATATATTTTACGAGGAGCGAGGACGCGCTAGCCCAGGAATGGCCCCGCCGCCCGCTCTATGCATTCCCTCCGAACGCTCTGTTACATCAGGTAATTCAGAGGATCAGGGACACACGCCACTCGGTGCTCCTCATAGCTCCACGTTGGGAGAGTCAAAGCTGGGTTCCGGAGCTCACTCAGCTGTCACAGACAGCCCCGTGGCCCATCCCAGTCAGAGCAGATCTCCTCTCTCAGGCTCGCGGCACAATCTGGCACCCCCATCCACAGCGCTGGGCGCTTCATGCATGGGTGATCAACGACTATTCGTCGATTTGCCAGAGGGAGTAAGAAACACTATCATACAGGCTAGAGCACCTTCCACGAGAAGGCTCTAAATGGTCTGTGTTCTCAAAGTGGTGCACCGAAAAACATCTGGACCCACGGTCATGCGAGGTACCGTCTTTGCTAACTTTCCTTCAAGAGATGCTGGACAAGGGCAGGTCCCCCTCCACTCTCAAGGTTTACGTGGCGGCCGTCGCGGCGTTCTCTGAACCCCGGCGCGCTCAGTCCCTGGGCAAAGACGAGTTAGTCATCTGCTTCCTCAGGGGAGCTAAAAGGATGAATCCTCCGCGGCCCCCGTCGGTTCCTATCTGGGATCTTTCTATAGTCCTCGAAGCTATGAAAGCACCCCCGTTCGAACCGCTCGAGTCTGTGGACCTAAAATACCTCTCGCTCAAAACCGTTTTTCTGACGGCTCTGTCCTCAGTAAAACGCGTGGGGGATCTTCACGCGCTCTCATCCAGCGCCGCGTGTCTCGAGTTTGGACCGAATGATTCAGTCGTCATTCTCAAACCTAGACATGGCTATGTCCCGAAGGCGATTGGTATCTCTATCGATTATTTCTCTATCGGCTCTGCCTCCATCCGATAGTGAGCGCGACGCTAATCTCCTCTGCCCGGTTCGGGCTCTGAGATTATACACTACGCGCGCTGCCGCGTTCAGACGCGCTGAGCAGCTTTTCGTGTCGTTTGGGGGGCGCACCAAAGGTCTGGCCGCCTCTAAACAGACACTGTCTAGATGGATAGTGGACGCGATCGCCTCTGCTTACGCATCAAAATGCCTGCCCTGCCCTTTGGGCATCAGGGCGCACTCCACCAGAGGCATGGCCTCATCGTGGGCATGGTCCTGTGGAGTTTCCATTCATGACATTTGTGTGGCCGCGGGATGGGCCTCCCCGTCCACTTTTGTCAGATTTTACAATTTGGAAGTTCCCGCCTTGCAGGCAAAACTGCTAGCTGTCTAAAAACCAGCTCCCTAAGAAGCTGCATCACTGGGAATCCCTCACACAACCGGTTCGCCCCTTGTGTTCCCCTAAGATGCTTATGTATACAATATGTGCCCGCTCTGCCGGCTTCATTGTACATTCACTCCTCATTTCATTATTCCCCCGGTATCACCCTGGGATTCATGAGTGTTTTTCTTAGCGCGCACGGCGTTGACCAGGTGTTCCCGTAGCGTAAGCTAGCTTACGCAATACGAGAGAACCTCTCGTAAGAGAACGAATCGGTTACCTAACGTAACCTCGGTTCTCTCTAGAAGAGGGAACGAGTATTGCGTTCCCGGCCATGCTTGCGCTACTAGCGTTTCGCTTCACGCTGAAATAAATCAACATATAAGCCTGGGAGAGACTGTTTTATACACCATAGCCACGCCCACTCTGGCGGGCTATGATGCAGTGAGTGCGCGGGCGCTTCCCATTGGTAGCGGGTTCAGCCCCGCTCTCCCATAGGCTTAAGCAGTTCTCTCTGAGCGAACCAATGAGCTGCTAGCTAGCCCGCTCTAGGTCTGCCGCAGAGGAACTGCGTTGTCAATGGATACAAATTATGAAATAATTTTTGGCTTCAAACTCTCAGCAAAGATGAATCTTTCCCGTAGCGTAAGCTAGCTTACGCAATACTCGTTCCCTCTTCTAGAGAGAACCGAGGTTACGTTAGGTAACCGATTCGTTTTCTGTGAAACAATTTTTTTTTTTTTTTTTTGGCAGAGCACAAATAGACAAAAAAACTGTCAATACATCCATGTCTGTAAAATGTAAGTTATTTAACTTTCTAGTTCATTGATCTGTTTTATAAAAGCAACATCAAACGCTCCTTTTTGTGATATAGTTAAATATGTTTCCATGTTTAAATTGCGTACAGTGTGCATAATTTGTGGTGCTGCTGAACTCAGATGGCTCCTGAACTATGGCCACTGGTTTGCTAATAAAGTAGATCCAAAAGTGGATACTGTTCTTATGGAATGTTTAGAAGAAAATCGTGCAGAAAAACTTCTGAATGTGCAGAGTAAAGTATAAGCAATGGCTTCTCGTCCTGGAGTAAGTTATTCTCTGCCGCCCCCTGCTGTCTACAAAGCAATCGAGCATGAGTTGGCAAACTACTGTTAAGAAGTTCTAGGGCTTTTCTGGTGCAACTTTACAAAACCAACAAGGTGCACTTGTTGGGGAATGCCCTTGTGGAAATGACATGGAAACCTTTTGTCACATAAAATATCATATTACTGAACATAGGAGTGCAATTACAAACAAATCCAGTACCGAAACATTTTAAAGAATGTAATCACATTTTCTTTTTTGATTATTGGCACTGAACACATACAATTCCCAGTGATTTTGACCAAATTCTAAAAAGATGAGAGGCATTTTAGAATTTTTATTTTTATTTTATTTTAAAAGTTTATTTCCTAAAAATGAAAAGTTGGGTCTAAGAATTTTTATGACATTTTAAATTAAAATAATGTATATAAAATATGTGTATGTGTTCTTGCCGTGGATATGAAGGTATATGAAAATGTATTTTATTATTTTTTACGTATTTTAATATTTACTTTTTGTTTAAAATAGGGGTTAATAATTTATCAGAAAAAAGAGGCGTTTGCTCTATTGGTCAGACCCTATGGCCAGCTTCGGCTCCATACCGGCGTGATGAATCCGACCTGGATGAATATTTGAATGCTACAGAACAGATCTCAATCTGAATTCTGACTTGTGATGCGGCCTGAATCATAATGATACCGTGTTTGTTCGTTGGCCAGTTTTTTTGTTCTGAGCATGGTTTCTCCCAATGTTTCTATTCTCCATTCTGTCACCTGATGGAGTTTAGGTTCCTTGCCACTGTCGCCTCTGGCTTAGTTGGGGACAATATTCAACAATGTTATTGATCTGACTGTACTGATGCTGTTGAATGTGAACTGAACTGAGCTGGACGATGACATCACTTTTTGCAGAACTGAACTAATTTAATAATTGATAATCTTTACATCTTGAACTGAATCAACACTGACCTGACCTCAGCTGAACAACAGCCAAAATGCATAATTTTCCTCCTAAATGCATGATTTTCCCGTTATCACTGTAAAGCTGCTTTGAAACAATCTGTATAAAGCGCTATATAAATAAAGGTGACTTGACTTTTGGTTTGTTTGGTGGCCTCTTTCTTGGTGTCATATGATTGATCCTTTGATTTGTTCTTACGCTCTGATTGGTTTATTGCAATCTTGTCTTGGATTGCATTTAAATGGGTTTTCTCAATTTGCATTTTTTTATTGCCCTGATGAAGTCCTGTGTGCGGAAATGTGTTGGAAAAATAAAGAATTTTTCATATTTTGATTCTATAATTTCTCCATTCCACAAGTTGTGCTGGTTTTGTTTTTGTGATCCATTGTTAACATAGGATGATCAATAG
Organism: Gila orcuttii; assembly: GCA_026230005.1. NCBI lineage: Eukaryota > Metazoa > Chordata > Actinopteri > Cypriniformes > Leuciscidae > Gila > Gila orcuttii. Next base: position 28,305,700 of record JAPDVR010000014.1, read on the forward strand.
CTCTCGACTGAGCAGTTTGCAAGTACGCCTTCTTTTAAAACATCTTTCCTAGCAAAAAATACTAAGTTCAAGCAATACTAAAGGTAACACAATTGAAAAAAGAAGGCGTGATAATGCGTGTATGTCCTCAGCCCATCAACATCTATGTGAATTGTTATATCACCATACAGCTCAGCTTCAAACAATATGAATATTTGTCATACCAATAAAGTAAAACTGTCTTAAAACTGATGAATGTAATCTGCTTATTATAAGGGATGAATAACACTGTCATTATAATTATGTTAATCTATACAGGACACAATTCAGCACATTCCTCTAAAATATCTGCAAGTTTACAACTGATGTGCTATTTTAGTATTATGTATGTACTATTATAGTATTTATTAATATTTTGTTTTTTAGTTTTCAGGTTTCATTTTAATTTTAGTTTAGGTTTTTAGTAATTTTGTTATGCGGTTGTCATGTTTATCAGCTTTAATTTATTTTATTTAAGTTATAGTTTTTAGTAATTTTAGGTTAAAAAATGTTAAGCATGTTTTCATTTGTGTGTTTTTAATCCATTTAAGCTTACGTAAATCTTAATACATGAATTACATAGGACATTAAACCTGAAACTATAATTAAAAATTGGACATAACCCTTATTATATTCGAAAACTTTTTACAGCCTGTTTGATCTTTTTATTTAGCCTACTTATTTTCAGCAGTTTTGTACTTTATTTAACTGTCTGGCACTTTAGCACAGAATCTCTGTTGCTCTTAAATAATTTGTTATGAAGCATACTCTGCATTCCCTCAAAGAATCAATTTCTCAATCATCTATTGTAGCTCAGCTATTTTTGTACAAATTCACCAGATTTACATGACACCAGCTTTATCCTGATAGCCAATGCAAGACTATGGTCTATTTTTACACCTCCAAAAACTTATCCTCTTGCACTTATAGGCTACGTCACATTCTACACACGAGAACCCGTGAAAGCTGACTTTTCTTTACCTAATGCACCACAATCTTTTTCTTGGAATTTTGATAGATGGGAGTATATTTTGCCTATCAAGACACTTAAATAAGACAAATATAGTAAATTTCTCAAATCTTTTACTTTTTTGTGGAGATGTTTGAGACCTCGCACACCCCGTAGAAAGCAGCTCGATGCGTGCGCGCGCACTCGCGCAGGGCTAACCGCGTCCCCGAGCTGACGCTATTAACATCAGTCGGAGGTTCCGTGAGTATATCTGTTATTGGAGTAAAAAACTCGCCCAAAAGGAACATTTAAAACGCTTAAAAACCACATCGTCAGCAGGGCTAAGGTGAGTCGACAGTTTTCCTTCTGTAGCGGTCATGTGAGATAGTTTCTCGAGTATTGTTAAAACGAACTGAATTGGCACGGCCCAGTATTGGGAGATGCAGTTTATTTAGACGTTTCAATATTAAATATTAGCTTATTTACGGTTGTATCTTTCATAATCACTCAAGAGTGGTCGTATTTGTGACGTTATTTTGTTAAATGTTGCATTATATTCGTGGACATTTTTGTTAAAATCAAAGAACAAAATGTGCATGCGACTTCAGGTGAGGCGCACAAATATTGGGTAAAAGATGGGCTTGCGCACTCACGCGCTTTACGAAACTCACGTTTAGGCTACTTTATGAGTTATGAATCTGCGTGCATTTACAATAAATGGTGTCATCATTATATTAATTACGGGTATATGAACTTTATAATTCTCTTACTATCATTTAGACTTTTTACTTTTGATTTTGTGGATTCTTCATGTCGCCTCTGTTTGCGTTTCAATGTAATACATAGTGATAAAACAATCTTTTAGTTTTTATTTTAATGTAGTTTTTAATGAAGTAATGAAGCTGTTTTTTGTTGGTCGTAGAGCAACATAATTAGACACATTTTCTGACACACCCCCCTTAGTCTGAATCGTATCCTGCACAGTGCACATTATGTAAAACAAAGATGCTTCGTTTATAATAGTAGGTAATATAGGCCTATATTTTTTTTAAAGACCATTATCGCATATTATAAGTCAATAGAGCTAAATTTGGTAGCTAGCGATGTCGAATTCGTGAACGAATCGTAACTTTAGTTACATTTCTTGATTCAGTGAACCGGTTACAAAACCGATCTGAACCGTTCCGTCTATTTGGGACAAACATGAGAACCGATGATGAGTGAGTTCTCATGTTTAATGAACTAGTGAAAATTAAATGACTTGACTACGAATAGCAGATGTTAACGTAGACTGAACCATAATGGAATACATTTATTTACGACTTAATTGTGTGACTGAATCATGGCTGCAAAAAACCTTGCACACAATTACAATAAAGCTCATCATGAAACATGAATCAGTTTTTGAACCGGTTCTTTGAAACGAACTGTTTGAAAGAACCGATTCTTTCCGATAACTGGAGTTTGCGAGGTGGTCGTATAGCTCATCCTCCTTCCATGGAAAGAGAACATTGTGTTCTTTTTGAATAAGTAAAGAGATCGAGAGAGAAGAGAGCGATTCTGTTCAAAGATTCATGCATTTAGTTTTGCTTACCACCAGGGTATATATAAAAAAAAGAATGCCACAATTTAATGTAGTTTGATTTGTTAACCAATAACTGTAAGTGCATTTACGTGTGATCAACAAATTATTTTAATTGTCTCTATAAAATCTCTTAAAATTAGTTTTTGTTTTGGCTTTGAACTCTGTTCGTCTTAACTTTCATCTCCAAGTTAGTGTGCAGTTTGCTTTCTAGTCATGTCCTTTTTGACCAAACCAGTTCAATCCAGCACTAGAGTACAAACAACTCTCCCTTCCCTCAGAAACATCACATTTCTCACACACACCCTCCTTGTTTTTATGACAACAGGATCTTTCCACCGTCTATGATATTTTTTTCAGAATATGTACAGTGGCATAGCATTGAGGAACTAGTAAAACTGTTTTGCGTCGTCTTAATTGTCAGCATTAGTGTTGATTAACCATGAGAAACCAGAATTTTCTTTTTGTGCTTGACAACTAATTTTATCTGACACGGTGAGTATGAAAGAAGAGGTCAATTGGCTCACATGTTATGTAAGGTTAGCAGTGGTGATCACGCACACATTCACCCACAGTCTTTACTGTCTGCTTGTGTGTTACGACCAGCCATTCCCTGTTCAGGTCAGATGATTAGGCCTCTACTATTTTTATGATGTAAAAGAGACTGGGGCTAGTTGTCACAAATGCTATATATGAGCAACTCTAAGTTGTTGTTGTTGTTTTTTTTATCAACATGACTGCCCTTCCACGTGCAGTGGCTGTAATGCACTAATAACCCCTCCTGCTGATTTTAGCTTTGGATTGATTAAGTTAATTGGCTTTACCTGCTCTGCTTGCATGTGTAATACTATAACAGAGGCAAAAATAGATTCAAAAAGCCCTCGTGAGCCATGGCTGTGGACACAGGATTGTAAGGAGTTTCGGATCGCGGGCTTCACTCAAGAGTGGGGGTTGCTTTCATTTTGGCCAAAGCGAGACCCCTGGTAGTTTGGAATGCTAGACTCCATATGATATTTGCTTAGTTGCAAACATAGTGTGTGTGTTTTAAGGAAGAGACATTTTTTTTTTTTTTTAAAGAATATTTTCATTCAGCAAGGATGCATTAACTTGATCAAAAGTGATTCCAAAGACATTTATGTTACAAAAGATTTATATTTTGAAGAAATTATTTTCTTTAAAAAAAAAAGAAAAGAGCACAAATTCTATTTCACATTTTAATTTTTTTATTTTACTGACCCCAAACATCCAATAGTGCATCCTGAATTATTATGCTTAGAAATACTTCAGTTAAAAGTCCTGTATGTGTACATAATGTGTGCGTGCTAAAGTTCTAGCTGACAAAGCTTTCTCTGTCTGCATATAAGAGCGTTTGCTCAGTAACATTCAGTAACATTTGCCGAGCACATTCTATACATTCTACACCTCGAGCAGAGAGTGTACTGGGGGCCCCAGCCGTTTATTTCCGGCCTTTCCTGTAGACAGCTGTTACGCAACATGTGGCGCTGCACAACATGCTATTGATTGGTTTTAGCTTTTGCACACATTAATTAACTTAATTTTGACCAATGCTAAACCTGCATTTAACAGTAAATCAAAAGTGAGAGCATTATTTTTTATATGATATTAGTTGGATAATGCAAATGGAAGTATATTACATTAATGGGATTTTGAAGGCCAAAAAAAATGCACCCATCCATCATAAAAGTAATCCATACGTTTCCAGGGGGTTAATAAAGGCCTTCTGAAGTGAAGCCATGCGTTTGTGTAGGAAACAAATTCATATTTAAAACTATTAGCTATAATAACTAGCTTCCGGCAGATGACCATACGCTTACTGCTCAGGTCGACTTGCGCCATAACCCCTGACGCGATGTATGACGTATAGGAGTGTCGTAAGCTTAGACGCCTCACACGGTTTAAACAAATAGGGATGTGCAACAAACTCAAGCTCCTCTTCTCTTATATCGAAATCCTCCAAAATTTCTCTTTAAAATGTCTCATTTTAGACTTCTAATTTGTGACCGATGTTTTGTTTTGCTCTATCCTCTGCGCTTCCACGTTTGTCATGCATAATGGACGTAATTGGTTACCCTTCCGCCGCAAATCGCTGCATACAGCTGTCCGCCGGAAGCTAGTTATAAGTTTAAAGTTTTAAACAAGGATATTTTTCTTACAAACCCATCACTTCGCTTCAGAAAGCCTTTATTAACCCCCTGGAGCCATATGGATTATTTTTTATGATGGATGGATGCAGTTTTTTTGGGCTTTAAAATCTCGCCCCCCAACCACTCCCATTATAAAGCTTGGAAGAACCAGGATTTTTTTTAAAATGAACTCCGATTGTGTTTATCTGAAAGAAGATGACGCGTTTACTGGCGCAAGGGTGGGACAGCCTGTCACTCAGATGAGATCACAGCAGTAGCAAAAAAACAACGATCCAATCAGTTCCCGATGGACAAAATGAACCCCCCCCCTCCTCCTCTCCATTTTTTCGCAACTTCCGTTTCATGCCAACTTTAATTCTTTTTGTGCATTGTCTCGCTATGATCCTTGATTTATTTGCATGAAATATAAGTTGGTTTCCCTGATATGTGTGCAAGTTGCTCGAGCCTCAGGTCCTGTGGTGCGCGCCCCTCCGGCACATGTAAAGAGGTCATGCATTCCATTGGAAGAATGCCAGATATGATGGGGGTGTTTTGGTGCCTGGTTGGGTTTTTGTGGCTCAAGGCTGATGCGTATGACTGTGTGGGTGTGCTTGTAAGGATAGATGTAATATTGATTTCTTGTGTGTGTGCACCGTGTCCTTGAAAGTCACAGCTGTAGAATCTCGAACATTGTAACAAGAGGAGAACATTGTATCATAAATTCTAAGGCAAGTAAAAAAGTGGTCGATCATGGTTCATGGTGCTCTGATGGACACCTACACTCATCCTTGGCCTTTTATGATTTTTTTTTTTTTTTTTTCTTAAAGCATCGAAGCTTGCCTGGGTGTGTGTAAATGTGATTGGGAATTTGTGTGTGTGCGCTACTGTACGGTCTGATTGTCAGTGTGACACAGATAGTTGTTGAGAGGGGATTCATTGAGGCCAGCTGAGGATGGACAGCAGCCAACTGTGATGTTCAGGATAGTGTCTGCACTGTTGGAACAGATACTTTGTTTATGAATGTGTGTTTTGTCTCTGGTTTGTTTGGATAAAATGTGTGGGTTTTGTTTTAGGTTTGGATATGGTCGAAATAGTATGTGCAGGGAATTATGAGTTAGTGTGAAAGCTGTTTGAGTGGAAGTGTTGAGTTTTAATGAAGCAAAACCTTGATTTCAGCATCCAATTAGTAGAGATGCACACCACACTTACAAGCATATAAACATCCCTTATGACCAATGAATTATTCTGTACACAATCTGATTATATGAGATTACAATTGTATGTTGATAAGTCCATTGTCATGCTTAACTACACTAACAAAGCTCAATGTTGACTGCAGAATTTCTGACAGACAGAATAGGGATTGCAACGTACAGTTCCCCATTAATCTGTCTGGCTCTCATTTGGATCAATCCTACATTGTCACATAACAAACCTTTTTCTATTCATAACTAATAATGGCAGCTCCTATATGGCAATCTAGCAAAAAGCACTAATCTTTCTGTACAACCTTATGATACCATGCATCGAATGGACCCAAGGGAGGACTAGAAGGACCTAAATATAAACAAAAATTGTATTTGAAAGAAATATATAAATATAGGGGTTTAAACCGAAATCACTTAAAAACAATTGACATTATTGTGTTATTGAGGAATTTGTATTTTTTGCTGTTTTTCATTCATCGGTATGTTCCTTTGTTTGTAGGTAGAAAGCATTTGACAGAAATTATTCATTAATGAATTCTGATCAAATTTAATATAGTAATTGATTAATAAAACAGTTGAATGACAGAGTGCTGAAGTTGTGATTTTTGTGACCTCTGACCCCTGCAGGGATGGAGTTCCCTGTTGATGTGTTGGTGTCTGGGAGACATGAGGACTTGGAAAGTTCAGCCCAGAGCTACATGAACAAACTGCTTTACAGCAACCCAGATAACACACAATACCTTACCCTGCCCAGCACCAGAAAGGTAAAATATACACACACACATAGACCAGAGCTCAGATAACACTAAATATAACCCTTTTTTGCATAAAGTTATATCCAATTTTACAGGATATAAGTTTATTTTTGCCATGGCGATATAACCCCTAAAAACACCGGAATGATAGGAACTTTACAGCTCAAATAATATACAAGTTTTGTACTGAAAAAAATAAAAGTTTATTTCACCCAAAAATGAAAATTCTTTCATTAACTACTCACCCTTTTGTCGTTCCAAACCCGTAAGACTTTCGTTCATATTCGGAACACAAATGAAGATATTTTTTAATGAAATTTGAGAGCTGTCTTATCCCTCTATAAATGGCAATGTAACTGGCACTTTGACGCTTCAAGTTCATAAAGAGATCGTAAAACTAATCCATATGAATTGAGAGGTTTAGACTAAATTTTCAGAAGAGACTCGATCGCTTTAATGATGAACAGATTGAATTTAGGCTTTTATTCACATATAAACATTGATCAGCGAACATAAACAGAAGCTCAACCGAACCTGCTTGTCGCGCGAGAACAAGATGATGAACGAAAGGGTTTTGGAATGACGAGACAAGATGATGTATGAAGGGTGAGTAGATGATGACAGAATTTTCATTTTTGGGTGAACTAAGAGCCGGGGGCTGAGAACTTTTGGAATTTGAAGAACAAGGTAAATTGGAAACATTCTGTTGCTTCCAGTACTAATTGATTTTTTTTTTTTTTTAAACAAAATAAGAAAAATCTGGATGACATCATCCTGTTTAAAAGTTGTCAAAAAAATAAAAACTTTTTTCTGAATAAAATATAACATGAATTTTGTATGATCCCTTATTTGATTAAAATAATGAATATTTTGCAGATTCTGCAAGGTGTATGTAAACTTTTGGGCACGACTGTATGCTCTTGACATCTGGCAACCGCAAGTAGGAAAGATAGTGGAGGCTCTTTACCAATTCAAGATAACGGAAATGACAAATTGTCACGTTTTCACTACAAATAACCAGTGGGCCAATATTGCAACAGTTATTTTTAACTAATCGAGAGAAGCAGATATCCTTATCCCAACTAAAATACAATTAATCATGTAGCCCTAATTAATGTAAGTGTAATTTTTTTTTTTTTTTTTTGTGAAAATTCCTTTAAGAATCCTGTGCTTCTGCCTCTTTTAGATCCGTATCAGTCCTGCCAATGTCGGGTTTGTTCCTCTTTATGGAACCAACCTCAAACACAAAGTCCTGGCTCTGTTTGCTCCTGAAGACCAGTTCACAGGTAACCTATTTTCTTGCCCCTTTTACCTATGATAACATCTTGGATGGACTTATAGGATAGTCAGTTTCTTAGACTCTTATATTTCTTTTCTCCTCCCTTCGCTTATTTTTATCTTAGCTGTGGCATTGTTCTTGGCTAATCAGTGGTACACAGTGGAAGATATTCTCAGAACGTCAAATACTACAAGAGAAGGCCTTGCGAAGGTAATCTTTAATTTTTTGGAATGGTTTGGGTTTTTGATAAAATTATTCAGACACATTTTTGTACTTTGAACAGTGTCTATTTAGAAGGTTGCTTTTTTGCCAAGTCAATAAAAACAGGAATCTGGCATTTTCTTCGAGGCCTTGTTAAGGACTTGCAAATGTTCACAAGCACTCCTATGATGATCTTGTGTTTTTATATATATAAAATGTATTTTGGTATGTGTGTGAATGTTTAATTATGGAGTGAGAGAAGAGGAAACAAAAGGGAGTGTTTGAGGAGTAAAATGTAGTGGTTTGGCCAAACAAATAATTGCAAACAGGCAGTAGTTTGTTACTGATCAGTGAGCCTTTGTCTCAGATTCTATGCTTTGCATACATGGGCTTGCTTTCATAATTCCTCAAAACAAGATCCTGAAATAGTTATCTAAATGTTCACAGGCACTCTTTCTCTCACTCACTCAAGAATACACAATGCACTTATCCTCTTTGGGCTTGTATTTGTTCATTCCACTGTGCTGTGTAGCGTAACACATTCCATGTGTTGTAATATCCTGTGAGATAGACTGGATCTTCTGCAGGAATGTCAACTTTATGTTGTTCACCTGTTGTTTTAAAGTCGGCTTGAAATAAAAATTATCGATCATATGTGAACAAGTGTTTTATTTTCATTTATTTTTACTTGTAATTTTAATCAAAATGTCATAATCTTTCAGTAAAATGAAAGACTTCACTCTGGTGACGAATGTAAGACTTCTCCAATCTTTAGTCAACTTAAACCCCTTTCTTGCATGCATTCAAAAACTGATGGATAGAACCCAGCACTACAATTTTTTGTTTTTCGGTAGTCACAATACAGATGAAAAGATCTGTCACTACTTCTGTTACATGTGATTTTAAGGCCTGAAAAGCCACTAGCAAACCTTATGTTCCCTTTTGTGTATAATTGTGTGTTGGGCAGGTAAGGTCTGTGGGTGAGAGGATAGTCTTATATGTGCTGAACCGCATCATTTACCGGACGGCGGAAATGGGTTCTAACGAGGTGCCGTTCCTGTGCCACGGAGACGACGTCTTTGCCAAAATCCTCTGGAAGAATGGAGAGGCGGTGGGCTTCTACTCTGTCAAATCTAAAGGTCAGTCCTTCTCCCAGGAGAGTCTGACAGTGCGGTAGACGCATTGCTCATTCTTCCCTGCTGTGTAAATTTATATCATAAACAATCTACAGTGTCTTCATTAAAGGATGAGTGAGATATAAAATCAGGTGTTGCCTAGCTTGTAAGAAGGCAAGCTCATAAGCTTCCCAAAATGTGACCTAGGACTAAAGATTTGGGCTTGTAAAGGAAGGTTGTAGATTCAAAGATTGCTAAAAAAATAAGTGACCTTTTTTATTATTATTATTATTACCCCGGAAAATATTTGATAGACCTTGAAGCAGTGCCATTTAAAATCCCATTTCTGCCACATAAGGGAAAAAAAAAACATGCTTTGATAAATCAATTATTTTTAGAGACAACAATTATCTCATAATTGACTCTTTGTCTCTAACATATAAGGCAATTATGACAAAAAATAAAAAGCAGGAATTGCACCTTATTAAATTAGGTTATTTTATCTTAGAATTATGACTTTTTATCATTATGACTTTTATCTATTACTTTTTAATTTTCATTTAATAATTAGTACTTGGTATGTCATAATTTTGATGTCATATCAATTGTTACTGTCACAATTATGATTGCCCAAATGTAGGCTTTTTATGTCATAATTATGACTTGGGACCTTAATTTTGACTTGTGTAATAATTATATCTTTCATAATTTTTTTCCTTTTTATGTCATAATTCTGTATTTTTATGTCATAATTATGACATAGTATTCCAATCATTTTTATTTCTTCATCATTTTTACTTTTTTTTTTTTTTGTCATAATTGTGACTTACCAAAACATGATTATTTTTCTTATGTAGTGGAATGGCTATAACTTTATGTGGGTAATTATATTGGATATTATTATTATCATCCAATATAAGTTTTACTGGTAGTGAAAGTAAGTGTCAGTGTTCAAGATAAAGATCTAAACTTTTTTTTTTACTGGTATTGTAGATGGAAACTAGTAAAACATGCAGTGGTTTAGCTCCAGATGTTTCTTCCATCCGTGTTCATTCTCACCCACAGGTAGCTTGTGTAATACCTTTGTGAGCCAGTGCTACCTACTTCCGGTCATGGACTCTATATTTGTGCGGAAGGATTTCCGGGGTAACGGTTATGGCTTGCAGATGTTGGAGGACTTTGTGGACTCTTTTAAAGATGATGAACTAGGCTTAAAATACCCTTTAACATTGGCAATGCAAAAGGGTGAGATATCTGCTTCACTTTCTTGTATGCCTCTTTACCAGTTTGTAGCCTTATGCTCTACAAGGAAGGAAAAAAGATTTGAATGAGGGTCACAGTGTTAAACTTTAGTAAGCAAATGACTCCGCAATGTTATTGAATTGAGAACCTGTTTTGATACTTGCTCAAAGCTGTATTGACATTTTGTCTGATTATCAAATTTTGAAAAATCATTTTAAATGTGTGTATTATTTACTTTTACTTTATATTGTAGAATTATAGTATGAATTAAAAATTCTATAATATGTTTACTAAGTATATAAAAAGAGTAAGTAAAAAGTATGATGTTCTCCAGTATGCAGACAGTACCTGAGCAAGTACCCAGTCGATGTGGATCTGCTGTGGGAGGTGGAAGGAGTTGGAGGTCCCTACCAGAAAGTGAAAGTGGCAAGCAAACTTGGCTCTTTGATACTGCAATGTAAGCTTTTGCACTGTCGCTGCCTTATGTCACTGACCCTCTAATATTACTTTCGGGACTCCTGCTAAAATGCTAGCATTTTTAGCTGTAGGATTGTTTTGCTAGCCTTTACCAGTATATCTCATTGCAAGTAACATCACACTATCAGCTCAATTTCACAACAACAACAGTGGATTTATAGGTTAGATATTAGGTTTATTGTTTTTGTCTTTCTCCATACAGGTAACAATAGCTCATGGGCAGCAGAGGAAGGCAAAAATGGAGAGGTTGCAGTTAAAGAGGTGGAGATGACCGAGGAGAGCTGCCTGGACATCACAGTAAATTTGAAGATCCTATCCTTATACCTAGATGTTTTTTAGTTTTAATATTTTGTTAAAAAGGCTAGACAACTTCTCAGAGAAGGTTTTAGCATGTCGTACCTCAGAGAATTTATATCTCTAAATTTATCCCTTTAAAGCATTTTTTTGTTGTAATTCAACGCCTTAATAAAAGACAATTGGTGTATGACTTCAAATCACCAACTCAGTGGTCCTTTCATTAATAATATTTTGGTCTTTATTACGTGTTTTGAGGATTATGATTTTTTTAACTTTAAAAGACTATTTATCCTAACTTAAGTATTTGTCAGTTACATGTTTGAATGTTTGTGTTTAGCAACAGTATATTGCTAAGAAAAACATTCAAACTGGTGGTTTCTGGTGGATATTTTTAAACGAGTTGTTTATACAACAATATGTAGTTTATCACATTCCTACTTTGTTGTGGTTTTCCCCCCTCTGCATGTGAGATAAAAGATTTACGTGTAGATATTTAAAGAATCTGTTAACCCTTGACTGAAAAGAGTGACTTGTTTTAATTTTGGTTTTACAGGAAGATGTGGTGGTTGTCAACAAACTTCTTACAGTAGCAGAAGGTCTGAATATTTGTTCTAAAACACCCTTTCCCGCTAAATTCAAGTGGGTGTTAAAACCTTTTTTTCTTTCTTCCTCGCGCTGTAGAAATGAACGACTTGCCCATTTCCACACGTACGCGGAGCATCGAACGCAAACAAAAGAAAAGGCCAAGGGAAGAACCAGAAGAGAGTGACGTAGAGAACCAACCTGAAAAAATTAGCAGGTCTCTAAAACCCCTCAAGATTGCAGTAATGGGGATTTATGCATGTGTGCCACTGAGATCAAATGCATAATATCACAATGCAACAGATGGGCTCTTAAAATGACCCTCTGCTATGGGTATGATAGTAAACTGTTGATATTAAATACTGACAGTATAAAATATAGTACAAGTAAAGCATATTTAATGTGGGAAAAAATCCCGTAGGCGTGCAATGTAGGAAGGAGTGACCCAAATCACCCTGAAAACCACATACACACTTTACAGTAAGGTTCAATTTGTTAACATTAATTAATACATTAGGTGTCATGAGCTAATGATGAACAATTTTTACAGCATTTATTAAGCTAGGGCAATGTTAATTTATAAATGCTGGATTATTAATTATAAATTCATGTTTGTTCATAATATACTAACTATTGCTGTATTATTTGAAATGGTAATGTATTAGTATAAATTAACATTATTTTTAGTTGTTAGTTCATGATATACTACCATTCAAAATGTTGTGGTCTGTGAGATGTTTTTGAAAGTAGTCTCTTGTATGCTCACCAAGGCTGCATTTATTTAATAAAAAAACAGTAATACTGTGTAGTATTATTACAATGAAAAAGTTTATTTTAATGTATTTTGCAGTGTAATTCATTTCTAAGCTGAATTTCCAGCATCATTTCTCATTACACAGTCTTCTTCATAGTCACATGATCCTGCAGAAATCATTCTAATGTGCTGATTTGCTGCTCAATTAATCTTTTATTAATGTTGAAAACTGTTGTGCAGCTTAATATTTCTGTGCCACAAAATATAATACAAAAAAAGACAAAAATAATCCAATCCTACTAGATTTTTTACGTCATTTAAAATCTGTAATTTTGTCTTCAGATTGGTTGAACCAGAAGCAGAGACAGAACCTGATGCTGTTGTACCTGAGACTAAAAAACACAGGGATGAAGAAAATGGAGAACAAGAAGAAACCTCGGTCCAGGTGGAGGAGGCTGTGACCGCCGATGCCCCTGCAACAGACACCGAAATTCTGGTGAGGGACGGGGGCTAAACACAGCGGTTGGATGTCTTGTCTGGTACATTACTTCATCATTAGTTTAGTGTAATATGTAAGGATGAACAAGTTGACAAACAAAGGTTGTCAATGTAAATTATGTTTGTGGTTCATAAAACAATTGTGGAATGGTATGTTTTGTGTACCAGAGATGCAAAATTTTACACAAAATGTGTAAAATTTTGCATCTCTGGTACACAATACATACCGTTCCACAATTGGGTGTGCACATGCAAATATGTGCACACCCAAACCTCAGGTATTCAATTTCTATGTCTCTCTTTAAAGGTGGCAGAAGTCAATGGAGAAATAAGTGACAGCCAGGAAGTGGATATTGAGAGGTCAGCAGACACATCAGAGGATGCGCAGGCCGAACAAGTATGCCCACTAGAGCCAGAAGCTGTCACCCAAAATGGCGCTGCTGAGGAGATGGAGGTAGAGAGAGAAGCACAGGTAAGCTATTTAGTTCAGGTTGAGGTCAAGGTTGAACTGTTGCATGGTTTGAGCAATCTGTATACGCAACCAAAATGCAAAGTTTGAACTTGGTAAGATGTCTCTTATTTTGAACTCTTTTCTATTTTAACATTTTAAAATGTAATTTATTCCTGTGATGGCAAAGCTGAATTTTCAGCATCATTACTCCAGTCTTTAGTGTCACATGATCCTTCAGAAATCATACTAAAATGCTTATTTGCTGCTCAAGATACATTACTTATTATTGTCAATGTTAAAAGAAACCAGTTGTGCTGCTCAATATTTTTGTGGAAATGGTGATGCATTTTTTTCAGGATTCTTTGAGTTCAAAAAGAGTAAAAAAGAATAAAATAATTATAAAAATATTTTATAACATTGTTAAAGTCTTGACTTTCAATCAATTGAATGCGTCCTTGCTGAATAAAAGTATTAATTTCTTTCAAAACAGATCTTATTGACCTTGAACTTTTGACAACAACCACAGATCTCAACAACAACAGATCTCAGTCACTGACAGTGCTGATAAACTCTTTTTATGTGGAACTGACAGTGCTGGCTAATTTTAAATGTTTAACAAAGAACATTGTTAATATTGTCATGTGGGCAGTACAAAGTATAAATCTTACTCAAGACATTTCTCAGTTTTTTTTATGATTAAGAGCATCAATGTTACTCCTTCATATTAGACTAGAACTAAACACATTCACTATTTTCCCATTTGTTTTATGAAGGATGACATCATCAACATCCCTGAGGAGTCTGAGGAACCATCTGAAGGGGTGGAGCAGATCGACCAAGAACTTGTTACTGAGGAGAAACCGGAAGCAGAGGCAGAAGTTGCTCTTCCTGTTGAGGAGGAAGGGGAAGTTGAGCAGGACCAGGATGAGGAAGTAACTCCTGCAGTTAAAGAGGAAGCAGCTTCTGCAGTAGGGCTGGGACGGTTACCGCATTACCGCAATACCGCGGTCACGTGACTCCAACCGCGGGTCTGAGCTCGTCACCGTCATCACCGCAAAAAAAACAAAAAAACATTGGCCTGCACATGTGTGCATGTTGTGTCTAATGACATGGATTCATTGATTCTAATGACATGGATTATGTTTAATGATATTGTGTCTTACATGGATTCAAGGTTTTCTAAACAAAACTTATCATCAAAAGATGGAGCAAATCCGACCTTTCGCGAGTTGAGGAGCGCAATGTTCCATGACGCATAATAACATTCCATTCGTATTAGAGATGCACGGATGGGCTATTATTATTTCATCCGCAACCGCATCACAAAACTCATCATCTGTCCGCCATCTACCCGCACCAACGTTTTTTGATACATTTTCGAAACCGCATCCGTGGCGCTGACTGTATTAAGGTCTATGAGCAATGCAAGGCGCTGCTGCCGCGAGGCTAGCAAGCTCTTGGCTGCTCTAGAAAGATCCAATGCAGCAAAGATATTTAAAGGCTAAAGTCCCTAGTATATTGGCTATGTTGTGTCCCCAGAATATCAGCAGTGAACTCCGTCTCCGATCGGCGCACAGGGATAAATATAAATAAGTAAAGCCTATAACGCACATCGGCAAACCTGACCTTACCTGACTAGGCTACTGTAGCCTAAAATTGTATCATTTCGTTTTGAATTTTGTTTAAAAGTACACATTTAGGCCTACGCCGAGTTTCGGTTCATTTATAAGACGAGCTCCAGTTCACGCACAAGAGATCGCACCGGCGCTTCCACGTCCTCCTGATTATATGTCTGCTATATTTGCTTCTTATTTTCTTAATTCCAGGCAATTAGTTAATGAAACAGTGATTAAAATGAAGGTACAATTTATACAAAACGAAATTTAATTTAAAGAAAGGCTTTCTACAAAACAAAACTTAATAAAGTGGTCAAAATCGTGTCTGACCCATCTTATGATCCTATCTTACTCATGCTGTTCACTTTTCATATAATCAACATAGATTAAATAAAAAATAACACTATATTATGTAAACATAAATATGGAGTATAATATTTGTAACTAAGACATGTTGCAAAAGGTGTTCATCTTTCATTTCCAATGTGAACATCATAATGTAGGCTATTCTTCTGAAAATGATGAATTCAATGCGAATGTATCTGAGAATATTCTTAAATAAGGAAATCTATTCAGTGATTGGTTCATGCCAGATTACTGCTTGATGAAAATTTCAAAAGGATGTAGGTGACAATATTTAACAAAGTCTGTCTAGCAAAAACGACTTCTGGTGCGTGCGCGAAAGTCTGTATTTAAAGCGGTTTACCGCCATACCGCGGGAAAATCTTGCTTTTCAACCGCGGTTAGAAAAAATCCATACCGCCCCAGCCCTATTCTGCAGTTGAGGAAACTGTGGACACTCATCCACCAGCTGTTCCTGAGGCTCCAGTCCTTCAGACTGACCTGATTGAGTGTGTTTCCTTTGTGCAGGACAGTGAGGCTTCAGAAGAACCAGCCGTTCCTGAGCAAGAAGCTCCAGAGGAGGAGATGGCCACTTTTCCTAGTGCTACAGGTGAAGAAGAGGTCATTATAGAGACCAAGGGGCCAACTATGAACCAAGAAGATGAGACGGCCTCTGATGAGCCTCTTGAGACAGAGGAAAGCCAGCCTGCCATGGAGGACTCTGAAAAAGAGGGGCCAGAGGAAGAGAAACCACCTGAGACTGGTGAAAAAGATGAACAGAAAGAAGAGGAGGACACCGTCACCACTGAAGATGATGATGAGGGGAAAAGCTCAGATGAAACTCACGATTCTTCTCCAGGGGTTCGAGTTCTCAGAGGAGGCAGGGGAAAACCAGTCCCACCAACACCCAAGCGCACATCCGGTAGACTGAGCAAAGCTGTGGTCGTACAGGTGCTCGATGAGGAGTTTGATGAAGAAGAAGAAGAAGAGGAGGAGGAGGAGGAAAAGCTCACGAGCACTGAAGAGGAGAAGGGGAGCACAGAGGAAGGTGAAGCTGCCGAACACAATTCTGAAGATGAGGAAGTGCCTCCGGTGATTGACAGGAGAGTGTTGCGGAGGAAAACCAGAGTGATCCAGTCCACACCCACAAAAGCAAAAAGACGCAGTAAAAACTGAGTACATTCATTCTTCATGACACTCCAATACACTACATTAAAAAAACACAGTATGTAAGTTAGCAGCACTACTGGACTAGAATGTGTTGATCGTCTTTTATACTTGGGTTAGGGTTTGTAACAAGTGGTGTTTACAACATCTAGGTTTTGGTTTAGGTTTTGTTGTAATACTAAAAGACAAAATTCAAACAAAAGACAGCAGAAGTTTATGTTAGTATGTTGTAAGCACAGCCCTTAATTTACAGTGCTGACTGCTAACAGTTATAACTGTGATTTTAATCACACTTTTCTTCGTATTTACCTTTATAATTTACTTATTTACTGATCCACTGCTTAAAGCAGCCAAGCTTGCGAATTACCCATAATTTCCCAGTTATAATTTGAAGATCTTGCAGTGAATTGAGTTTCACTAATATTGTTTCTGATTTTGTGATATTTCAAGTTCTTACAAGTGTTAAACATTAAAAACCATTTAAATTTTAAGTGTCTCCTCAAACAATAAGGTTTCAAGGAAACTCTTCCGCAATTTCACGTAATTACAGGTTTTTTAGTGTTTTCACAAAATGGGAATTAATGTGCATGTCCATACATAAGCTACTCTATAAATACTTTATTAGATATGTATATATATATATATATATATATATATATATATATATATATATATATATATATATATATATTAACACTTAAATATGCAAGTATGTTTATACCTGGGGCAGGTGGAGGGTTGTATAAAGTTTACATGTAGGTTAATATGTTTACTGTGTGGTTATACAGTGTGTGTGTGTGTATATATATATATATATATATATATGATGTAGTAAAGAGTAAGGACTGACATTAGCATCCAGGTATAAAAGGAGCGGTGAATCTTTATAATTGTGTCTTTTAAATGGATAATTCATTGGATTGAAACAACTTCAGTAAATAATGACTTTTCATTTTTGGGTGAACTATCCCTTTAAGAAATGTAATCTCAAGATTTGTGTTGACGCCGTTTGAATTGTACTCGTCCTGAATTTCAATTAACTTTTTTTTTTATTCTGAACATCACCTTTTTAATTTCTAAAAATCTAAACCCACGTGTTATCAAATCACATATATCGCATCCATATTTTGTTTAAGCTGTGAAAGAAGCTCGCACGGTTACAGTTTGAGTTTTAACACTCCATGGTTAATATGGGCGACCACATGAGGGCGCACTTGGATGCTAAAAAAAGCCATTGCTGGAGTCCTTCAAGACTGTTGTTTGTCTTCACCGTTATCTCATTGTTAATAGGACGGTTGCTTGCATTTTTATCAGGTGAAAATATGAAAGAACACTAGAAATCACCATTTTATGTGAATTCTTCCGAAATTTCTCTCAACTTAAAGGAGTCAAAGGTCATGCTTTTTGTTGAGAGGAAAAGTAGAGTCTGAATCTTTAGTGCTTTAAACTTTATTTACTTGTTTTAGGTGTTTGAGCAATATTTTTCTGGAGTAGTTTTCTCAAACTGTGATTTTCCTGTAGTAAATAAATACCTTTCTTGTATATGTTTCTTGTCCTCATCAGTTTTTTTTCAACCAAGTTTCTTTCACACAAATGCATAAATATTAATGCCCCTCTGTGTGAACATAGTCATATGGATGAGGCGTAGTGATTTCTACAGCTGGAGGGTGGGTTGAATGATATTTCAGTGCCAATCATTTGCTAAACAAGGTGTGTCAGAGTGCATGTTCCACCTCTTTTGTGTTTTCTAACAAAAGCCACCCAGCTGGCTTCCTCTTCCTTACCATACCTTGTTCTTCCTGCTTTTATCCATTTTAGCAAATTTTAGGCAATTTCCACATCTTTTGAATTTGGGTTTTCCATTGACTATATGCATGTAACATTGCTAATCTTAAAAGGGATATTAAGGGATATTTTGTTAGTTTTTCAGAGAAATAGATGGATAGCAAACACAAAGATGTCCACCTCTTCATGCATATTTCACACCTTTTGAATTTTATATGGTTTATATCTCTGCAAGTGTGTGTACCTGCATGTACGTCTGTGTGTATGTGATGTATGCACACTAGCTTCTCTCTCTCCGTGTGTGTGAGTGTTTTATGATCCTGGCTGATTAAGCTTGGCACTGTCAGGAGTGGGTTTGTGTGTGTAATTAATGATGTGTCTCCTGCTCTCTCCCATGGTAAAGGCTAATAGGATTTCCCAGCCCCGGGCTACAGCGAGGAGAGGCTGTGCGCATGAGGAAGTGTGCAGGAGAGGAGAGGGGAGGCAGATTGCGAGAGGGTGATAGGAGAGGTGACAACGCAGGAGGTTTGAGCAGGTGGAGGTGAGAGGTTACAGAGGATTCTGGATGGTCGGGCTGCGCTTGAGAAGAGAATTTGGGATGCTGCTGGAAAATTAGAATGTGTTAAAAGGGTAAATCTTCTGGAGAAAGAAACTGGTAAAAAAAAAAATATATATTTTTTTTAAAAAATCGTTTGTAATTTATCATTTGATAGATTTAAAATCTTGTAGTTTGGAGTAAATTTTGAGGAAAAGGTATTAAGTTAATTATAATATTGAAATATTTACAAATATTTAGAAAATTAGAAATTATAATTTATTGGGAGTTTATTTTGTCATCATTAAAGATATACAGCTGGAATATATCAAATGTTAATAGCCACATTAAACCCTTAAATATAGCTATTTCATATACCATATGCAAAATAAAATATATATGTTTTTTAAATCTAAAAAAATATAAGTTATTTTTTAGGAAAATGTATTAAATAATTTATTCAATAAAGTGTTTAGAATAAGAAATAGTACTATACTATTTACTATATACATATACTATATGCATTACATTTTTTTTAATAAATTGTATTTCAAGGAAACATTAAATCATTTATTTTATTATATTAAATATTACAAATATTTTGAAAAGTATAAATATAATTTATTTAAAATATTTTTTATTTTATTAAAAGCACTTTTTGTTGATTATTTTCAGTCCTTATTAAAGTTATATAAAGCTAAAATAAATCAAATGTAACTAGGCATTTAAAACATTTTATATCAGTATATAGTTTTATGCTCTCGTTTTTTTACGTCTGATTGTTTTTGGTATTATGATAGGTTAACATGTTAAGTGTTGTGTTATGTACGCATCTACGGTAGAAACAAATGATCATATCACATCACTATTGCATATATGCACAGAATAGAAAAGAACATAACCCTTAAATTAGTTCTACCAAACAGGTGGAATTGCATTTTTATCTGAATTAAAAACCCTGTTATGTAATGTAATTTTCAATCTAAAAAATCAAAGCAAAAATAACTTTAATTGTTCAGTTTCATCCGGTATATTCAGGTTTTCTCATATAAAACTACTTGAACCTTCGAAGAGTCAGAAATCAAAAATAAAAAGTGCACATTTAACTTATCTTTAAAGATAATGAAACATTGCTGGAGGAAGGCTGAAGAGAGATAGAGTAACCAAACCAAAGTAAGGAGGGATGATGAGAGGCTGTGCAGTGAAAGAGACTTTCTATGGGGGTTCCTGTGCTGTGGGGATGATTGTGTGCCGGGTGGAGGGGGGCATTGTGGGATAGCATGGGACGGAGAACCGGAGGGAGAGAGTTGTGAGAGAACGAGCAGGTGATTTATAACAACAACAGAAGGCTTCTCTCCCCTCCACCACCACCTCTTCCCTCTCACTGAAGCAAAACAAGGAAATCCATTACAAAAAGGTTTGTGTGATAATGGACTTTTCTGTGTGTGTGTGTGTGGGACCAATACAACAGATATATATGGGTAATAAAACTGTAAAGATTTTTTTTGAGATATACTAGTGTGCCCATGAAGCTCTTGGTCAAAGCATGGCTCCGGTCCGTAAGTGTATGTGTATATACAGACACATTTTCAGTCCCCGAGCTGCTTGCCTTCTCTTCTTCACCTCCCTGAGATAAAGACCTCTATTCTACCTCGCAGAACGAGGGATGGTGCTGGCAGACTCCAGGGAGCAAACAGAGAAGGAGGAGAAGTAAATAATAGAGGGATATGGCAGGCAGTAATGGTATGGTGGCACTGAAGACCACGTTCTCCACGGCAGGAGGGGTTGCAAGCGGGATGTGACCCGGCTCAGAGTCTCCCTCTGGGGGAGGAGACTGGTTGGAAGAGCCCGTGCCTTCCTCCTCTCACATTACCCCTTATGTTAAAACCAGTCAGGGGGAAAATTGGGGCCTGCGTGGTCCTCCGCAGGCCCACCTGAGCCCACTGAGACACGGAATGAGGAATAATGCAAGTCTCTAAATGCATGAGTAATAACAGTCATAACCTTGAAAACATGTTGGGCATGAAAGAAAATACATGTGAAATGCACATTATGTGATGGCCGTCGACTCCTACTAAGAGAGTTGGAGAACTTTGTGGTTAATTCAGTCATTTCTATCAATTTTAAATGTAATTGTTCATTTCTATTAGGAATCAGATGTTGCATCCTCACGTTATATAGGTATAACGGTTACACCTATAAAGCACGCTAAGAATTTATGCAATGTATGTTTATTCAGATACAATCTTTGTGAGTCTCAATCAGGGCAATCGACAACATTTTTCTGATGTCGATCCTAGTCTTAACAGCTGAGAAGTTTTTTTTTTTGTGTGTGTGTGTTTTGTTTTTAAGACGTTTCTTTGGTAATTTGTCTTGTTTGGTTAAGATTGTTTTGATTTGTTTTGTTTTGCTGTTTGGCGGTTTGTTAGTGTTGTAGCATTTTTGTTTTGTTTGGTGTTTTTTTTTAGTGTAGCGTTTTTGTTTTGTTTGGTGATTTTGTATAGTGTTTTTGTTTTGTTTAGTGCTGTAGTGTTTTGTTTGGTGATTTATTTGATTTATTAGACAAAAGTAGTAAAATACACTCATTTGTTAAGGATAACACAAAGTTAAAAACATTGGAATTGTATAGTATTATAAATACAATATTACAATAAACTTTTCACATTTACAAAATTTTTATTTGTTTTGTTTAATGACTTTTGGTGTTTTGTTTTGTTGACTCTTAGATTGTTTTAGTTTGGTTTAATTTATTGAATGCTGCTCTGAAATACTTTGTAGTACTGAATAAATAAGATTTTTTTAGATTATTTAAATAGCTTTGTACACTTTCTTTGTGGTTATATAAATGCACAGGTTAAATTGATTTTTTTTTAAGTAAAAAAAGCTTCAATTACCCCTAACCATAGGCACTTATTTGGTTAATAAATAATGCTGAAATAATTTATTTTACTACTTGCATGACAAACTATATTGTATTTTTGTTTTATACAAGTAATGGGTAGTCTTTTCTTAAGAAATTAAATACAACCCATTTTATATACTCCCCTTGAGTACCTTGAATCCTCTAAGGCTAAATACTGTAGTGCCTATTTCTACATTTAGTCAAAACTAGTTCATTGAATTCGTACAAAATTATTATTTTGCCCCCTATTTCCAGGTGACATTTGTCTAGACAATTGTTTTTCTTCAGTAGCCCATCAGATGGCGCCTGCTTTCAGTCTGCTTTCGGCTGTTCAGGGTGCAGTGGTAAGTCACAGATGTTGCTTGTCCTGTTCTTTTGTTTTCCCCCCATTGAGAAGAGAGACCTCAGCTGTTAAAGGAGATTTCATTATGGCTTTAATGTTCTTTAGAAAATCATTTCCATTAAAATATTTTTTTTTTCAAAGGAAGGTATTAAAGGGAAGGTTGAACAACACACAGACTCGTCAGGCATTTTTGAGAGCTTCTCAATGACTGATCACTGTGTGGGCAAAGGCCTCTATCCAGAAGACTACAGCAGGCTCCAATAGAGACGGGGGGATGGGGAGCAATTTGGGTAAGGCAGATGTCTTCATGTGTTGCAGGTACATATGTATGTTTTTTAAAAATAGAGATAAAATATCAATAGTAGTTACTGATTTTGCCCTCTTTTGTAGTGGTGACTTCCTTTTATGTGATGTCACAAAAACTAATGGTGATGTCATGGTTAATTTCAAAATTTGTTTTGAAATGTCACAAAAACTATTACTGAAAAACTACTTTATGAAACAACAAAAAGTGCACGTCCAGCTTCAAGATGTTGCAAGCTGTTTCAAACCCCAAATCATTTAAATTTCATTATTAATCTAATGTTTAGTTAACCCCGTCTTTGCTGTATGAGGTTAATTTTAACTGTTTAGACTTTAACATAGATTTATAGTGACTTAACATCACCTTGTTGGTTATTGAAGTTCAGTTGTTTGAGTGCAAATTGTGACCCTATGGTTCTGTAATAGTTTTGTATCAACTAGAAAATAGCATGTGTTGCAATATTTAATTCAGTGAACCTGAAGTTCAATTACGTATCAAAATCAGATAAGTGATTAGTGCAAAGCGTGTTTTGACGGCCATAGATTCATCAGAACACAGGTATTCTGAGTGTTCATCAAAATGTTTAATGAACCAATTCATCGGTTAATGAGTGAACCAAATATGTTACAAATGGACCAGTTTTAAGACAGAAAAGAAAACATTTCAACAAATTGAGCCTCAGAATCTCAGAAAAGGAAGAAACTAAAGCCAATGAAGGATGAAATGGATTTACCTTTAAGTACTAGCTCACTTCTGACCATCAAATGCAGTTTGACAACGTTTGCTAATCAGTGAGTTAAAGCAGTAGAAAACCCCTTGGACGAACATCTGAGCTATTATCTTAAAATAAAACTCAGGAAACCATAAGAATGGAATCAAACCAATGTGACTGGTCAAGATGACCACTGACAATACACATCCTTTGATAGTAGAAACTAAACATTTGTGCTTGATGTCTTTCCGCCCCTCAGGTTTATGGTCCAAATATTGGTTTGCTCTGGTCGATGACCAGCCAATAAGCCCTCCCTCAGGAACCTATAGCACTAAGGTGATCATTCTGGGTAGACTGGTTTGAGTGGAATCCGCTCTGTGTCCATAGTTCAGAGTCTTATCTCAGACCACCTCTCTGTTCTACCAAACAGTGTTCTCCCCCATCTCTTGACCAGGATGGGACATGGGGCCATTGTAACTGGTGTTGTTGGCCAGGGGGAAGGGTGGACTCCCTGCAAAGCCACCCTCCCCCTGTGGATTGGGATGAAGAGGTCCGGTCATGCCTGGCTCGGGACTGGGGGTGTCTGCGTGGGAGATCATGTCCGTGAACCTTTGGTCGTCTGAGGGGTGGTGTGCAGAGACCGGGCCGCCCTCAAGGGGTCCTGAACCCGAGCCTAGGAGGTAAGGGGACTCGGCTGGAGACTGAGCTTGTGAGGAAGGGGGTCCGTGAGGGAAGAAATCGTAGTTGACCACTGGGCCGTAGTAATCAGCTTGGTATTCTGTGGAGAAAAAGAGTCCATTCAGTTAATGCTTCTGATATATATAAAAAAAGAAAAAGATTTTGAGTTGATGAGTATGACTTGACATTTAATTAATTCACAAGAAGTAATTTTTTTCTTTGATGCCCAATTTGATCTGTTTAACACATTTTCTGAGAGGATGTGTCAGAATAGTTTGGCTATGACCAAAAGACTCATTACGAGCATGTAACAAAGACAGTGCTTTAATGAATGAAAATACTCTAATGAAATGTGAGGAAAGAGGATGTAAATAAACATGGAAATCATAGAAGGCATGTTTCTTTATTTTTCCTCACATATCCATCCTCTCGCTCCGTCATACCATTGTGATTGGCCTATATAATTAGTGCTACACAAAGTCATTAACATTCCTCCCCAATTCCATTATTTTTATCCTGCAGTTGTGATACTTTAATGTGCTAATCAATCATCAAAAGACATTTTATTATAAAGAAACGCCACTTGTTCACTGAGTGATAGATCGTCGAATCATCAATGCCAGACCTCCAGAGATCAGTACATCTATCTGTTCCCATGTCCGGAAAGCTTTTGCTCTGGAAATGTTTTTTTTTTTTTTTTTTTTGGGGGGATTTGAAATGCGCAATTTTCCAATTAGTTCTAGAATGGTTGGTGACCTTATTCTGATTGTATTGCTTTGTTTACGCATTACAGAAATGAAAACACAGCTTGCATCTTTGCCAAATACTTGTTAGTATGACAGATACCAGGTGTGTGAGTGTGCGTGTGCAAATCCGATCAAAAAGACCAAGCTGGAATGTCGCGCAACAGGTAACACACATGGTTTTCAGGATCCTTTCAATCAGATTTCTCTGTATTTGTTCGTGACTGGGACCCACTGCACAATTCTCCAATGAACACCAGTGCAATCCTGTGTTATAGTTCTCATCTTTTGATATTTTTGCTCTGATGTTTAAGAGACAACATAAACATGGCTTTTGGATTCTGCGTTAAACTCTGAGGAATGATGTGTGATACTGAAGCATCTTAGCACAGGTAGAGAAACTGCATGTAAGAGTCTTTGTGCTTTCAAAGTAAAAGAAAAACCCTGAAGTTACAGCGAATGTGTGTGAGGAACAGAACATGATATTGTGTGTAAATGTGTTTTGACAGAACGTTCTTTACGTACCTCCGTAATAACTGTATCCTCCAGGGCCCATTATTTCAGGGTCCTCTAGTCTTCCTCCAAGTGGCCTCATTCTGCGCGGTCCCCTGAAGAAAGCGTGCCGTCGAGCACCGAGCGCGCTGAGCTGCTTCATCCTACGTTCTTTAGACCGCCGATTTTGAAACCACACCTACGAGGCAAAAGCACAATTATAAATGTGTGATTACCTCACAGAGGTACGTGATCTTCCTTACATATTTATGCATTGCACATTTCTATGATTTTCCACTTAGAAAATGGTGAACAGAAACGGGGAAAAAAATTCCACACTTGTCCAGGTTACTTGATTGTTTACGGAAGTATTGTGAGTATTTCTACCGTGCACAACTACTAAACTAGAAGTTTCTTTCATCATGACTAATGTTGGTTAAAGGGACACTCTTTCTTCTGTGGGACATAAAGGAAGATATTCTGAAGAACAGATTTTTCCATACAATGAAAGTCAAAGGGGTCCAAACAATTTTAAACAATTTGACTTACATTGTAAAGACAACATCTTTTAAGAATATCATCTTCTGTCATCTGCAGAATAAAATATCATTCAGATTTTTCATTTTGGGTGAACTATACCTTTAACAGTTGCATTTTTTAAGCCATTGCAGGAGGATAATAAGATTGCTATATTGCTTATTATATAAAATGGTACATACAGAGTCTAAAAGAAAACAGCCAAGACTTAGTTATGTACTATAACACTCCTGTTGATTTAATGGTATTAGAAACACTTACAGCATACATTACTGGTCAATCTTAATCCCAAATATTGTCAGTGTTATATAAGCTTTGAAATGTCATTCTAGAAATAATAATGTAACCAAATTAACTGAATACCGAGAGGATGGATGGATAAATTTGAGCCTCCTATACCAGGCGATTTTCCAATGAAACTAAACACTGTTCTAAAGATATTGGCAGAACTGGCTATATTGCACACAAGGACAAATATTCTCTAGTTTTCATGTTTATCCTACAGCTCAACCTAATAATGACAGACACATAAACCAACTAATAAACCAACACATAATAATTGATCTGGCCCAACCTGTTAAATACATCTTGTCAGACCTAAAATGCTACTGAACTGCAATGCAATAGATTCCTGAGATTTATATTCCTGTGGAAATTAATTTGCTGTGATGATTTCACCAGTCCCTCATCGTTGTGCACGCACGCCCATAATTTCTGAGACACTGCGGTGCTGACAAGTATCGTTTGATCACAGTGCCGCCAGCTCATTACAAATAGACCTGATATAAAGTGTGACAGATGCAATATCAGACTCATCACTGTCGAACATTGTTTCAATCTTTTAGCAAGACCAAGGCAATCTGATGTACCACTGTGCCGGTGAAACTCAAACATAACCTTTTTTAGTTAAAAGAATCACAACCACATGCTTCAACAAACACCACAAGGGCCGTTTTTCACACTGTTGTCATATAAACTGCTTGCGCAGGAACAAAGAGTAGAGGATGATATGAAAATGTCTGACATAAGGTGACATTGTTATGCACAATGGTTCAATGTAACACATTCATGTCTGAATCTGCATTGCCACTGCATAATATATGCTAACAACAGTTAGTCTGCTCTGGAGGCACAATCCTGCCATGTACGAAAGAGAAAAAGAGAGAGCGACTATATTGAGAGTGTGTTAGAGAGACAAAAACATGTTCTCTACCTAAAACCACTTAAGCATTCCTCTCCATGCACAGCAAAGGCAACACCTGCTTATGGAGAACAATCGGCTAACTGTTTGGTACATTTTTATGGAAATGTTTTGCCTCCTCCTGAGTGAGCGTTGCTTAGGGATTACACACACACGCTGCTGAACCGGCATGGCTCCGGAGGGCTCCCTGTGCAGAGCGCAATCCACATTTAACACATAACAAATGAACAGGGACGTGTGGCAAAGGCCGTCTCCATTTTGGCTCAGAAACAAAGCACTGAGCCTTGCTGAGATTCAGAGAGGGTTGTGATTTCTTGATGATGACAGCGACACATGAAGATGAGCTGTGTGCTTGAGTGGATAACTTTACTCATCAGACATCAAGAATCAAGTTCCCTTCCCTATAACTGGTAATCAAACAAAGGTGTATTTTTATATGGACCTGGCAATGTGCTCTTATCCTTATTGTTAATAAATCCATGTTCTGTATTTTCTTTACATTTATAATCATCACGTCAACCTTTCCACAAAGCTCCTAAATTGTAATTGGCATCTAAATACGTTTCAGGACTAAACACTTTAGCCATTTTTCACTGAAAAATTATAAAAACTCTCGCTCTCACTAATGGTGTTGATCTTTGCCTGGACTTTAAAGCATGGCTGTGTTTGTGTTTGAGAACAACACCTCTCCAATCAAATTTCACCTCATAAATAGCTTGAGAAATCTATTTTAAAGTTCTTAAATTTAGTAAGAACAGTTGGCTGTAATTGCTGTTGGAACAGCTTGTCTTTCACAGTCATATTTTCGCAGCAGGAAATGACAAGCCTACCTGTCATGTAGCTGATGTTATCTTGTGTTTTTGATCAGTACCTATACTACCTCCATTGGTGACTTGTGAACTGTGAAAATTCTAGCCTATATTTGGATTTTTGTCATATTTTATGTATGTCAGAATCCTAGACTGCAAATATGACAAACTATTTGCATATAGAAGCATAATATCTTAGTAGTGTTAATTAAATATTAACTTATACATACCCCTGTTATACCATTAATAGGTGTATAATAGAAATTAACTGTTATACTATTAATAGGTATACAATTCTATCACATAATCTCAGACATTCAATCATCATCCAGCACTTCCAGAAGTTAAAGTGCCCTCTTTTTTTACTCTCTCTCGCACGCGCACACACACACACACACACTATCATATATTTTGTATGGTTTGTTAGTGGGATATGACCTTGTCAAACCATGACTTTGTACAGTATACAACTAATTATTGAAAACTTTATAGAAATATCAGCATTAAAATGTCCTTGTATTGTATGGCCTTGTAGTGGCATGGCTCTTGGTCAGTAATAAATAAACTGTTAGGTTTTTTTCGTTTCTTTTTTTTAATCCTAATCATATCCCAGTGGTTCTCTATCCCGGTGGGGTGTGTGGAACGGGATTGAGAACTGCCACATATTATTATTTTCATTTAGCTCGAAGTGAGACACAAATGTTTGTGATATAATGTTTAAAATATTAAAGAAATGTACTTTTCAGAATGGATACGGTACATATCGTGGAACGGCCTTAACAAATAATAAAATAAATGCAAGTGTATTGTCACCTGTATGACTCGCATGTTGAGGCCTGTCTCCTGCGCGAGCTGCTCGCGGATGTGTCGCGTGGGCTTCGGCGTGGCCACGAACGCGGCTTTCAGAGTCTCGAGCTGTTTGGCCTTGATGGTGGTGCGCGGGCCCCGTCGCTTTGTGCACGAGTTCTGCTCCTCGTTTTCGTTGTTGTTAGTGTCCTTATCTGAGGAGGTGGAATTGTCCGTCTCCTTCGTGTCGTCCTGGATTGGATCCGGAAGATCAGGCGATAAACTCCGGTCCGTACACGATGACACTTAAGCATGTTAAAGGACCAATGATGGACATATTAGACTCATTGCAATGAGTCCCACCCCCCCCCCCCCCCCCCCCCCCCCCCCCCAATGATCACTATAATAGCCTATACGATCATGTAAGTAATAGCCTAATATAGAAAAGTACAATATTGCATCGTTCACCCATTAATGCAGCCTAATATTAATAGATGTTTAATTGCCTAATATATTGCATAATCTGATACTTGATATAGGCTAATAATCAATTTGACACATTTCAACTAAAAAAAAAAAAAAAAAAAACTACAAATAGCCTATCATGGCTGACCAGACATGCGGGGTTACTTTACTATACTTTGTGTATAATAGGCCTATATTATTAGCCTACTAAATAAATAAATATATATATATATATATATATATATATATATATATATATATATATATATATATATAAAACACACATACACAGAAAACAAAGGAGCAAACAAGCAGAGATCACTTCTGCAAAATATCGGAGGAATTAAGTCTGGTTGTCTCTTGGGACAGGCTGCTGTGCTTGATAACAGCTTGTCATTGTCTGAGAAGCGGGGATATACGACTACAGACGTTTATCTGACAAGAACGCGCATGGACTGAAGAGAATGAGTTATGGACACTT